>VXBW01007511.1:0-41020 GCA_013400375.1 Thinocorus orbignyianus | reverse complement strand
TTTTTTAAGGTTTGGTTTTATTTCTCATTACCTTATTCTGATTTTTATTAGTAATAACTAAAATCAATTTTTCCCCGAGTTGATTCTGTTTTGCCCATGACAGTAATTGCTGAGTGATCTCTTCCTGTCCTTGTATTGACTCCTGAGCCTTTTGTTATATTTTCTCTTCCTTCCTTCAGCTGAGGAAGGGGGAGTGATAGAGTGGTTTAAACAGGCACCTGGTGTCCAGCCAGGGTCAACCTACCACAGGTTGGTTGTGCTTATTTCTTTATTTCACATGTGTTACAAGTTAGTTTTAATCATGTAGTGTTTTTTTTCAGGTTTCTCCTCTATGTAATGAAAGCTGGCATAACCCTTTGTAAGTAACTATTTTCCTTGTCCAATGCATGACCACATTTCATTTTTTCTGTTCTGCCCAGGGGTGCTATTGAGTGTTATGGGGTTTTTTTTCTGGCATTCTAATGGTGCTCAACACTACAGAAGCTCAGTGTTTCACAGACAACCAATTTAACTGGAAAAATCCTCAATTCTTAAAAGATATATTTATGTGTATTTTATGAATAAGAAGCTGAGAAATAACTACTAAAGTAAGAAAATACCTTCCAGCTGAGATACATCACTCTAAATTCTTGGTCTTAAAGACTGATGGTTTTGCATACTGGGAATATTTTTGCACCAGTTTGGAGCTCCCGAATTCAAAACTATATTGGTTATGATTGCTGAAACTTGTTTTATTTTAAGACTCTGTAGTAAAAAGTAGAAATAAGAAACTGCTTGCCTGGGAAAAGTGCAGCTTTTGTTGGAGTATTTGTACTGCAAAAAGCTAATCTCTGTATCAAACGAGGCAAATCTTTACACAGAATGGCCATTATACAACAGCATCAAACCATTCCCAAAACAAACCTAGTTAGTGCCTAACTGGGGAAAGTAGAGCATTATGATCTACCATAGTGGAGAACATAAGAGTTACCATAATATTTGAAGTACATGGAAATTTGCAGTAAAGAGGAAGGTTTCTTACTTTTTCTCTCAACAGTGCAGTAATATGTAAGAAGGCCAGATAGAGCACTTAACTACAAGGGATTGTTTATTGAAAAGAACTCTTTTCCACATGATATAATTAAAGGTCAGAAGAGAACCTTCATACTTTTTTTTCATTTATATCAAGGCTACTCAGGTCACTGTTTTGAATTGATGATGCAGGAAGGTTTATGTGTCTTTGGCATAATTGTGCATAGCAGTTGTCTGAAGTTTCTCTGCTGGGAGTGTCATCTAGAAAGGTTACTGTGATATTTCCAAAATTGTCTCTTGATAGTTTGAATGAAACATTATTTTCTCATGTCATACACATATATTATGTACATGTTTATGTGTATTTACCTACATTAACGTAAATATATATGGAATATTGACATCAGAAGTAGCACTTTATGTTCTATTTTGCATTGAAGGAAGCAAAACAATACTTCTCAAACAGGAATAATTTGGAGAAGAGAGAGAAGAGGGACAGTTTATTACTAATGATGCAGTTTTCATCAGCCTCTGAGTTATGAATGAGTTTCACCAACCTTTGTTACTAAATTAAGCATTGCTTATGGTGGCTAAATTAACTATAATATTCTTTACTCTGTCTGATAGATGTTCATACAGAGTGAGATAATTCCGATGCCAATTTAATGTAGTTATGTTAAACTTAATGATTGTTAGTTGTTATGCCAGCAGTGTCTTGAAAATGTAGCCACTATAAATGCACGTTTTGAGCCCACTCATGTTGAAGTTTAACAGCAGTGAAGGCAAGGTTAGTTCAGCTGACTATGGGGAAAACCAATGTTTTTCTATTTATATTAATATCGCCTACCATTCTCCTAGTCTACATCTCTTTTGGATACTGTTCCAATATTTCCTGGAAAATTATCCCATGATAATACAGCAGTAGTAGTAGGTATTAAAAAAAATAAATAAAAATAAAAAATCACTGATCCATTTGCATTCAGAATTATGGGTTGGGATTTGTTTTGGGGGGCAGAGTGGATGTCATAAAAATGAGAGAATACGAATCATTGTACCAGAAATTCAAAGGTCTATACAGTATGTCTTTGATGGTGGCAGCTGTGGATGGTTGGGAAGAGCAAAAGTATAATGTCAGCATGTAGTGGTGATTCCACATAGAAGTAACTCCTATGGTCTCTGGTAATATAAAATTCCAGGGTTTCTTGAATGGCCATAGCTTGCACTGCAGTTCTGTAGTTGGTGTAAGCTATTAGCATCTACAAAATCTTGCAGCAAGGAGCTAAACAGCTTTAGGTGTACTTTTTATCTCAAAAATAAGCTCTTTTTCTCACTTTTGAACCTGGTATTTGATGATTTTTATTAGATGATTCTTGTTTCTTTTATCAAAAAACACAGTGAATCCTCTATATCATTCATGTTTTCATAGACAACTGTCATTCATGTATATCAGCTAAAGAATCCTAGCCTACATCATTATTCCTCGCAGAGAAAGAATATTCTGTCTTTGATCATCTCTCAACCTTTTATTTATCTTATCTAGTTTTAGAATATCTTGCCCGGGGGAGAATGTGATTAGGACTGCAATAAAATGTTCAATACAAGGACATGAAAGACAGTAGCATAACTTTCATTGTTGTTGTTTCCCTAATAATTCTTAATATTTCACTTCCTTTATTTACTTGATACGGAGCTAACATTTCTTCACAATTATCTTTTATAAATACAAGATCTCATTTGTGAATGATCATGTCCTACCACTGGATCATTTTACATTAATCTATAGTGATTGTATCTGCTAATTTGATGTCCAGTCATTTACAGTCATAATATGTCCATTTCTTAAGAATAATCATTTAATTTACTGGTCTTAATAGCAAGCACAAATAAGCTCTCTTACTCCATTATTCATCTCCTTTTACAGATCAAAAGATCAATTCATGAAGGATTCCCCTTTTAGCCTTCCAAATATTATTGAACATTTACTCATATCACTGATTTTCTGACTTTTGCCCATGTGAGGACTTTCCATTTCATACTATGGCAGTTCAATTTCTTTAGGAGTTTTGTTGAGAGATCTTGTTTGACAACTTTTGGATATCTAAGCAGAATATGATAACTGAAGTTCCCTTCACTACGTGTAAAAATTGTGACCTTCTTGATTCATAGCAGGTAAATGAAATTACTGAAGGTGATCAAATCTTCTGACTTTCTGTCCTCATGAACAAGATTACCACACTTTCGGAGAAACAGCCAAAATCGCAAATATCCATTGCTTCTGTAATTCTTTGTAATGATGAAATTGATGAGAAGAGATGCATACTAGAGATGTACATTATGATAGACACTTTCTTCAGGCACCATTGTAGTTCCTCTGTAAATTAAAGTTTGTCAACATTTTCATGACTTCCAAACCTTTTTAGATTTTGGAAATCTCTTGGATTTCCTGTAC
Source organism: Thinocorus orbignyianus (assembly GCA_013400375.1). Lineage (NCBI taxonomy): Eukaryota > Metazoa > Chordata > Aves > Ciconiiformes > Thinocoridae > Thinocorus > Thinocorus orbignyianus. The sequence continues at coordinate 37,560 of VXBW01007511.1, read as the reverse complement.
TTATGTTGACTGTGCATCTGCAAGTTGTTTTATTTTTATTTTTACTTGTTTATTGAGATTGACATCAACTTAAAGGCAATGAATTTTTCTCAAAAATTAAATGTTTGGTTTGAAATTAATATTTTTTTTTTTAATGCAACTCACATCCATAAAAATACACTAGTTCTAACCCTGTCATTTTGATTTCATAGTTGACTGTATTCTTTTAAAATGAAAAAAAAAAAAATCTTTAAAGAAGAGGAGACAAAAGGACACTTTAAAAAAATTAGTTCTAGCTGGCTTATTTTATTTATTGATTCCCATGTTGTTATTACTATATTTCAAATCTTCAGTTATGTGGAAAGTGACTTTTCAGCCAGTTCAACCATATTAGAATAGAATTTGAATAAACCTCTGAAAAACTGGAGAGACAATAGAGAAGGCCATGACATTTTGTTGTGGAAACAGTTGTGTCTCCTTATATTTGCTATTATCTCCTTATGTTTACTATTTAAGTGATGGGTTTGGACACAATAGAGAGCACTGTTATGAATAAGTTAAATTGTTTTAGCTTGAACATCTATTTGCTCATCTTGCTGTGAATGTGTTACTGTTGGGTGATTTCTGAGCTGTTCAAGTGAGTCTGATAATGATAATACAGTGTTTGAAGTCTTCTGCTGACTTTTATAGTCAGATTGCTAGTTCACTCATTCGAGAAAAAGTAAGGAAGCCTAAATTCTTTTTTTGATATGTTTATGTCAGGTATATGTTACTGACTAGCTTCCTAAAAACTTCATTTATTTTTCATTTGAGTAGTTAGTGATGGGCCAAAAAGACAGTATTTATTTTTTCCTAACTGTTGGATAAACCTAGAGGAACACTGCCAAATAATTTACCTTCTGTTAGAATAAAGTCAAACCAGACAGCAGCAACCTGGGGTCATGATAGGATTTAATTTTCTCCACTGTTTGTGAGTAGTGTAGTGAGTAGCTCTGTAGCCCTTAGCAGGTATTTTTGTAGTTGTTCCAGTAGGACCAAATTCTAAGAAGGGGTTTGAAGAAGAAGAATATAACAAAAGTTTTGTTCTATTTCTTCCAACTTAGTGTGATAAGTAGCACAAGAAAAATTAATAAGGGCAATGGAAACACACTGGACAATGAGTGAGGCAAATGAAGGGCAAACTCTTGATAGAGAGTCATGTAATTGATAAGTAGTTTGGCTGGGAATAGTATTACATGTGATTGAAGGACAAACAGTAGAAATGTGACACTTCGTAACAATGAATGAGTGAGAAACAGCTGCATACACTGAGTTGGCAGCTGGTGGATGATATGCAATGTGAGGATTTTGTCGATTTAGATGCTTAGTTTATTCCCTGGGTTTTTTTTCAGTCTGCTTAGACGGTTCTTCCCAACAACCTTTTCCCTAAAGGCCCCGCGAAATATTACTATTATTGTTGTAGTTGATACCATAGTATCTTCCACACGCCTTCTTTCACAAAATTCCTTTTCCTTTTTTTTTTATGCAACAGACTTTAAGAGCTCACTGTTTCCTGGGATCCAGTGACTGCAATAGTTCTAGATGCTGCCGAATTTTTAAACATTCATAAGGTCTGCCTTGTAAGTAATTTGTAATTTCCATCTGAAATGCAATAATAATGTATTTTCTTTTTGTTTAATGTGATTCTGTGGCACTTTTGTCATAAGATCATACAGAAAAATTATTTGGACTCACAACTATGTATCTTGTTTACTGCAGGTTACATTTTGTTAAGTTTCATACAATTTCATGTGGTTAGCCTTAGCAATTACTAATTGGGAAGTAGATATTTTAAATTTTCTCTATTTCGAACTGTCTAGGGGTTCACTTTCTAATTCCATATTATTGCAAGAGTGTAACAAGGACAGTGTGATAGTGCCCTTCATATCTTTCTTCTCTCTTTCCATGACGTCTAATACTCATGGCTTTTATCTTTTACTATATGGCCCTACATTTGACTAAGCTGTTATGACTCACCTGTGGTGTGTAAGAGCATGGAGAGCATTGTTTGTGGAATATTCTGTGACTGTCTGTAATAGTAAGGAGCAGACTCTGTTGCTTAAATGATCCAGTTTGTAAACATATTAGATAATAAATTAAATGACTCCCTGAGTGTTTTTTCTGTGATCTGTCGGCACAGGGGACTGTAGTTTCCTATGCCCACTTTTACTAGGTTGAGATATTTGTACAAGAAAATGCTATATGTTTGTACAGTGAAATGCTATTCGAACTGTAACATCTATAGTGCTGAAATGGTTTTCTTTTTTCCTTTTAATAGAATGTACTGGAGGGATGTGGTTGAGTCTCCTTCGCTGGTGATATTCCCCTGGAGATACTGCGAAGTAAAACTCCAGAGATATGTCAAGTGGTAAAAGGAAATTTCATGTATACTATTTATATCATTTTAGCAATATGTTTATATATTGTTACTTCCGCAATGTATACTATTCTTTTATTTAAGAATGCATACAGGATTAAATTTTAAACATTAGGTTCAGATTATGCTGAACAGTTCTAAAATAATTGCCTTAGACATAGTGATAAATGAATATTTCCACATAAGTTTTATTCAGAAATAAGTACTGTAGTGCAAATCAAAATAATAGTCTTAATTGACATTTGATGATATGTTTAAGGAGGGAGGGGGGGGAAGGAACTGTGTGAGTTTGTTTTTTCTTTCTAAAAATAAACAGAGAGATACTTACTGAGTTATATGCAAAAGTGTTAGCTAGACATGTTTAACCAAAATCTTGTTTTTAACAAAGTGGTAAAACCCAGCTGTATTACAGGCCATTTTTATCTTCTGTCCCAATACATGCTCAGTTAAATATGTAGGGTATCACTAAACTCAGTGTTGCTGCAGCTAGAAAACAATATTGGAAGAGTGCCTTTTGGCTATTTATGTATTTACTTGATTAATTTTGTTTGCTTGCTTCTTCCTATTGCATGCTGTTGAAGGACAAATGGGGATTAGGAAGGAAGAAAAAAATTAGATCCACTTCACTAGATAATCATAAAGAAAATCAACGGTTTCTATGGCCTGTAAGACTTCTGTAAAGCTTTATAATGTTGATTATCTAAGATGTTTCTTAATATTCTCAGAATTATTTTCTATTAAGGAATTTAAAAATTCCTTAGTTAATGAATGTACTATTGAGTGAAATGAAGAAAAATCCATAATCTTTCCAGTTTCTTAATAGATCAAATCATTTAATTTGATATCAAGTCAATAAAAATTCGGTCTCCATTGCACTGAAATAGCTTGCGTAATGGCACTGTATTCAGCTTTCAACTTCATTGGGTTTAATCACTCCATTAGGGAGAAGAAATATCTGATCAAATAAGAATGCAGCATTGCACTTTTCAAGGGACTATTATATTTTCAATATCTGTTGATTTTTTGCCAGTAAGGAGCTAAGAGAGACAGAGGAGGGATTACCCTTCAGATGCATTTCTTCCTCAATATAAGTAAATACAGACCATATGACATCCTGCTTTTGCTCTGAAATTATTTCATCTCAGCAATTTAAAAGCAATTGTGGTGCAATATGAAATTGCAGTGTTCATTTACTAGATTCCTGTAATTTACAGATTGAAAGAGAAAAGATATTTTAAAATGTCTTGGGGTGCTTACTTTGTTTTATGATAGTTAAAGTATGATTTCTGTTACAGTTGGCTAGCTGATCCAGTTTCTTTTTACTAGACTTTTCCAAGTTATCGGGAAACTCAGTAAAGTACGTGGTGGGTGTACCAGTTTTACTGACACATTTTTAATGACAGCTTTAAAGAAGATTAGGTTGCCCTCAGTTGGTTGCAATACAACATGCAGTGGTTTGTCATCAGTTTGTCTTTGGAAAAGGATGTTGCTTAAAGATGGTTGTTTAAAAATCTTTTTATGCTTTAACTGTAGCAGTTGCAGATCACCTCCGATGACACAGTTATGAGTCAAAAGGGAAAACTGTAGAACATATGAACTCAGTTTTTAGAACTAATTCTTTGTGTTTGGATGGATTAGTTGCACTAGCATGTTTTTAGAATAAGGTAATTCAAATTGAAACAATATAGTAGTTCAGCTTTCTAGAACAGAGAATGGTTGGTTTAGCTCAAAAATAAAACAGAATTTCTCTTAAACATGACAACTGCAGGAAGTAACATTTTTGAGGAAGCAAATAGGTTTATAACTTGATCCTCTCCCTGTGAGCACAAGCACTTCAGATTCTGTTAAAAGTATGGTGAATATTGCAGCATCGAAGTACTAGCAGCTGGCTGTGCTGTTATTGGAGAAATTTCATGTTCTCTTCAAGCCTGGAATCGATGTCCATAACAGGCAAGCAAGAATCAAGATAGTTGTAAAACCTGGTTTATTTCTTAAAAATAAATACAAAAATATAAATATAAAACATTGGCAGATAGAATTTGATGAAATGAAGTTGCACAAACTTTTTTTTTAAACCAGCTGCATATTACACTTATTAACGCCACATGTACATTTTGTTTTAATTTTAATGTACAGAACAGAACATACTGGATTTTTCTTCTTTGCCATCTTAAAAGCTTCACTTGCAAGGATATGACATGTACCTAACAGAAGCGGCTTGTACATGAGGTTGCTTAAGGGATTATCACCCTGTTCAAATTTCTGAAGGTAAGGTATTTTTATTTTACTTACTAAAATTGACAACACTGAATTTCCATAGCTTTGGCTCTTGGAAAGTGATTAAATAAAATGCAGTATATATTCCAAGTGGCAACCTACTAGAAAGAATGAATGACATTAATGAACAAATTAAAAACAAACTTTAAAAGGAAACCATTGTGCTGAGTGGCAGGAAAATTCTTCCTGAATGTTAAATACTGTTGAGTGCAGAAGGTGACTGTAAAATTACTTCCGCTCAAAGGAAAGAAAAATGTAGCCTACTGTAGGTCAAGAAGTGTCTTTGTCACTTTCTCCTCCACCGTACATTTCAGCTAGCTTATTAAACCGAGGACCCCATTCTCGGAGGTAATCGTAGTTTTGGTCTCCTTCGGTAGTACCTGACTCTAAGGAGCTCAAGGATTCAGCTATTGAATCATTTCCTTCATAGGCGTAGGTTGCAAGTGAGTCATACGGCGGTGCGGATGGATCAGTATCATGCTCTTTAAGCCTTTGGTTGATGAAATCTCGGACATCTGTGTTATCTGGTGCTGAAGGAGTCCTCCGTGGTACAAATAACGTTTCAGGGATAATGTCTCGTCGAAGCTTCTTATCTTCAATAGCTGCAGGATTCCTCAGTGTGCCAATATCAAAGGCTTGGGTGTCTTCCTCTCCACCGCCTTCATCGTTATAGCTCACAATGTTGTCTCTGATGTCCTCTTTAGAGAGGATCAAAGGCTCCTTCTTTCGTTGCCTCTTTAGAGCAGCAAACAGCACCACTATAACTTGAAGAAAGTAACAAAGAATGGGTAAAGAGCCCTAACAATTTCATTGTACCAAATTCACCAGGTGTAAGAGTTTTATTTCAGCTATGTTGTAGCAGTTCATCTCTCTCTGATACATGGATAAGCATCTCTATTTGTATTATGGTAGTGCAGTAAGATCTGTTTAAAAATATGCTATTTTGCACACATTGTGTGCTTTGCTTTATAGAACCATGAGCTCATCTACATGCTCCTTCTGTCACTTGAATGAGTTTTAGAATAGCCAGATCTATTTTGAAGATCCTTTCCCTTTTTAAGCTCATGGTATACTGCTAAAAACTGCATTGGAGATGAATTATAGATCATTAATGATATTCTGGAAACTGCAAAATGGAGATTTTAAAAAATTCACTTATTTTTTATTACAGAACAGAAAACTCTGGGTAGACAGTGCTTTAATAAAGTAAAAATACAATTTACTGGCCTATTCTGTGTGAAGTACATACTGTATGTTGACTTTAGATAGCTATTTAAATAAAAAATGGACATTCCCTCAAAAACATTTAAAATAAAAGACATGAAAGTGAATTTTGATATTGCTATTCCTCCTCTCAGATCTTCTTTTTCAGACACTTTAGTGAGAGAACAAAAATGAGCTTCTGGTTGCACACTGATATTTTTAACAGTATGGGACTTGAATTCTCATTTACCGTTTCCAGTTCCCAGACAAATGCTGGCTGTTTTCTTCCTCTTGTTTCAAGTTGTAGCTGAATTCTTTGTGCAAAATCATTAATTTTACCAGGCTGCATAGTTTTGTAAAATATATCAGGCCTGAAATATTTGTTCTTAGGGGTAAAGATGCATTTCTTTTTCTTACCTAGCAGGATGATGATGCAGAGGAGAATGGCCACTAGTGCCCCTGTGCTGAGACCTGCAGGAAGAAGCAAGGCTTCAGCGTTGCAGGACTGCATGTTCCCTCGGCTGTCACAAGCACACACGCGGATGGTCAGGGTGCCAGTGCTGCTCTGGATCGGGTAGTCGTTGTCTGATATCACCACTGGTAGAAGGTAAGTACTTATTTCATGTCGGCTAAAGCCATTTCTTCTTGTCAAAATTCTGGCAGTGTTATCTAGATTGATTAAAATAAACTGTTGTAGAGTATACGAATATAAAATGTATCATTTATAGTAATTGCAAGCCATATTTCACATCACTGTTTGCATTTTGAAACTCTTCTGATATTATAGCGATATCTCTCTTTTTCTAATGACATTCCATTTGATTAGAAAGCTATCTATATATTTTTTTTATGTACATCCGGCCCATTCCTCTGTGCCTCTACACTGTCTTTGAGAGTGATTTGAAAAGATAATTTCTCAAAGCTTAAATTGTTTTATAGATTAACGTATGTAGTGCATGACACAGCTCCAGTTCAGGGCTGAAGGCCTGAAATGAAGTAGCCAATTGAGAAAAAATAACCTGCTGATTCACACTGTTCAGCAAGCACTCTGTTCTGAAAGATTCTTTCTATGGCTCTTCCATGACAACACTTGTAGGAATGTTATCTGTAAACTCAGTATGAGATTTTTCCACACCAAAACACTTTCAACATACTGTAAAACAATGAATTATGTACCTTAGCACATAGAATAGATTTTGTAGGTAAAAATTGTTCTAGGAATTTAGAAAGTGGGAAAGATAGCAGGAAGAAAGGTATACCTGCATAGTTTTGAGTGGTGAATTTACTGAACTGTATTTGTAGCGGACACATGTTGGTTGTATGCAGTATGCTTCAGCATCAAAATTTGCTCACTGAGTGGCCAGAGGAAAGTGAAGGAATGAATAACAGGAAGAGATTATTTCTTTTATTTTTAAGGCCACAACCCTAGAGTGTGAGCCAACGTTAAAGTTGCTAATCTTTTAGGCCAAGAAGAGGGAAAATATATATTTAGCCTTCATTAGAAGGAAAAATCTACTTTTCATCATACTTGTGGATCTTTTGAGGTAAGTGGTTAGCTGTCTTGCCAGCCAGCTTCAGGCTGGATTAAAATAGCCCATGTGCAAAAAGAAAGAAAATAATTATGGATAGAAAAGAAATAACAAGGTCTACACTGCTACACACTCAGGAGCTAGTCACCAGGATATAATCTTGTTTAAAACATTGAATTTTATTTTTTTTTCATAACCTTCATGCTGTGAAACACAAATTTTTCCTTTATTGCATCCCTTCATTGGTTTGGGGAATTTGTATTCTATTTGTTTTCCCTCAACATCAAAAGCTGTGCGTCTGATGGATCTTTAAATACCTCTGCTGCTGGGGATTTTACAGGGTACCCAAAAAATCTAAATTCATTTCTTCATTTTTGCTACTATTAGAATTTTTTTCCCTATCATCTAACTTAAAATTTTTCATGTCATTTGTATATTATTCCTTCCTGCTATCTTCATCAGTAAAAGAGAATTATTCCTATTGCCTTTATGCATTCAGTACACTTGAATGTTGGTATCATGTTTCCCCTTACTTATTTCTTCTGTAATGTAGGGACCTCTCAGTTAGTCATATAGATAATGAAGGCCAAAGTGGGTACATAGTCCCCCTTCCCCAACAAAATCTTCTGAAGATTTTAGCTAATAAATAAAGATTTGCTTTGCTTTTGAAACTTTGTCAAAGTGGCTATGCGCTCAAAACTATTATTTTCATTAATGATCAGAAAGAAGGAAAAACAGAAAATGAGGGGAATAAGAACTGTGACAGAAAGCTAAAGTGGAAAATCTGAACTTGTCAGGTGGAGTCATTATTGAAACCTTTTTTTCCTCTTCAGGTGAGCACTTTATCTGGCTATTCACCCCAACCCAACACTTTACTGAGTGCATACAATTTGTTTAATGAAGTTTTTCCCATGCTGTTTTTTTTCATCCCTTACACAGATAAAAATGTAGAAATCCTATACCACAAACACTCAGGTAAAATTACTGTTCTTTCTAGCAGCAGCCTCAATGGCTTCTCTCCTTACTGATAGACATCAAAAGCAAATATATTTCAGGACAGACAGCAGACATAAAACACCTTCCCTGGAACAGACATGAATTTTACCTTCGTTATCCTGAACAGTGAAGTTAGGGTTAACAGCAGCTAAACTGAAGAAAAATTTTTGTCCACCAAGGGGGTCATCTTTGTCTACTGCACTTATGGTTTGAATAAGCTGCAGGGAAAAAAGCAAGCAAACAACAAAAAAAACCCAAAATAAACCTAGGTTTCCAATGCAGCCATCTGATTATTTTGCAAAGACTAGAAGTGTTAAGACAACTCCATATTCAAACTATACACATATTGACAAAAAGGGTGGCAAAATGTCATTTCCCAAACAAAAGACAATTTTTGACATTTTTATTGCTTTATTTCAATGTGCTTTTTTCTATACCATAGCAATAAAAACTGTATCTATGGCTGAATATTTGTGCATGCATGTTCAGTTATTTTCTTAAGTTTAACTTCCAAAAATAGATTAATCTTTATCCTATATCATTTTTATTCTTCATTTCTGATGCATCATTTTAAGTTGCAGTGTTTACTCAAGCATGGAATTACATCTAATTTTGACACTACTCCTTCCCCGTGGCATACTTGTTAAACTGTTCGCTTTTTCTTTTCCAGTTCTTCCAAATGCTCTTCATATCACAGCATTTTTCAGGACTGATCATCTCGTACACCAACAACTGCAACAAGAACTTGTTTGTTCTCAACTGGAGTTTTGCATTTCTGTAAGTTTGTTTTGCTTTTGTTTGGTTTTTTTTGTTTGTTTGTTTTTGTTTCTTTTTCTCACATAACCTCCCAGTAACTTATTAGTTACTGCACTGAGGCAGTACTGCTACCATTTTAAAGGATCCATTATTGGCTGACTGTGCTCTGGAATATGCTATACTGTAATAGGAAAATATTTTTTAAGGAGTTTCAATAAGCATCTGCCTATTAGCCAGCCATTTTACTTAAATTGAAGTATACATACTAGAGCCTGTAAGAGGCAGACCAAAATATTACATTACTAGTTCAATAAAATGTATGTTTTGAATTTTCTTTTCAACAGTTTTTGGTGTGATAATAAAAGGTAAGTCTAACAATCACACAAAAACCCCAAAACAAGTATTACAAAATAGATGAAAATGTCTGTAATCACCACCAGCCACACGGGTTGAAATAGAGCTGAATTTTGTTATTTGAGAGTTATTCAAAGCATAGATAAAACTTACAAGCAGTTACATATAAAATTTTACTTTGTGAAAGTTACAGCAAAGTTAATGATGTCCATGTCTCTTGGACATATTTAGTCAGGATTTAACAGTAGTACAGGGTTAGGTAAAGAAAAGTGGTAATTTATATGCGGCCACTGTTGTAACATAATTTCACTGATATTTCACTCTAAGCCTCACCTACAGAGCCACTTTGCTTTCTTTTTTAACATTGCAAAGCTATTTTGGACATGATTTCACCCAAGCAACAGGAAAAAATGATCTACAGTTGAGTGCCATAGCAAAACCGGATAGTGGAAAGTGTTTATCAAAGACATACCTGTCCAGCTCTTGCATTTTCACAGACAAAGGTATCGTAGAATACAGCAAATTGTGGAGCATTGTCATTAACATCCAAAATTCTTACGTAGACAGGAACACGAGTAGTATCTTTGGGGTTGTCTGACAGGAGAAGAGAGAAGAATAATGAGTTTATTTTCCTACTAAAAATTTTCTGGTTTATTCCAAATTTCATGGGCAACAGACATGCAAACTTAAGTATGAAACTGGTCAAAATTCAGTGTATGAACTGATACCAGGTAAGAATCAAGCATCCTGAAAAATAAGGAGATACTTTGCTTAGAGTGGAAAATAAACTAAAGTATTGGTATTTAGTAAGCAATTAAGATTTTACACAAAATTAGGGGCTGCAACTGTTAATAATCTGTATAAATATAGTATATCAAAAGCATACCCACTACTACAATGACAAATTTCATTACTGGGTGGGCTCAAAAATATTATTCTGCTGTAAGGTTTTAATTATTAGTTGTAAAATTATTTGTTACCTGTTTTGTTTTACACAGAAAATACATTATTGACTTTGTGTATACACTTTTGGAAATTTTTTGAGAGTTTTTTTTATTTCTTATTTTTTGATAAGCAGGGAGAAATTCTAACAAAGCCAATGAAAGTATCCCCACAAAAAATTTGTTAAAGAATTGATTAGAAGCTCAGGTTTTATGTTTAAATTGCCTTTAAAAATAGATATGTAGATTTCCAGACCCTAGAAACTAGAATAGTAACCTCCCCCTTGCCCAATGCCAAAGCCGTAGTATTATATAGCGTGCCCTCTCACTAGTATAGGTTAATTCGGGAATATAAGAGTCCCTGCTCAGTTGCTGCTCTAGTTGCTATAACAAGAATCAGAAATAATGACTGGGAGTAAAAAATTGAAGCCAATTCCAAATTTGTTGGAATTGTGCTAGATGGTAGCTAAATACTGTATGATTTTACAACTGTAATAGAATGGGACAAGTAACAAGAGAGATGATTCAAAACTACTGGTTTTTCTTCCTTTTAAAATTCTTCAAATAAAACAGTAAAAACATTTAGGGGTAGTTGGCATTAAGTTCACTTGTTATTAACAACACCTTTGCTAAAGACCATGTATCTCAAGGAATAAAAAAAAAAGATTAAGAAAAAAAAAATGTACAGTTACAAGGTGTACTCAGTACAATCAACCTATTACCCTGGACTACAGAAATAAGGATAGACAGGCTAAATGCGGTTAATTGGCTGGACACAATGTTCCATTTAGTTCTCAGCAGTGTAGTTCTTGCCAGCCATGTTTCACTGCTGACCAGCAATGTTTTCTTTTTTTTTTTTTGACTGATACGGAAATAACCCCCGGTGTCTGTGAAAGCAAATGATCCTCACTCACTAGCTGATTTCAAAGATCAGACCTTTGTCCCTTAGAAATTTTTCTGTTGGGTGATTAGAGTTATTCTCCGTATTGTAGCAAGTTCAGGACTTTCAGTTCTTTACACTCTTTGTACTTTTAACATGAAAGTATCTGCAAAGAGCTGATTAAAAATGTCTAAGAAATGCTACAACTAAGGGATCAATTTCAACCTAACCTGTAAAATGCATTGATTCCAAGAGCTCTAGATACGATAGGAAAAGATAACGAAATTATTTCTAAGGTAATGAAAATGATAGAGACAAACCCCATAGATTACCATCCCAAACTTTGCTACATTAGCAGTAAAATCACGCAATTGTCCTCAAAGAAAAGGAAGAAAACAGAATTACTGCAGTGTTATTCGTTAACTGGGTAACATAATAGAAATAACTTGGACCTTCAGTGCTATAAACTGAGGAGGAAAAATACAGTCAGGAGAGAGCTGCTCTTAAATTACTTCCCCAGAATATCTAATAGAAAAGGGCAAAGAGGAAGGAAGAGACTTTTTTTTCTCATAAAGTCTCAGCTGTAACTTTGCAAGCTAAGGAAAACTGAAAGGAAAAATACCACATTGACTTACTGATCTCAGCTGCTATAACACTAAGGTTGTGCCATTGGGATATCTCACGGTCAAGTGGCTTAGAAGTATAGATGGACCCGTTTCCAGAATGAATATTAAATATCCTGTCAAGGTCAGTGTGACGATCCAGAGAAAACCTAAATATGATAAAGAAAGAAAAAGTGTTGTCAAAATGATAGAAAATGGAAGAAAGCACATGTTTTACAAGTCAATAAACCTTCTAGCTTTGATGTGTTTCATTACAAAGGCTATTTTTGAGAAGAGTTACATTTAGGTTTATAAAAAACTTATGAAAATTCTAAAGGTTAGTTCTATAATAAGGAATCAAAATTGTAAGAATTTCATAACTATGATACAATAGTGTAATATTTTTTCATTTGAGCTTTTATAGACACATAAGAATCATAAAAAAATAAGTCAATTTCAATATAATGATTAAAGAATTGTTTTAATCCTGGAAGGAAAATTGTCTTTGATGTCCTATTCCTTCAGACTGAGACTGACAGCTAATTTATGAGCTTTTCAAAAGTGTTTTTATAAGCTCGGTTTCTACACTTTAGGATATATTAATTTACTAGAGATCAAGTTAAAAAAAACTCTATAAAAATAAGTTCACATGCAGAACTTTCATGAATATACTGATGTTAGAGGACCTTCTATGTTGCTATAGTTGCTATACTTCTGCAGGCAAAACTACTAGGACAAAATGGCAGAATGTCGAACTAGAATCAGAAAATTGTTCTTTCCTCTATTTTTTACTAATATTTAACACTACCTTCAAAGTCAGGATCGAACCTTTGATGTGGAATTAAATGCAGGATTTTGTGAAGTACAGAATGTTTGTCTAACGACCTGACAGAACTGGGCCAAATAGGGAAAAAAAAAGAAAAAAATAAAATGCTAGTACACTTGTACAGAGCTATACAAACAATTGTTCATCTTTCTGTGAACTTCTATAAGGGATGTAAACAGTTCACCAAGTGTATCTGGTTGTATTTACAGTACTTAACTGAATTGAGCTATATGAAAAAATTCTGTAATATAGAAATGAAGTCTTTAACATTTTTGGTAGGTTTTGTTTCCTCACTCCAATACACATAACAACATTAATAAGTAAAACAAAGAATTGAATGAAACCCCAACAAACAAGCTGACACCAAAATGGGTGTTAAAATAACGACAACAACAAAAAACAGTTAAAACAGCAAAGACAGATTTCTGAAAATTCAGGAGACACTTACTGAAATTATATTTTTTTACTAGTAGCTGACTATAATAACTTATAAAACTAAGCAAAAATCTATTATTTTTCAGAGAAATTATGTCGAATACTACTTGGCTTATATGATAAACATTTGATTTTACTTCCCCCAATAAGTTCTTTTTAATGAGAAAAAGCACTTATTCTGACAAAAGTCTAACTAAGTTTTCAATAGGCAATAATCATTTCACTAGCTAGTGAGATCTATTCTTTGTTTCAGTAAAAATTCCATAATATCTGATAAAAGCAATTAGGCAGTCACATGCTTCCACCCCATCATACTACTCCTAATAGCCTGAAAATGTTAGAAAAATTATTACTTCCAGAAGATATTAATTGAACAGAAAGAGAAATTGGTCGCACAGGAAGCTATTTGCACTCAATTTTTAGGAAGTCTAACTTCTATAGAATTTTAATAAACAGAAACTAATATTTTAAACTAAAAACCTAAACAGAAAAACAAACAAACCAACCACAAACTGAATCAATTCTACAACATGAAGCTGTATTCTATTTTTATTTTTTAATAGAGGTATTAAAATATTTTACAATTTGTCCTCATTTCAAAATATGACAGCTTTCAAATACTTTAGTTTAAACGTTAGCTTTTCACTTCTGGGGTAAAGACATGGTACTTTGCATTTCATATCGATGCTGTAAGAAGTGAAAGCTTGTAGAAGCTTATCCTGGGTAATCATTGTTTGAATGAATATGCAAGATTGCTTTGGAAGTTGAGGAACAGAGCGAATACTAAAGAGAATTCAACCTATGATATGTAAATGGCTTTAAAGTTCTTATCTTTAGCTACATAGCATTAAATCAAAGCTAAAAGAAATGATTGTAATATGAAGAGCATTTTCACATATATCTTTGGCATTTTTCTTGAAGCAAACTAAATCTAGGTTCAATGGTAACTCTCAATTTTTTAGAAATTTATTTGTCATTATTACTGGTTTGCTCCACCCACCTCTTCTAAATTATTTTCTATAGGAGAATGAAAGAAACATCAGCAGGACATAGAAAAATTATATAAAATAATCTTTAGATTGTTATTCTCCCTAAACAGTAGTGATGATGGAAACACCTGCCACAGTTCTTCAGTTCCTCAAGTTGTGTCAGAAACAAAATGAGCCCAAACTCAGTTTTTTGTTTGTTCTTTTTGCAGTCACAATTAAGAAAATATAACTACTAAAATTGTCAGTTGTCCCACGTGATTAGAGTGGATAGAAGATGCAATGCTAAGTTATTTATATATTCTTAAATTTTAGAGGCTTGGTGTTCTCTTATCTTTTCCATACACATGAATCACCATAAGAGAAAATTAGATTCAGTTCCATTTCCTAATCCAGTTTTACCACCTGGGCTTCATTAAGATGCATGTGGCAATTGACTTCAAAGTCAGTAAATAAGGTTCTTCTGCCAGAATGTAATTTTTTTTTTACCTTGTTCAGTATTTCAGACAACACACATCCCACTTGGACAGTGTTATCTTCTCTGTTTCTTAAAGTTTATTATAGAAAAGCAAACAAAATCCCCCACCAAAGCGTAGTTTACTACATTCAGCTATGTGCATTGTAGCATGTAGCATCTAGTAGTATACATAAAAAAGATATTAATTTTAAGTATATAATTCCTTGGGGTATTAGACCACACACAAAGGTAATTCTATCCTGTATAACGATTGCTCTGACAAACCTACAAAGTTGGAGACCCTAGCTAGAACAGGTCAGATCAGCGCAGTATACTTTCAAGGACTGCCCAAAGGAAGAGCTAGAAAGCTGGGCCATAAACGGGATTGGGGCTTTTTCACAGCTTGAAGCAAGAAGTAATCCTTAAGAAACTACTTGAACTAAATGTGTAATTTTATGTATTTTCTGAGATTTGAAGTACATTTCCTATGTCTCTTGTGTACAAATGAGTGGCTGTTCCGTGAGCTGTTCGGAGGCTAATGTATAGAATCATTCTTAATTCTGTCTATCTCTGGGATGCTAATAAATAAAAAACCCAAACATTACCATCTTTTTCCCATGCACACTGTATGTGAAAATTCGTATTACATTACTATTTCTCTTCATTTGTTCAGCAAATAGCATATTTACAGAGTAGAGTATTACCTTATTGGACTTGAGGCTGAATCAGGATCCCGTGCCATTACTGTTCCTATTATTGTCCCCAACTCAATATCTTCATGCACCTCAAAAAGGTAAGAAGATCTGCTGAAGACAGGAGGTTCATCTACATCTTCTACAGAGATTTTTACAATAGTTGTATCTTTGAAAGGCCCAAGATAATAGAAGCGTGGATCCACATGGGTATTCTCAGCTTCTACTTTCAAGGTATAGAGTCGTCTCGTTTCATAGTCCAACGGCTAAAAATGAAGATGATGGTAAATTTTATTAAATTACATTACTTACTCACAGATGTTGACATATATACATAGTGGAAAGTGAAGAGGACTAAAGCATTGTCAGGTTTTGCCCTGGGTTGGGGGAACCACAACACAGTTTAAATTTTCCACAACATAAGAATTACTTTCTCTAGTAAGAAATTCCCATTGCTTTTAGAAGTTTATCTTCCTAAATATCACTTGAATAATCATAGCACCAATGACAAAAAGGTTTTCAGTTCAAATTTACCAATTTTTTAGTGATTTCTGCAGTTGTTTCACAAGAATAGACATTTGAAATCATCATATGGGCAGTTAAAAGACTTGAAATCCAGACTTGAAATACTGATATTTGAGATCAAGATACTTAATACTAATATTTCTCAGGAAATACTATAAACTCTTGGATACCCAAAATAACCTGAGAATCCTCATTGTCAAATAAGTGTACCTGGCCTTAAATATCAGGAATGTTTTAGGGTTCTTTTAAGGAAAGTGTGTGTGTTATAGTTCTCTAGATCTAGTGAAACAATAAAAGCTTAATCTTGTTCCATTTCATTTAATTTAATGAATTCAACAGCAGAGATTTTTTTTTTTTTTCAAAATAGACTTGACATTTTGTCAGCAGTTCCTTTTTAAAGTGGAAGGAGGAAAGGTTCAGGGATATAATTAGAAACCATTTTTGATAGAAAAGAACCCCTATTCTTTCAAATTCTTCTAACTGTCATAGAAGAAAAGTATTAGCTAATTAATGATATTGTGGAAATGAGCCAGCTGAGAATTTACCTTTCTGACACAAAGAAGACTTCATTAACTCCCCAGAAATCTCAGGGAGATATCAAACTGGTAGTTTTCATTCATCAAAATGGGTGATAAAAGACTTGTTTTTTCTGTCTAACTGCTTTTAAATACAAATTAATGGCCATGAAAGATGCCAGAAATTTAAGTATTCTTTTTAAAAGCAGAAAAATGCAGCCCCAGTAAAAGAATGAGCTTTCCTACTGCCCCAAGCTTGTTTTTAAAAAGTAGTTAGAGCAGCAGGGAAAACATCTACTAATATAATTGAGAAATGCAACACAGTGCTGTTACTTAAACTAGAACTGAGACTATCGGTGTGTCTGTTAAATGTAGCATGTTGCTGTTAAGGGATGCTGGCTTTAGGCCTAGAAGCAAATAAGCTGTTATAGCCCTGCTTAATTCTAATTAGCAGGCTTAATTTGCCGGAAGGTGTGCCTCACAGATGCAGTTAACTTCCTTCTAGTACATTCATGTCCAGTTTGGACATCTCTTCAGGCTAGACTGCGAAACATGGATATAAAATGTGTGGATTATGCAGGTATTCCAACACATCAGCACTAATGAACAAAGCTGGTGCCCAAATACATGACATTGTGGCAAAGCAATTATTTTGTCTGTGAGAACTTGTATAGAAAAAGTTCTTTTGCAGCAAATATTAAATTCAGACTTGGTAGTTTAAGGGCTTGGTAAAGAAACACCAGCTATTTGTAGCCATTCACCACTGGAAAGAGAAATGTCAATCAATGTGGCTAAATAATAAAAACATAAAGATTATTTTCATAAGTGAACAAACAGAGTATATCTTCTTCCTTGCTAGTTAAACCGTTGTCTGTGCTATCCATATAAGCTACTTATTTATCAATATGAGAAAGCATCCTGAAAATAGCAAAACGTGTCAGATTGCTAATTACAAAATGAAAAGATCTTGTTCATTAGCATTTATTGGTGACATTTTTGGAGCTGCTGTATTATAGCTTAAGATTTTTTTTATGCTTGATCCAGGTATTAGGCTGCTTTTTTCAAGACTGTATTAATTTAGTATAATAGCAGTCTGTGTGAAAAATCTGAAGCAAGCAAGAAAGGAACATCTCAAGAGAAGCCTTTGCAAACTTCTTGGAAAAGGAAAAATATTGGGCCCCAAACTTTGTACTTTTGCTCCTTTCCAAATAAACTACAATGCTAACTGTGAACATAGACATTAAAAAGGAGCACACTCTGATCTTTGCAGAACTTAAATTTTCCTTGGTTGCCATTATCAAGAGACTTGGAGATATATTTTATAGTACCATCAAATTTGTTATTCTATGCTGAAGGAGATTCAGTTTAAAAGCTAATATATACAGTGCTTTATGTTACAAACGCTGCTTGAAGTCTTTAGCAATACATCTCAGAATGCCAAAGAAAAGGACTGAAGGACTTTTGGAAGGGAAATTATTGAGGAGCGGGATCACATTTCTAAAACTTTTGAAAGTGCTCTGACATGCAAGAAAGAGAGCAGAACTGACGTTAGCTCTGAAACAGGGCCACCTTCTTTATTCTCTGCTCCTGTGTTAACCAGCTGATGTTTTGGAAACAGGAACAAAATAATATAGCTTGCAACTCTGCTTCCACGAGTGTGTTTGTGTTCTGGCACACACTGGTCGCCTAAGTTGATGAGAGTCTCCAAGATAATGAAAACCTATGTCTCTCAGTAGCAAGTGAATTGCATATTGCTTGTTGAAGAGAACCGATTACATGAATACTAAATAAGTCTGTATTTGAAATCACATTGATAATTAGTACTAACACTTTGGGGATGGTCTGATTTTTTTACATACTTTGCTGTCAATGCTTTAAACCTATGCTGCACCTCAGATATTGTCACCACCTGCTATTTCTTGTTCATTTTAAAAGGAAATATTGTTCGCTCACATGACCTAGGCACATTTTTTTCAATGAACATTTGTGCCGTAATATTGATACTGAAACCATTTAGTGCATGTTGTTAATAGATACCTTTCGTACAGTTATGATGCCTTCCTGTGTGTCCTTCTGTGTCACGATATCGAACATATCCGTCCCATCGCCATCTATAATTCTGTACTCTACTTCTGCATTTTTCCCCGTGTCTGCATCTGTGGCTTTGACGCTGCCAATGGCTGTCCCAACTGGGGAGGACTCAGGAATGCGGAGGTGGATGGTACCTGTCAAAGAGATAAAGAGCCGCTCAGGAGCTCCATAAATCATTACACGTGCATTAAGTAACATTGTGCCACACAATAGCTGATTATGTATTTTTGTGTATCTTTTATTCTAAAGAACTTGCCATTTAATACTGGAAGGATGGGCAAAATGTAAGGTAGAGTACTATGTGGGAGAAGATTGGAAACAAAGTCACAGAAAAACAAAATCATTGAAAAACAAAATCATTGAAAAATAAAGGACCTTTATTCTCCTATCTCAAAGAAGAATCAGCCATGTCTGTACTTTTCTTGCCTGTGTCACTCCTGAAATATTATCTGGAAAGACTGTTCTGTGCCTTTTTTCAGGCTTCACTCTGCTTTTTTCCCATTAATATCTCTGGTGAACCTTCTGGGATACATTTTACATATCATTTTATGTATCATGGAAGCAATACAAAGAACCGAATTCCCTGACTTTCCTGGCCAATTCTAAACATTCAGCTTTCAAAATTAGATAGTCAGATAGAATGTTAAATAAGATTGAATGACATCTTAATGCAGGGATAGGTTTTTGAAAATCCACAAACAGAAGGTGTGTCTATACTTGTTAAAGCAATTAATTTATACTTAAATGAGGCTTACAAACACTACAATTTTGGTTTTGTGCTACTTTCTCTAGCTCAATTGTATCCCTTTATTGTCATGTCATACAACTGATAAAAAACTTAGGAATAAAATTGTTGTCATTCAGACATGCTGCAATAAATTAAAATAAATACCTTACCATATATATTAGTATTCTATATCCTAACCTTACTGTGAAAACCGTGAGTAAGGGTTGAGATCTCGGGTCCCATCTGTCAGAACATACAGTAGAAATGCATGCAGGACACATAATGCACTATGAAGAATTCTCAGAAGAAGATTTTAAAATTAATGCAGATACAGCTGTCATTCCAAAGATGAAAGTTAAGCCATCAAAGCTCCACTGAAAAACATTTTCTTTTCTGGCCTTAGCTAAGTGATCCAGGATTTGCTGTTTTACTTAGAGACTTCCTAAGGTAAGTAAGGTGAGTTAGAGAGTTCAGTTAAGAGCTCCACAAAAGTGGAAGTGGTAAAGGCTAGCAATCACAACAAGAAAAAATTAAACAGGCTATCCCAAAGGCAGCACATGTACACCTCATTACAAATAAGAAGTAAAGAAAAGTCCATAAAGAGGGTTATTAATTTTGTGCAATCAGGAAGAATCATGAGAACAGAGCAGTGGCAAGGCAGTACAGGAAAGCTATTGGGACCTTGATCTTACTATATCATCAGGAAAGCACAGATGAGTCATGTGGGGATTATCAGTGTCTCTTAATAGAGTATCTTAGTAGCCTGGTAAGAAATGGTTTTGGTCTTGGGAACGCTCACTGAAAAAAAATCCAAATATTCGTTGAGACTTTGGAGACTTTATCTCATTCTACAGAACTGTTTTTTCTGTTCTGTTAAGTTACAATTTGCCAAACCTAAAAAAAAACACATACAAAAATTCAAAAAACCCCAACACATTAACTTAGAGTTTTCAATTCAAAGTTGAATGAAAAATATTGACATTTAATTTCTCCATATAATTTTACTTAAGTGTCTTTATATATGAAATTGATATATGGCAGCAAAATTAATATTTTATGGCTGTATACACTCCACATTCTGTTCATATTAATTTCTTTTTGCTCTGTTACATTTTAGTGTTTCAATCAAGTGATTTGTCTTGCTTTTGCTCTGACATTTTCATTACCTTTCCCAATACCGAAATCTGTGTACTTTGCTATGTTAGTATATAATCTCTCTGTAATCGCCTAATAGTTGAAAAAAAAAACAAACCAAAACCAAAAGAAAATATAGCCTCTGCTCCCTTTTAGTATTTATTCAGTACTAGCTGAGACTATGGTGGAAGACCACTCTTTTTCCTAATTAGTATTTGTATGGTATAATTAGTTGTATGCTGTGTCAACTGTCCGCCACATTTTTTAAAACTACATCCCCAAGTAATGCCTTGTGGACATTACCCAACTCATTAATTCATTCTACAAAGTGGTAAGAGCTCATATCTTGAGTTGCTACTAAGGCACTGGAAACAGAGAGTGATAATAGCCAGAAACATAACGTCTGAAAGATAATTTTCTGTCAAACCTATCCATTTATAGAAATTTCAATCATGGCATGAGAAACCTCATTTTATTATTTTTGTCACTGAAGATATTAAAGGCATTGACTAAGTATGGGATGCGGTGCAGCTTTAGAGACTGTATCAGAATACAAACTACACCACACCAGAATTATTCTTGTAAAACTCTGCTGTCTATCCTTTTTCTATCATTTCTCTTCTTCCGCAAGGAAAGTAATATACTGTTTGCATTTAATCCAGTGAGTGATGTTTTCTCATTTTTCTGTCAGGAATAAAAATGGGAAAATGAAGGAAAGGAAAAGTTTTTCCATATAGTAGAGAGAGTGGAAATCAGCTGGAAGATTAAAATCTACACACTTGTGTCTGGAAATACTTCAGTCAGCCATAAAAATAATAAAAAAAAAACAACAATCTTATTCATGTTTCCCATTCTGCATTTACTGTTGTATTGGGACATAATGCAGAGGTAAATATTTTTTATAGAGTAATACAGGCTATAGTGTCTCAGAAGACATGGGCTGCCATAAATCAGATGCAGTAAGTTTCAGTCAGATTTGGGCTCCTAAATACATAAAACACTTTTTTTCTGTTTATCATTGGTCAACACCACCACCTCACTTCTGAGAACACTTGGAAATATTACAGTTGATACAGAGATCCATTATCTGAGGTGTTTGATGGCCTTTCTGTGCAGAACCTTGATAACATTTTAAATTTTATCATGTTTCCTCAGAAGAAGAACCACTGCTACCTGTATGGTTTTCAGAAGATCTTTAAAAGGATAAAAATATTCTGAAGAGTCCTTGTTTTGTAATCTAAACTACAGAAGAATAAATGGCTCTTGTGTTTTGTTTTGCTTTCTTTTTTTTTGTTTGAGAAAGTATGATAAAATAAAATATGTAGAATTTTCCACAATTCTCTTTCTTGTGGGAGAAGTTTAATCTGTTTATTGAAGCATGTAGCTGTAATATGCTGAGCCATGTGAAAATATAATGCACTTTTTAATATTTTTCCTGGTCATTTATAAACCTGATACGAGTATGATTGTTTCATAAACCTAATGCACACGTGGTTTTTAGTAATGGAACAGAATGATTTAACTTAATCAGTATCAGTTCCAGTACTCTTATTGAACTCTATTAAAATTGACAATCATTATAATGTCTATTTGCATTTTAAGATTAAATATGTTTTTAAAAAGTCAGTGACTATTTTCACTTTTACATATCTAGTAAAATGAGTCAGCTTTATAAATGTTTTATTTTTCATTTCCAGTGAAACTTACTTTTATACCTAGCAAAGCTATTGGCAGAGAGAAAGTAGAGAGAAAAATAAACCAAACCAAAACACAAAAAACCCATCATGAGAATTAAATTTAAATTTTCTTTAAAGTAAATGTCATATCTGATTTACAGTGACAGAAAAATGCAGAGATATTTCTGGGATGCTACAGTTCCTCATCTGACTCAAATATGATTTTGGGCTGCCAGATAAGCCATTTAAAAGCCATTTAAAAATGTTCTAGAAGTTGATTCCATCATTCTAAGTATTAATTTAACATACTTCAATAAAAAAAGAGGAAAAAAAAATTACAATAATCCTCTATGTAAAAATTAAATCAAAAAGTTGTAGAAATACTAAGGACATAAAATGAAAAATTAACAATAAATTCTGTCCAGAATAGGAAAAACACAAACTTTAAGTACTTTAAGTACTCAATTGTTCATGTTTTTTCTGTTTTGAATGTGTATAAGAAATTATGTGATGATAAACTTCATAGGTAGCCACATATACGTTAACTACAGGATTAAATTGAATAGTTATGTACTCCATTTGTATCATGAAGAGAATATAAAAATCAGAATAATTTGAAGATGTTTGTGTTATTTTTGAGTCTGAAGGCTGACCGTCAGTGACTACTAGGTTCAGTATAGTTACACAGAACAAAAAAATTGGTAGCGAGGTCACTCTAAATCTTTTAGCTATTAAGTACGTTCAAACCATCTTACATATATTACAAATTCAGTATATGCAAAAAGCTTCAGGTGTTTAAAATGCTTAACCTTTAACAAGTTTGCTGTTACATGATTTAACATTACCATATTACATAGAGACCAAGAATGTTTTTATATTTGAGTTTGAGGATACCAAATCTTCGTAGCTGTACTATCAGAAGTTAAAAAGCATTATGCAAAGCTTTGGTAAACTTAAGCTATAAGCAAAACCAAAAAGGTCAATGCCATTTACTTTCCTTTGGGAAATTTTCTATTGGGTTTTGCTGCACTGCAACTGGAAAAGTATAAATCTGCTTGTTTCCCTTCAAGTAATTTCTTTTCCACGTTCTTCATGATTAAATATTTAAGCAGATACTACAATTCAAACATTTCTGTGTATCTAGAATTGCTACATGTTTTATTTTCCAGTGGGGGTGTACATAGGATTTAAGTAATAGGTAAACAAAAAGAAAAACATTGCTCTAATGCTCTTATGAGTCCACCTACCACCCCCTCCCATAGTACTGGAAAGTATTCCAGGTTTGCTACAGTTATATTTGACCATGTAAGTATTTTCCTAACAAACAAAAGCTGTAACATTTAATATACTGCTTTAATAATAGTGAATAAATCAGTACATAAGCCTTTTGTTCGTGTGTGTCTCATAATCTAGATTTACTCTAAATTAAACCAGATGGTGCTTAACTCTTTAGTTTGAAGCTTTTATCGTGCAAGGCAGCTATTAAATGCAGCTTACTCTGAGGGAATCGAGGTGGATTGTCGTTGACATCAGTCAAAGTGATGTTCACGGTGGTGGTCCCTGATAATCCACCCATCTGGCCTCCCATGTCCTTTGCCTGAATAACTACTTGGTACTGCTCTCTGTTCTCTCTGTTCATGTTTGGCAAAGCAGTCCTGATGATGCCTTCAATAAAGAAAAAACAGAAATTGTTATCTGCCTCCTTATTTATTAGTCTGTGAAATCATTTTCTAAAGCATTGATTTCGTGTGACAGTGTTTTAAAGTACAAATTTCTGTTCATAAGCTTTATGAATAGTCTTCAGTACAGGCTACCTGTTTGCTGAACTAACCTTAGTTCTGCATCACAACTCTCTTTCCAGTTTATATTTTATCTTATAAATTATTCGAGATATTTATACACGAAATTAACAAGTAGAAATAACATCCTTTATTAACCCAACTAGAACCATTAAGAAAAAAAAATAACATTTTCTAGGGCACAAACCTTTATTCTTTCCTTTTATCAGAGCCATTGTCACTTATATCCTTAAACTATCACTGTGAAGTTACTGCTGCATCATAGTGTCAGCTGTAAGAACTCTACGTTATGAGGAGAAAAAAAAATCTAGAAATATTGTTTCATTTAATTTAGTTTTTAAAAGTATTTTTCAGGTGATCTAAGATTTATAGAATGAAAGAAAAAGTCTACGTTTTGTGATAAATGGGCATAATGGAAATTTTCCTGACCTGTTTCTGGTTCCACGGAGAAATATGGCTGTCCCTGAAGTATGCTGTAAATTATTCTGGCGCTGTTTCCATATGAAGGGTCATCAGCATCAGTAGCTGTAACTTGCACCACAGAAGTACCTGAAAAGTCCAAAGTCAGTTTAGATTCCCATGGTACTAGATAGAGGTCCCAGAATATCAATTTTCATTTGAGCAGATCACAAAGAAAATTTCATCTAGCGTCAAGTGGACTTTTCAAATGTATTTATGATCTTACAGTCAACTTCAGGTACATTCTTTCTTATTTCAGGATCTCATTTGACATAAATTGAATCTAAACTTCCCTAGTCCCACAAGTGTGATTAAGATCTAGTGAGCAAAGGTAAACAATACCTATAGTTGAGCTGAATTCTTATCCTTGTTCAACTAACAATCATTTCATACTTATGTATTCCATTCCTCCTTTTAGAAAAGTTATTTATTTTTACTACAATAAATATGTATTTTCCATTACATATAACACTTTTTTTTTTCTCTCCAGTGGTGTCAACATGATATGAATCTGCGCATCCAAGAATATTACAGGAAAAAGTGAATAAAAATGATACTTGGGAAAAGCTAGCCTTCAGTTTTCCCTAAGTGTTAATATAGAGAGATACCACCCGAAGAAATATTGCCATATGGACTTTGAAATCTTCTGGTTATTTAGACTTCAGAAAATTTTCTAATCTTAAAGACTGTCTCCAGATTTTAGTGGAATATATCAGTTCTTCAAAACATGAAATGTTTCTGCCATTTCTTGCTCAATCAAAATATTTTCTAGATCCTTTTCAACTCTTTTACCAGAGAAATAAATTATCAACAAGGATCTCCCTTATTGTACCTCTGTAAAGTGCAGATATGATTTTAAGTATATAGCAAAGAAGCAAGGGGAAAAAAAAGGAAGGAAAAGAAATCAACATATGCGCATGGCTAGTGAGACACAGACTACTCTGAAGTTGACAACTTCCAAACCTATTTCTCCTTTCTTTCCACCAAATAGTACCAAATCCTGTGAACTAAAGCACCTGTAAATCCAAGACACTTAGCACAACTATATATTCCTTCTGATAGTGAGACTACCTTACATATTTATTCTAACATACATAGAAAGGTAAGTAGAAGTAAATGCTAAGCTTCCTCAGTTTGTTTGGGATTTCATAATATAATGACAAATCTGCATTTGACAAGTCAATTATTCAATTGTGAACAATTGTGCCAATATCAATGGAACGAGCAAGTGCATTCTGTTGAATCAGAAATGAGTTATCTGAAACATTCAGTTTTTTAACTGATTTAGAACAGAAACTCTTGTTTCAGTGAGTTTCTAAGAGAACATGCATCTCATCAAGAGGCCAATTTCTAGTTATATTAACAATGATATTAAAATGGAATTAATAAATTACTTAATAGTCCAAAGCCTCAAACACAAAAGAAAATTTAAAAAAGATAAAAAATTGCTACATAAGTATAATGAAAAATAAAAGATAAAAATTAGGAATACTTTCTACTATACTAAAGATTGCTTTAGTGATCACCTAGGCTAGGGCTGAAACTGGAAATCTTTAAAATATAAGAATGTATGGCTGGAAGAACTGTCTTAAAAACTTCATCTGTTTCCATTTCACCAATGTCTTACACCTCCAGGCACACTGAACTCCATTTGTAGATATATGTCTATGTAACTATTCTGTTAAAAGGTAGAGAGGCGTTTTTGTTTAATATATTTAAGTTCTGAAGAGTATTGCTTTGATTCTGAAAGGTACTTTTTGGACCATCCAAGCATGTGGCAAACAGTAGTGCTAGAATGTATACCAGCTCCTAAAGGAGATTTGCTCTGAAGTAACAAAGAGGAGTTGTGTATAAGAAAGATAAGAGCAAATTATATGCAGTAACTTAAGTGCTGCAAGTAAAAAAAAAAGAAAAAAGCAATAGAAAATATCACCAAGTATACAAATCAGCACGGCAGTAAACTTTACTAATCCTCCATTTTTTATCTGTAAAAACTTTAAAAATTCAATACTATAAATATATTGTTTGCTCTGGACTGACACCTGGATCAGAAATCCCAAAGCACTGAAGATGATCGGTCGTGACGTGGTTTAAAAACAGTGTGAGGTAACACAACTTGGTCTGGGCCTTCTTCTCTTTACATAGGTACAGATTGCTTCTGGTGAAGTCAGTAAGAGTCTTTGGTCTTCAGGATCTACAGCCTAATCTGAACTCCATAGGGGGTCATAAAAGAACACAGTCGAGATACTGGAGAACGTTGTACTAGCTATGTTATAAATAAGATGATTCCGTTATTTTCTCCTTGTATATTTGCAAATGTTATTATACAATAAACTAGAATTATATGGTGATGAAGCAGTGAAATAAACAGTCATTTGTCAGATTATTTTAGTTCTCAGAAGACATACTTTAACTTAATTTTAATTATAATGCTTGGATCTCCCTAAGGTCTCGTAGCATAATAGTAATTAATATATTTGGCCCTTTTAAATGTGATCCCTGCAAGCATCTTCAAATACCATGCAAATATTAATGACTTTGACCTCACAATGCATTTATGATGTATTCGTATTGGATAAGAATCACTGAAGATGATTAGCTAGAGAAAAGAACCCACAGAATATCCATTGTAGAGCTGAATTTGAAACTTAAATTTCCTTTTTCTTGCTCCCAACTGAGCTATGTGATAATTAACTACAGCAAGTATCAACCATAGTAAATTATCCATACAAAGCCAAATTAGAAATTTCTTGCTATTTCTAGCGGAATAAAGAGGAAATAATGACACATGTTCTCCCCTGAAATAAACTACTTAATGCAGCAGAGTAACAGAGAAGTGGAAAGGGCTGTATGTATAGTGAAGGCAATGTAGGAAAGATCTTTAGTTACATGGTACTCGTGCAATTTATAGAATAGTAAACTGGAAACAAGCATGCCAGTGGGTATTTCCCCTTTTTTAAGAAATGTCCCTTTTAAAGAAGAATAATGTTTAATCTTGGAGTTTTTTGTGGCTAGTTTTGGTGGGTTTCTTTTCCTATTTTCCCCCTCTCCTTATAGCAGAATTTGCCTGCGGAGAATAACTGAAGCTTCTAAAAAATCTAAAAATGTAATATAATAATTTAGGTTTGCAAAATCTGTCATTTTTTTGTATTATAAAGTTATAACTCAGAAGATCCAAAAGGGTTTCATGAGATAAATATGAAAAAAAAATTCTAAAAAAAAATATCTTTGTTAATAGGAAAGAAGGAAATGTTAACAGACAAATGCTATGGCAGAGAGGACCAAGCATCGGGAATTGGTGGAACAGCACTAATGAGGGAGTATATAAAAACCTGGTGAGAAAGTCAAGAAATAGTAGCTCTAAATGCTGTCTGAAGAAAAAGACAAAAGGATAACCACAGGTAGACATGAGACACCCAATCTGTAGTTCACATGTAAACCTGGAGGGAGGTTACAGTTTATGAAGCACATATTGATATCCCTAATTCAGAAGCAGAAAAAACAGCTGGAGAGCATGACAGACACTAGAAACAGTGCTGAAGATACAGGATGGAATAAGGATAAGGAATGATTAGTGAATACATAAGTTACAACAGACGAATAGAGAAACATCAATGAATAAAAGAAAGGATATGATGATAAAAAAAAAAGAAAAGGTCTTAATAACAGAAAGTTCTGAAACCTTGTCTAAAAGATACCAATAGTCAAAATTCACAGGAAAATATGCATAGAGAAAAATAGATCCATTTGTAGTTCTGAAAAGAAACCTTCAAATGAGCAGTGATAGATAGGTGAAGAATATGATGGACAGAGCACAATACTGTTGCCAAAACTGTAAGAATATTCCACACAATAAACTTTGAAAGTAAGGAAATGAAAAAAGTGAAAGAAGAGAAAGTGTCCAGCAATCATTTAAAAGATTTCAGGAGAGCAAGGTATCTTCTAGGATGTTGACTCAACTGCAAGATTCTGAAGTTGGCCCATTTATCTGTTTATCTTTACTATGATTAATGAGTAGCAGAAGAAAGATGAGCAAAAAACCAAAGGATTTATGGACCTTTGTCAAGACACTGCATTTGATAACAGGAATAGCCACATCCTCAGGTGCAAATCCGAATAATACCACAGCCCAAGGAAGAAATAAAAACTGCTGTTTCTGGTTTGAAAGAGACTGATGTATGGCTACGTCATGATTTGATACCTTAAGGATGGCACAGACTGAATAAAGACTAAATTGTATTTTAAAGACAATCTACTCTGCCCAGGTGAGGCCCCATCTGCAGTCCTGTATCCAGTTCTGGGCTCCCCAGTTCCAGAAGGACAGGGAACTGCTGGAGAGGGTGAAGTAAAGGGCTACAAAGATAATTAGGGGGCCTGGAGCAGCTCTCTTGTGAGGAAAGGCTGAGGGAAATGGCTATTTTTAGTCTGGAGAAGGGAAGAATGGAGGGGGGATCTGATCAAGACCTATAAATACTTAAAGGATGGGTGTCAAGAGGAAGGGCCAGACTTCTTTAAGGGGTGCTGCCCAGTGAGAGGGCAAGAGGAAGTATGCACGAACTTGAACATAGAAGGTCCATTTCAACATGAGAAGGAGCTTCTTCACTTTGAGGGTGGCAAAGCACTGGAACAGGCCGCCCAGAGAAGTGGTGGAGTCTCCGTCTCTGGCGACGGTGAAAACCTGCCTGGAAAATTTCATGTGCAATCTGCTCTAGGTGGACCTGCTTTGTCAGTAGGGTTGGACTAGAGGATGTCCAGAGATCCCTTCCAACCCCATATTATTTTGTGATTCTTGCTTTCTTTTTTATTTTCCTTTATACTAAAAACTACTTGCAGAATGTTGGGACTTTTAAAAGTGATTCAATCACAAACTAAAAGCAGACTGAAATATCTCATTAAGAATAGAAAATTATTAATATTATTCTTCCACACATTGCTGCACTGCTTTGCTGAGGCTGCTCTCTTACAAAAATTACATATTTTATTGCCCTTTAAACATTTTCCTAAGCCCAGGAAAGTACTAAAACTTCAATACTTGTGTATATAAAATATTGCAAAACACTGACCTAGTTCAGGCAGTGGTATCAATTAAAATTATAATAATAGCCACAAGAGATATTGAATAAATAATAATAACTCAAATTCCAAAATGTTATTGTTTACGAATCTGACAAGCTGGCATGATCCAGGCCACAACTTTGTAAGTAGGATAGGAACTGAAAATATGTTGTAAACAGAAGAAAGATGAACTCAAACAGATATTTAAGATTATTGGTGCTGCCATTCATGAATGAATGAAGGAAGGAACTGAAATCACAAAAAGATCATCTGTACTTTGAAAAGCTGAAAGCAAAGAAAATAAAGAATGTGTCTACCTTCAGGCAGCACATCAACAGTTCATGAGTAAAGATATAACTCAGCCACAGAAAGAGTGAAAGTGGAGGCAGCTCTCCATTTCATGCTTCTCACCAATGGGGACCTCCGGTGAAAATGAAACAATTCACAGAGCTTTCAACAGGCTAATTTAGTGATCTTATTCTAACAGTTCTTAAGGAGGAAGGTGATTCATCATTAACTACCTTCTATTTATATTTGTATATCCAAATCACTGTAAATCAATAATTTGAATATTTTAAATTGAAATAGATCTCAAATCACAAAAATCTGTTTCCCGATGCAATTCTGGTATTTGAACAAACAAAACAAAACGAAAGATACTTAATCCACCAGGTAGAATTCTGAACATGACTAATTTTTCAGAGGATGGGGAAATTATTCAAGTAATACAGAACAGGCATTTGTGCTTCAGTATAAAGTACTTACCCACTACTGACATTTCAGGAACACTAGCAGTGTAAACTTCTTCTGGAAACGTTGGTTCATTGTCATTGATGTCATGGATTTTGATGACAAACTCAGATTCAGGTTCCACTGGTCTCAGAGTTCTTCTATTAATAGCTTGGGCACGCAGCGTGTAAAAGGCTTTCTCTTCCCTGTCAATTCTCCGAGTAGCATGAATGTCACCTGTTTTCTCATCAATTATAAAAAGAGTACCAGCCCCATCTCCAGACAAAATGTATTTGAGGGATCCATCTCCCTTGTCCTGGTCAGAATGAAGCTGAAAAGGAAGAAAAATAAGAGCACCTTATTAAGAAGTAAAGAAAAGGTTTGGGGTTTGGCTTTTTATGTTGTTGTCGGGTTTTGCTTTTCTGTTTAAATAATTATTATACAGTAAATCATTCTGTGTGCAACAAACATGTTTAATACCAGAAAAAAAAAAAAAAAAGAAGTAATTTTCAGCCAACATTGACTGGCTGTCACGGTGTCATACTGAGGAATTTATTTCCTAACTTAGCTCCAAAAATCTTTTAACTTGACTCTTCTGGCAGATTTTAGTTTTGCAGCAACACCTGTTCTCTGCTAAGAAACCTTTGCACCACAATTCTTAAAGAAGATTTTTATGTTAATACTGACCTTTTCCTTCCTTGAAGAGATCCTATTAAAAATTCACAACCTGCTGTGCTAGTTGTAAATTCACTAAGCAGATAAAGAACATGGCAGAATACACGACAATTAAGGAAAAGAGAACAACTAGTTCCATGTCAGACTATTTTTTTTTTTCATATTCTTTATATTTCTCTTAAATTGGAGGATACTTCATTTTAAGTCATTATCATTTTCACTCCATCAACTAATGTAAATAGCCTAAAGGAAAGGAACAAATTTATTAAGTATTCAATACTGATACTATGGAAGTAATATAAAGCTTAACTTCATCTATTAATGACCTGTAGTAATGACTGACATTACTACATCCATAACAAAAAAATATTAATCAATTATGTTGCTTTGTTCGTTACAGTAATGTGGTTGGTTCATTCGATCTTTTGGATACACTTATAATTTTTCTCATCACCTTTTTGGAAATTACCTTCCAGTCTCATTGATTTTGTAATTAACTGAAATAATCTGGCTTTCAGGTTTATTTTCACCAAGAAATGTATATGTTGGGTTTTGTATTCATTTTTGGGTTCAGCAGAATGATCAAATCAAGTACAGGGTCTGATCCCCAAAATGAAGTGCAAATATACTTTTCACAGTCACAATATTAGAATGTTCCAAAAAAACTTAAGACAGCACCAGTGGATTTTTTCTCTTTTCCAAAAATAGTTACTTGAATACATACTAAGAGTATCAATTAAACTGCAGTAAGATTGTATTTAGTCATGTAAAGGATTTTTGTTTATTTAAGCTGAAAATTCAGAATATGAAAAGCATTATATATGCAGTTTAGTAAAAATATCCCCTTTGGCATGCAGTCATTTTCTCTTTTTATGCCTATTGTGCCCTCGGTATTTCCTTCCATAGCATCCATTTTAAGTCGTTATCAGGGGTAGAATATCTAGCCACTCTGGTTTTGAATGTGGCTTTCCTTGCCTTTTGTGTTGAAACCAAAGATACGCGATGGACTGGTTGGATGAGCTAGAGTGAAACAGTAAACTTCTCTGCCCTGAAACATTTTCAAACACTGAATATTTGCCACACACTTGCAATATGTGGAACAGAAGGAGCTCATGTGGAATCTTGGATCTAAGCCTTTATGGTAAAAATTTAGAGAACTGTCATTGTTCTGAACTTTGATATTCTATGTAAAGTTTTTCCTGTTTTCTCTAATTTTGGAAATAAACCTTGAGAAATACTATACTTGTTTATCAAAGAATGACAAATTCAACTTCATTTGCATTACATACATACACACATTTACTTTTAAAAATACACACTACTCTCTTTCTTTCATTCTATAATAAATAAAGAAGTAGGAAGCTCCACCAAATGTGAAAAATAGGAAATAAACATTAAGAGAAATCTTCTGCAAACAAATCCTATTTATTCTTTACATTCCATTTCTCTCATGTTCCTTTCTTGTTGGCCCATTAAAGTTGTGACCTTTCATACTTCAAAGTAACATTCTTTCAGGAGGATTGGACAGTGTCTTGCAGGTTGTGGTCCATTTTATAATGTCATTTAGTATAACTAGGTCTTATAAACCTGTTTTCTTCTCCAGGCATTTCTAGGATACCATCTTCTTTCCAAATATGTTTTGATCCTAGGAGCTCACTGGTGGATCATGACCACTAAATACAATATGTTCACAACAGAGTGGTCAAGAGTAGTTATAAAAGGCTTCTCTTCCTTGGACATGTGCACCAGAAACACAAAATGGAGGTCCACATGAGCAAGAAAGGTGTGGAAGGGGAAATATTTAAGTGGATGCATTGCGGTTTTCTAATATACTTTACAAAGTCAGATTTGGTATTATAAATTCTGACAAAAGTTGATGATAGTACATTGCGGTTGTGGTGACTGTTCTTTAGCTCAGAAATCAGTCAGCAGATTCTGGCAAAATCCATTCTAATAAATTCTTTATCTACAGAATAACGTATCATCATGCAAATGGTTCCCAGGAACAGTATCTGGACAAATTTAACTCACAAATCATTTGTGGAAATTGTTTTGGAGAGTGATATTTAGCAAAAGCAAGCCAGGAACTTGTAAAATAATTTAGCAATCCCATTAACTGCTTTCTGGTGCCTGAGAATCTTGCTTGGCACTAGAATCACAAACACAGTGTAGTGAACAGAGCTAAACCAGAAAATGAAGACAATCCCTGCACTATAAACTATGAAGATTTTGAACAACTACATTTAGAGCTGATTCAGGATGGAAAGATCTTTTAATATACTTGTCTTATATGAGAAGTACTATCAATGTTGATGGTTTTGCATTGCTTATCCTGTAGCTCTGTGCATGTCAAAAATTCTTGCAAAGCTGATTTGCAAGTGAAAAATATTCTTTTTACACCACTCACAAAAATCATTAACCTCTTACCTCTGCCAAATTCAAACTTTATAATATTTTTATCCCCACTTATATTAGTCAAAAGTCTGGAGAGGGATCTGAATACAAGATTCCGAGACATCCATACAACTTTTAGGGACCTGATAGGTGCACTCCAGAGTAACATGTTTATAAGAAGTACCAAACAGCATAGTATAGATGAACACGTTAAGATATAACACTTTGCATTTTCTAAAAAATAATAATTTCACATTGGATTGGTAATTCAATTAAAAATTTATGTATAAACAAACCAGTCCACAATTATTGTAGAAAGACTTTTCAGAAGCTCTTCTTGGGACACCTGGAAACATAAAGCTATAGATATAATGAACAAGGCTTGCAGATATAAATAAAGCAGTGAAAATGTGTATTTTATGTAAATAAGGAATGAGAATGGATCATTTTATTTTTTAGCTCCTAATTCAATACAGATGCTATTAGAGGAGTCAAGGTGGCTAAAGATTGTCATATGTATTAGATAGCCTTGAACACCAAATCTTTACCCAGCTCTGAAATTCATGAGCAGTGTGTCAATCAGTAGAGCAAAGTTTTGTCCTTTTATTCTACTATTGAAAAAAGTTCTGCAAAATATTTCTCTGCTACTTTTAGTAAAAAGTGTTTCCTACATTTATTCTGCCTAATGGGCATCTGTGAATCACGTCAGCCAAGCTGAGAAATGGAGAGACATCTGTTTCATTTAGCAATTTTATTGCACAAAATTATCAGCTGTGAAGATGTGGTTTTGTTTTCATATCTGTTACCAATATTTTACAAACTCTTGTTTCAGTGAATTTCTTGCTGGTTTTCCACAGAAACACTTCCCTTTTCAGCTGTCAGTGATATGCATACACTATATATGATTTTTCTCACCATACACTGTACAGAAAATCAGAGTGTCTGCTGGTTTTATTATATATAGCCCTGTTTCATCATACAGTAATTTAAGTTACTTTGGAAAACAATTTTGCATATTTGGTCATCTATCTAAATTGGCTGAACAAAATTCTAAATTGAGAAGGATTTCATATAAATGAAAAAGGAAGGTATTACTAAACAGAAAATAATTACTGTTTAGATGGAGTAACAACATGGAGTTTTAGGTGAATACTTAAAAAGAAACTGAGTTACCAATCCAAGGTGGAGAGAAAAACAGGTTTTCAAAGATGGATTAAAAGCAATTCACTTCAATTACAATGAAGTCAGAGTTAATTAATATGAATAGAATGTGAAGAGCTGTCTCTGAAGAATTGTCATGAGCAGGTTGAAAACTTATGGATAAGAATTAGAGACAGATGCAACAAAGGGAACCTTTTGGTTGGTGTCTACCACAGACCGCCTGATCAAGGGGAGCCTCTTGATGAAGCCTTCTTACTCTGCTTAAAGGATACATCACACTCACAGGCTCTTGTCCTGCTGGGGGACTTGAACAACCTCAACATCTGCTGGAAAAGTAGCATGTAGTGAGCTGTAGGCAATCTAGGAGACTCCTGGAATGCACTGAAGATAAATTCTTAAGCCAGGAAATAGACAGCCTTACCCGATGGAAAGAAATCTCCTAATTCTGACAAAAAAAAAATCAGGGCAAACTGTCACCTATTAGATCTTTTCTAAGTAATTACATTAGCCATGTGATGCCAAAATACACTTGTGGAAACATTCACAGTGTCGCTATAAGTTTTTTTAGAGCACATATAATACTAGCACCTGTAATGGATGTTTTAGAATAATAATGACAGCGTCTCTAAACATAATCACAACAGTGGGCAGGTTTGACCTGAAATCAGCAGGCAATAATTGGTCAGGATTGGATACGTTTATTTTAAGCATCTGAACTATTAAATGATGCAGTTATTTAATATTAGCTGCACTTATTCTAAAAGATTTTCAGACTACCTCATAGAAAATGTGAGAGATAAGGAAAGATAAAGGAAGAACAAGCTAAAACAGAAGCATAACAAGTAATACAAGATGTGGAGCGCTCTGAAATTCTCTTGCTTGGTGAGAAGCAGCAAAAACAGGAATGAAAAACTCCGGTCTGCAGTGCATTTTCAGATTATATTAGTTTTCTTTAACTTGATTCATTATCTAAAAGAAAGATAAAAATAATTTTTATCATTTCTATTAAGAAAGATTACAGTAGTTCCTTGTTGTTCCCACCAATGTTTTGAAAGGGTAAGAGAGAAATTAAAATTAATAATACATTTTCTATTCTTTTACACACCTCTGGTAAAGCAATGTCTGTCAGAGGATTAGAAATATTGTTTTCCCAGGTTCCTACAAGTGACTTCACTACCAAGTGATACGATCTGCAAGATCCTAATTTCCACAAACTAGTCATATAGCAAAGGCATTTTATCATCACTAGACTTCCATCTTCTCCTCACTATTGTAGCTTATTCTAAAGGGAGGATTTGCAATCTGAAGAGGGTAAATGATCTTGTCCCTGACAAAATCTTTAACGACATCAGCTGAGAAAGGCAGTTTCTATTTTTTACAACACAGCATATGAACAGCAGAGAGTCTTACATAGATGTATTGAATCAACGTGCCAATAACCAAACTCCTTCTTCAAGCCAAGGTCTTAGCTGATGTTCAGAGGGCTAGAGCACAGAAGTTTCCGCTTCATTAGACTGTTGCAACTTCCACCTCAGAAGACACACCAGCATTGAACTAACATGAATTAGAGACTAATTGAATTTCGAACACCAAAGAGCTCTTGCATGTTCTCTTCCAATCTTAAACTGATAATTACAGTCCATACATCAGGTGAAGACAGAAAAGAGAACTGTTAGTGAAACTGGAGTGGCTTTGCGTTCAGACAGCTTGGTTTAATACCTCCTCTAGATTACTGGGTATGAATAAGTAGAAGGGAATTCTTGAGCTAAAGGGAAAAAAAACCATATCCTGACCTATGTCTGCTGCTCATCTTCTTATTCATTAAAAAACATGGATTAAATGAAGAAACATTCTTTTTTCCTCCTCCTACTCAGCTTGATGTGGCACAAGCCTATATTCCTACTTCTACGAGTAGTCTCTATACACTAACCTACAGTCTCAGGATGGAAATATGTCTCAAGATTTTCCTCAGACTTGGCTTTTTGTGGTAGTGTTGTTTTGTGGTTTGGTTTTTTTTTTTCCTAACACACATTTTGTTGTTGTTTGGCTGACTGGACTAAAATAAAATCGTGTACTAAATATTGTAAAAAGGATTGAGTAGTTTCCAGAAAAATCTTTCTGTTCCAACAACGAATAGCCTAGGAAGTCTAATATACCAAAACAATGCATATTTTTGATCTACTGAATTCAGAACAGCTTTAACAAATTTGAAAGCTTTGAGCTATGTCTATTTAGTTTGAGGTTTTTTTAAAGTAATAGTCAGCACTAATCCTCATGCTTTTTGCGTTAATGACAACGAAGAGATAATTAAGAAACAATTTCAGGTAAATTTTTTTTGTTATCAAGATTTTTTTATTCTAGATTACGTATGTTTTCCTAAAGTAGCCCAGTATTAACAAAATAGCCATTAAAACAGCATTAGTTTTTGTATCTCCTAATGTACTATTTACAATACAAATAAAAAAGTATTGCAATTTTTTTAAGAAAATGCGGAACAACATTAAGAACACTGATACACAGTTAATTTCATCTACTGACAGACACATCAAACACATCAAACAAGACTATCTTTGTTTCCATCTGAAATCACTCTAACGTAAATCATTAAGAGCTGTGAAGATTTTCTACCTATATTATGCATGCATTTTGTCGCCAT
The DNA here is from genome assembly GCA_013400375.1 of Thinocorus orbignyianus. NCBI lineage: Eukaryota > Metazoa > Chordata > Aves > Ciconiiformes > Thinocoridae > Thinocorus > Thinocorus orbignyianus. The sequence goes on along the minus strand of VXBW01007511.1, from coordinate 635 downwards.
GAATATTCTAAAGTATATGTATCTTTGGAAGAGGTATACTTAGGGGTAGTAACAAATATACCATAAAGAACTGAATGAGGATGTCTCTGAACACAGGAAGCAAAAATATCAGCTGAGGTGGAGGGTATGTGCCAGAATTAAAGAAATAAAAAGCATTAACCCCAACAAGAACACAGCCCTGCAACTGCATTCAGGTCTCTAACTTGTGTTTATTCTTCCTACCACATGCATTAGCATAAAGTTACTTAAGAAGGGAATCCCAGCATGTTAAGTTCCTGGAGAGGGTTTGGGGGATTTATCCACAATTGTGCCTTGTAGACACCTTGTGAGTACCTCAGTTATACAGGGAATTACAATTACATAATGACATTTAACTGAATTTAATCATGTTTGTATTAAGACTGGGTAGGTAGCTATAATTAAAATTTAAATTAAAACTTCTCCTACCAAAACAGCATATTTCTCTCCTCTTCCAGACTGTAAAATACCAAAATTACCAGATTTGGATATAAATTTTGGCATAAATCATTACATGTAATGTGTGTACACATACAAGACAGCACCATCAGCCCAATGAACTGTATTTCTCTACTACTTTTACTGGAGACAGAAAGCCTGTTGCAGAATGGCTGCGG
>VXBW01007510.1:1964090-1989371 GCA_013400375.1 Thinocorus orbignyianus | reverse complement strand
AAACATTTACCCTTGCAGCAGGATCTGTCTTTTAGGTGAGTACCTGCTCTTTCTTTTACTGGAAATACTTTGGATTTTCACAGTAATTGTTCTTCACAACTAGGCAATGCATGTATATTGATACACATGCATGTCAGATGGAGCTTATTTACTTTTATATAATTCAGTGGATTATCTTGCCAATTATTAGGCTATTTAATCTTTCTTGAAGGTGGAAATCTCTTTAAATACAGTGGCAGCTTGNGGTGGAAATCTTGCTAAATACACTAGCAGATTGGCAGCTGCCCTTTCACTGGAAGCCTTTATTTACCTTCTGTTTCAGCGACAGAAGCCTTTCTTAGCATGCCCAAGAAGTTCCCCAAAAGCACTGTTGTTATTTGTATCTCTTAAATCATTAAATACTAGGCTTAAAGCTTTCATCTTGCACAATGGAAGCATATGCTCTGCAATTTTGGGAGACACAACAAACTAGCAGTATTTGTTTCAGTTCAGAATAAATTTCACAGTTGCATCCAGAAACTTGGTTTTTCAGTTATTTTTTGTCATATATGTAGTTAGATATGTATAGGTAAACACTTTGATATGCATGTTTAAGGTAGCCAAAGGAGAGTACTGCAGCGTGATCCTTCTAGTTTTACTTTTATAGTCCCAAACAGAATAGTAAATAACAGAAAATACAATTGTTTCTTGTTGCAGCCTTTATCCTCATCTCTACTCAAGAGCATACATTAACTTTAGAAACCCGGAGGACATCCTTCTTTTTAGAGACCGCTTTGATGGCTATGTCTTCATTGATAATAAAGGTTGGACTATTTGTCAGATATTAAGTGTGTATAGATATATAAACCGTTTTAGAATATTATTTGCTTCCTCATTTGCTAATTTTGCCAGGTGTTTTTTTCTCAATATGGAGTTAATTACATAAAAGTATGTTAAAATCTAGCACTTTACAGATAATGAAGTGCAAAATATATTTGTCCATGTAGTCTTGCTTGTCCATGTGGTGTGCATGCTTTATGTGCATTTTTATACCCTAAGCTACACTGTGAATATCCTACTAAGGTAATTAGCTTATACAAACTTCACAGTTCATCACAGCATAAATAATTTTCAGTGTGTTTCTGTGGGATAAAGTTGTGCCACTTATTCCCATTTTGAAAAAGCAAAATGAAAACTGGACTTCATCATTTTGATTGCCCACTTTGGGATATGTACAGCTTGTCCTTTTAGAGCATTTGCAGACATCTGGAGTTGAGTTCCAGGAACAAGAGTGACAAAATTGGTTTCCATCTTTAAAATGTTGAGTCTGCAAAAGTTTGACATACAATGAATTAAAACTCTGTAACGTAGGTGTGGATAAACCCAGGTCTCCTCCAGTAGTGTGAAACTGGTGTAGCCAAGAAATAGTGCTTTCCCTTTAGCAGTTCCTTGCCTCATTCACTCATACTGTCTCTAAAAAAAAATTGCATGGGTTGTACAAAACAGACATAGATTTGTTAGTTTCTTGTATAGACGTTGTCTGTTCTGTACACTCAATCCTGCGAAAAGTAGTCCTGTCCGCTTTTACTGGAGAGTTGACCTCCAAAGTTTGTCAAACTAACAAATTGCTCTTCAGCATTTCCTACCTGAGATATTTTGCAGTCTTCTAACTTAATCAGATGTGGATGGATTTTCCTAGAGATGGAAAACAACACGCTCATCACGGTGTGTGATTCCAAGATTGCAAATTCTGGGTGTTTTAGATGAAAAACTAAAAAGACACTGTTTTTATGATTCTGCCAAGACTTCAGTTTGCCTAAATTAAGCAAATTCTTCAGCGTTATGCTGTACTGAAGCCAGAACCTTCTGTACATTGAAAAAATAAGCTTGGACACAGCTGGCCAGTTAGACATGGTTGGTTGTGCAAACAGAGCAGAAGTTTTGATCAGAGGTGCCTTCTGGTGAGGCTTGTGGTGGCGTTGCCTTTATGAGGCTAAAAATAAAGCAAGGATTACTGGGTTCAATAAGGTTAACAAACGTTTTAGCAGATAGAAGCCAAGTTTTCAGTGGGCTTGGGCAAAGTGTAATCATGAACCTGCTGCAAGGGGAAACCAGGTGATACTCCAAAGCTACACACAGTTCTGAGTCCAGTCAAAGAAGAAGAATCCAGTATTTCAGGAAGAATCCATGCCAGTAAGCACAGGCTAGCAGTTGTGTAATCCATCATAAACAGAGAAAAAAGAATAATAAAAGAAGTTTCACAGAATTCTACTTGCTGAGTTTTGCAGGTTTGGTTCTGAAAGAAGGTGGTATGTTTTATTATTGCATATTACCCAGCATTATTTTTTTAAAGCATTCTGGCAACAAAACGTTACAGAAGCAACTCTCAGTTGTTTCAGATTCATTGCCCACTAGTGCTTATCACTTGTCAGGCTGAGGTTTTGTACAATTTTTTCTCTTCAATGAGTATCTATGAAAAACTGAAAGGGAATTATAAATGATAATGCAAGAATTTTATTATGCAACAGTCATTTTCATTTTGGTAGTCTTTGTTAGCATGTCTAAAAGATATTTAATGTGTGTATATATATAAGTGTATTTTGTTTTGAATCTAAAATACTGCTAGGTACAATTTTTCATTAGAAGTTTAGGATGGGATTGTAGAAACATTCACCTTTGATTTCAAGCAAGACTGCCCAACACAAGTTCCAAGAGTTCTGAATATCTTACTTGAATATAGGGAATGTTTCTCCCCCTCCAGAAATTAAGCATTGATCTTTTTTAAGGTTTGGAGTATCCTGCAGTGGTTGAGTTTGCTCCATTCCAGAAGATTTCAAAAAAGAAGTTGAAGAAGAAAGATGCCAAAGCTGGGAGCATTGAAGACGGTAAACATTTTTTTGGCATCACAGTGGAAAATAGATTCCATTTCTGTAATGTGTTGCAAAGTATTAACGTAATCAATGATTTTTCTTCACAGATCCAGAATATAGGAAATTTTTAGAGAGTTATTGTGCTGATGAAGAGAAAATCTGTGCCAATCCTGAGATTCTTTTGGGAGAGATTGAGGCCAAAACAAGGGAACTCATTGGTCTGTTTTCTTGATTTTTCTTATTATTGAGAACATGAAATATCTAATTTTTTATGTCTTTATGATATTACCTGCAAGAGCTGACCTGTTCAGACTATGGATTGAGATTATTGCCATTAAATTTTTGTTATCCAGCCAAATAGTAGTAGGAAACACCCCCCACCTACTCTTAAGTCTCCATGCATAGAATCACTTGATTTCACTGGAAGGCTTGCCTGCTCAGGGGCTTCAGAAATGGGTCCCTAATACTTCTGAATATTTACAGATGTATTAAAAAATGGAATATTTATTTTTAGAAGATAAGATAGGGGTATACTTAACAATTGGTCCCTGATACTAGCTGCTTTCCTTGAGGAATGTGAAATGGTTTCTCTTTGTTCTCATGGTCAAGATGCTGCAAAAGCTTTGAAAGTAAGGCAACGCCTTGTTTTCTGTATGCATGTGGCATGACTTCCACAGTTTCAGGCAGAATCTTTAGATAGATCAGCACTGAAATCTTCAATGCCAGTGTGCAGTTTTCAGGATGACATGGAGTATAGATGTGCTGTATCTCCAAGTGACAACACGCAGAACTCATTCACAAAGTGTGACAATTGAGTAGGAAAAAAAAACCCAACTTTTGCTATTATTTCTTTACAGTGTAAAAGTAGCCACCTCTTTTGATTAGAATTAGAGAATGCTTTAGGTTGGAAAAGACCCTTAAGATCATTGAGTCCAACTGTAAACCTAACACTGCCAAGTCCACCACCAAACTGTCCCTCAGCACCCCATCTGCACATCTCTTAGATACCTCCAGGGATGGTGACTCAGCCGCTTCCCTGGGCGGCCTGTTCCAATGCTTGAAAACCCTTTTGGTGAGGAAAATTTTTCCTAATAGCCAACCCAAACCTCCCCTGGCACAACTTGAGGCCATTTCCTCTCATCCTGTCACTTGTTACTGCTGTTTGTCTGTTTGCCCCTTCTTGTGACAAGCATTTCTGTAGTGGCATTAATTATTATTCATATACATATACATAAATTGACAGTTGACTGCAGAGATTTGGAACTTAAACAGTTCAGAGGAAATCGAAATGCTAAAAGCATGGACATTTAGGTAATTATGTTATCAATAAAACTTGTTTTCTAGATAGGGAGTTTCACAAAAAAAAAATTAATTATCCCAAATCTTCCCTACTATTTGACATTCAAAAAACCAGGCAAAATTTTCTAAGAAATTTACAATTTACCAAAAATTTACAATTTCAAGAAAGATTTATTAACTTAAAAATACTCTGTTGATGAAAATGATTGGTCTTGAGAGTTGCAGGTTATTGAGTAACAATATTGGCTGAAGGCAGCTTTAGGAGTTTTGATGTTTTTCTTACGTTAAATCACAGGAAATCAAATAAGTTGCTCTATTTTTTCTGCTATTCAGAACTGTGGCCATTGCTATCAATATAAAAACCAAGATTAATTCAGTGAGTAGCATGTTTATAGCAAAATTCTGTAAGGGTTTAGTTGTATGTCCAGTTTCAAAGGTGTTATTGCTGCTGAAGTCAATGAAAGACAGGCACAGGACTTTGTTGGCAGAATTGGCCCTCATGCTCAACATTTATTTAAGTGGTGTTACTCTGAAGAGCAAGATAAAATATAAAAGTTATTGGTGACACAGACCTTCATTTTGTAATTTATTTTCTTTTAAAATTTCTTAAGCATTTTAAGTAAAAGCTCTTGGATTTTTATTTGCAGTAAGGCCCATGAATAAGATGGGTAAAATGCAGGATTGATAAACATTCTTTTTCGCCCTCCTCTTTTGATAGTACTCATCACTGTGCCTCTCTCCCTTGAACTTCCAAGTTATAATTTCTGATGAAGCCTGTTACATCACAGCCTCAGTCATGACTCAGGTCAAGTTCTGGACTCTGGGTACAGTTTATCCTTTCCCCAGACCCTCCAGTTAGAATTTGTGATCACTTTCAGCATGTAAAAGTATCCAGAGGCAGACACTGCTCAGACAGGGGAACTTATGGGACCAGGAGAAAGAGGCACAGCGGCAGATCTGAGAGACTGGTAGAGAAGGTTCTGGGAACCTAGAAATTGTCAAAAATTTTAAGCAGGTGAGAGAGAGGTGGGAGGTAGCACAGGGAATCTAGAGATAGAGGGAGGAAGATCTCAAATCAACAATCTTTTTTTGGTTGTTGCTTTTGAACAGTGATACTTGCTAAAAGTAGATATTGAATCCCATCAAGCCTTCCATTCATAAATGCATAGCAAGGTTTTATCATTAACGAATGATTTTCCCCCAAGATATTACACTGCCAAGGTGAAAACATTCCAATGTTTTTGGGATATGAATTTTGTCTAGATTTTAGCTACACCATTTCCAATTTCATGAAAACTTTTTTATTTCTTCCTTTTATTTTTCTTCCACATCCTGTCATGCATTCCAATAGTGACATTTTCTTCTGGTTTGAGGAAGAATCCTGTACATAACTGTAGAGCAATTTCTAGCAGTAAACATTTTGTGCAACTCTATCCTGGGATGTCTAAGACTGATTAAATTTGTTGTAACTACTCACAGCTGTGAGTACATGAAGTCAAGTTTGAATTCAGTACTGACAGTCATGAAGGCTCTCTGTACATGATACAAAATTTGATAACGTTCTCCAAGTTTTTGTAGAACTTGGGAATAGTTCAGGCAGGTGACTTAGGCTAGATTTCAGAGTGTGGAGGCAGCTCTGTAACGTAAGAATGACTGTGTGATCCAGTAAGTGATGCATTTTATTTGTAATTTGGGAAGCCAGAGTTTTACTGAATCTGCTGATACTTTGCTGTGTAACCTGGGACAAACCACTTATGTCTTATTCATCCTGTTTTCCCATGGGAGGTGAATGCTAAATAGTAGTTAAGTGGAAGTGTTGTATGAGAATGAAAATGTTTCCATCATGATGTACTTTGAAATCTGGGATTGAAAAGTGTTATGTGAGATTACAGTAATGTGAGTGAACAAGCAATATAGCTAGGTTTTAATGTACAAAATGAAAATGTAGTGATAGATTCTGAACACATTTCTTTCCTTTTTGGTGAAATAACTGTTTGATGGGCAAGAGAAATAGCGCCATTCTCTTGAACTGAAAAGATACGCTTTTAAATTAAGCATTAAATAATCATGCAACAAATCTGGGTTGCTTCTAACCCTAAAGGCAAAAAAGGAACAAAGTGTTTCTAAGGCAGAATGATGGAAGTGCCTTCAAAAATATATTAAAAATATATGTTTATTAATTATTTGGCTTCCTTGCAGATAAAGCTAGAAAATAAGGAGTTAGTACTAAAGTGAAGAAATGAGTACATATTTTAGGAGTTGAACACTATATCACAAATTTTTTGTGTTTTAGCTAGAAGAACAACACCCCTTTTGGAATATATTAAAAATAGAAAATTAGAAAAGCAGGTACGTTCAGACTTTTGCCTGAAGTTCAACATTTATGTTTCACATGGTTTTCCGTTGTACAATTTACAATTAATCATTTTGAACTCTTTAGAGAATACGAGAAGAGAAAAGAGAAGAACGAAGGCGGAGAGAATTGGAGAAGAAACGTCTGCGGGAGGAAGAGAAAAGGAAGCGCAGGGAAGAAGAAAGACGTAAAAGAAAAGAATTGGAGAAGCAGAAGAAGATTTCTGAAAAAGAAATAAGGATCAAGGTGCCTTACTGAAAAAAAACAACTATTTTCCTGTTGAAGTTATACAGAAGTTCCTTTGGTATCTCACTTACACTGTTTATGCTGTGTATTACAGTACAGTGTGGCGATACCAAACCAGTTTTGACTGGAAGGGGAAATAATTTAGGGCTTTGACTAAGTAGTGCTGTTGAAAAGTGTAACTAATTGCCTTAGGTGTGACGATGTGCTGATGCAGTTATGGCAGGTAATTCAGATATCTTCATACAACACTGCCACATTCTGTGCCAACAGAACCAAATTGTTCTGTGCTAATGTGTCTGAAAGGATATTGCAAATACGGCTTTAACACTTTCTGTCATGTAAATCTTCTTTCAGCTGTATGTGCTGAGATTTTTATTGTGCTTATGGTCAGAACTGATGTATTTTAATAATATGCTTTAACCAAGTTCTAACGAAGTCTTGCTGATTTCAGGCCGTGCTGCCTAATAACAATCTGAATAGATGTGCTTTTAGTGGTTTCACTTGGGCGAGTATATTTTGTGCTATATTTTATTGGCAATAACGTTGAGCTCTGTTACGTGATTCCTAAGAAATAGTAGACCACAACACAATCTTTATACGTAAAACTTAGGAGAGAAGAGTAGGTAAGTGCTTTCTCCAGTGTTCTCAGCATATTTAAAAGGTGTAGTTGAATGCCTGCTGATGACTGTCACTCCTTAGCAAAAGTAAACTACCGTCTTTAAATAACTTTTAAAATTTTATACTTCATAAAATGTATTCCTAGCATTTAAGTATCTTCAGTCTTAATATGGTTTTGGTATGTTTAACACAGTTACAATGTCTGTTGCAACTGAAGAGAATAATTTTGCTTCATAACAAACTCAAATATTTCTTAGCTTCTTAAGAAGCCTGAAAAAGGAGATGAGCTGGCCAGTGAAAAGCACAAAGAAAAAGGTGAAGAAGCTGACGTTGAAGAAGACAAATGGGATAAATCACCTGGATCTGGGAGTGTAAAATCCAAATCATTGGAGGGTTCGCTAAGAGAACTTAAGGACAAGTAAGTAAAATTCGTCTTTCAGGCTCCAAATTAGATCCTAAATGTTTTAATTTGAAGGCTTAAGTGTGGTGTAAGTGGTGCATTGGCTGGGTGTTTTGTCAGCAAGGAACTGACTTTATTCTGTGTGTCAACAAATCTCTCATTGTCCTTTTTGTAAAACGTGTTTAGTAACAACTTACTGACCTGATGGCAGTATTAGTGGATGCAATTTGTTATTTGTGAAATGTGTTGAAATCCTAGACTGGAAGGATTTTGCATGAAAAGCCATTCAGAGTTTCCTTGTTACTTCACCTGCTCCCCATCAAGAGCTCAGGTAAGGCTCTCCTTCCATTACTGATGTCAAAGACTATATTGCCTCAGATGCCTTACTCTTCCATCACAGTTTTGTAATTTTTGCTGCAATAAACAGCTAAATGTTTGATAAATGGGAAAACGGCAGAGTAGTTAAGGTGTGAATGACAGCCTTAAGACAGACAGGTGCAGAAAGCTGCCTGTCTCCTACTGCTTTTTGTGTTGCATATGTAATAGTAGGAATGAGAAGTATATATACTTTTATATAGTTCTATAACTACTGTAGCCTGCAAATGTCTTACAGATGTTTTCAGCAGCTGGTTCTGCCTCTTGTCCTTTGGCATGTGTGTCCCACCAGAAGCAGGATTCACCCATAGGATATGTAAGAGACATAACTAAGAATAACATGCTGCTGAGGTAAACTAAATAGTTTATTCTTCATTAGACTTTTTTAGCCAAGCTCTCAGAAGTACTTTGCAAAAGGAAAGGGCTGAATCTGAGATGTCATGTATATGTGCAACTTCTACATAAGTACAATCTTGAGCATTAAAATAATGTAGCTAAGGTATTGTATACATGGTATTAGAGGAAGTTTGAGATTTGCAGGCTACCTGCCTGTTCTGAATAGTTTAATTTTTACCTTTGTCCACTTAGGTTCTTGATTTTTATGATAAGCATGCAGAAGCTACAAATACTCTCTTATTGGCAAATAGAAAAATAAAGAATAGAAACTTCGAACACTGGAAAATAAAACCACTACATTTGCTAATTGAAGAAACAGTTCCCCAATAATATACTACATCATATATATACACACACATATATAATATATATACAACTACTACGATATACCAATAATACTACATTATTCATCTTTTTTTTGGTCTCTGGCTAAGGACTTCAAACATGAGCCCAGAGTTCAGTATGTTGAGTATGTCATGAAAGATTAAAACCTCAGTAGGTGCATGAGTGTGCCTGGTCACATGCAGATTTGGAACTGTACCAAACAGAAGTGTACTTCCATTCCCTAGTCTTCCATTCATTTCTGCTCTCTGTTTCTCTAGCTGTTTAACTTTCTCTTCTACTTACACTTTGTAATTGCTTACCCTGCCATTTCCACTCGTGCCTGCCTGTTCACTGCAACAGAACTTTAGAAAGCTCCCTCAGCTGCTCTTGGAGTGGAGTTTGTATCCCTGTCACCCCCTGCCTCCAGGCACATCATTTCCTTCCTCAGCTGCAGTAGCAACAGCCAGGGCAAGAGGCAGGTAGCAGGCAGTGCTGCAGCAACAAACTGAGATGTCTCTTTCTGGCTTTTCCTTGCTAGGAATTGGAGTTAGTGGCTAGAATAACATATTAAACCTAAACCAAAACAGCTTACAGCCACGTACCCCTTGAGAGCATGTGTATTTTATATATATGTATCTATGCTACAGGTGCAGTGTCTCTGTAGTTGTGATTGATTCAGGTGTGTGTGACAGCTGAGACCTTGCTTCCACTTGGCCAATGTGTTATGCTGACACAAGCACACTCTTGTGAAATGCTGAATAATTTACCTGTCGTTCAGGTTTTGTTGCGGACCACCAGCTCTTCCTGAGATGAGGCCCCTGTCCTGGCAGTCCCACCAATTCCCAAGTTCATGGTAGAGGCTGACAATTTTCACAGATTTGTTATTTACAAAAAAAAAAGGAAAGAAAGAAAAAAGTAGTTATATCGGCAGATACACTTTTATTGATATTAAACCATTCCAAATGAGAAGCATATCACTATTTGATCACTGTGCCATTAGAAAATCTCCGTCCTCTCTGATTCTGTCTGCTGATTTCCAAAATAAGAGCAGATTGTCAAAAGCAACTTTCCTGTTTCAGTTGCAAGTATTTATACATACGTAATATATAAAAAAAACCCTGCCTGTATTTACTTGTTTTAAAGTTCAATCTGTTCTGTAATCTTTCTTCATTATTTGCAGTTTGGCTGTATGAGAGAAGCACCTGCTTGCTGAACGGGAAAAATGAAGGGAATAAGAGAGTTGAAAATTGTACCAGACAGGCAGCAAAATGTTGCAAACTAGTAGTTTTTATAGTACAAACCCATTGCAACGTGGCAGAAATTAAGTATTATCTTGTGGTAAGGCAATGGTCTTTCACCTAAATGAAATATGCAAAGGTAGGCTAATTTACTTGAAGATACAATAAGTAAAAACCTGGAACATAAGTATTAATTTTCACAAATGTCTTCTGCAAGTTGCAATTGCAGTGAACAATTTTTGTTAAATAGAGTCATTAAACTTTACAAACTGATACGTGATACCTGCACAATTCCCCTGGGCCCTGAATGTTCCCATTCAAAGCAATGCTCATATGCGTGAGTCACCTCAAGAACAGGCCACAAGAGCTGATCATGCAGCTTTGTGTTTGTGTGAAGAGTATTGGAGAACTATTTATGGAATGGCCCTTCTACCACAGTTGCACAGAAGTCTGATTTTGTTTGGACAGCTTTGCCTGCTGTTTTGAGCTGATGCATAGTCAAGGGCCACACATACATGGATGAGACGTTCAGCAAGATTGCACATAACTCCTTTTAAATAAGAAAGAAAACAGCCTTGCCATACAATTGATCTCAATACTGTTTCATTCAAAGGAAGGCTTTGCATTTGCATCTCTCAGCAGGTGTTAATTACTGTTAATTGCTTGGATTTTCTTTCTTTTTATACGTACTCTTAGGTCACAAAATGATAGTGACAAAGAGCAAAGAGATTTGGAGAGAAGATTTCGAGAAAAAGAACCTGAAAGACAAAGGTATCGATTGGATGATGGCAGAAAGCATAGAGCTCACTATGAGTTTGACAAGTTTGTGAGAAGGAATGAAGAAGAGCTGAAATGGGGGAAAGGATACAACCCAGACAGAGGAAAGAAAGGGAACTACAACTACAGCTTCACTGTGGAGGCAGTAGACAAACTGGGTAAAGAGGACAAGTGTGATGACATGGCATCCAAAAAGGAGCGCATAAGAAATAAGGTTCTTTTATTCATTTAGGATAATCTTTCATTAGTTAAATGTGCTTGAAGATCACAGGTTTTACTTTTGCAAACTCAGCATAAAGATGCTTTTTCAAAAGAAGGCAATTCTTTATTTCATTTTCAGTAGAACTCAGGCTTCTTTCTATTGTTACCAGAGGACAACAGCAGTTAAAATAAGTTAAGGTCACAGGTCTCTGCTCATTCATATTTACAATATGTAGAAGACTTTCTGTCTTCCTTTCAACCCTAGCATTTTTAGAACGCTATTCTTGGAAGCCTTGTATTTTATGAGTAAATTAGAAATGGTTATACTTATGATCTGTCATGAAATTTAAAAACAGTGGTGTGCTAGTCTTTAAAAAATGTACTTCCAGCTGATAAAGTAATTATATTGTGGATTGGGCAGGCATTTCTTGGTGGAGGAACTGTAAGATGAACAGCTAATTCAGAGACCATTGTATTCAGAGGGTGTGAATGTGCAAATTCTTTAGTATTGTATACCTGCCAGTATGAAAAGGCTGTCATTGGGTCAGGACAAGTTATCCTCATGGTCTTTGTTGGGGAAAGAGCAGGTGCAAAACCAGTGCAAGCAGGGCCTGTAGCAGGGTGTGTGGTGGAGCTGTCCCTTATTGTCTTCCAGAGACATGGGCATCATTTTTCTCAGGCTGTCTGATTTCATGGATGAGGCGGTGGCTCTCCTCGTCACCCTTATTCTCTCTCCCTTCTGATCTTAGATGACCGAAATGCTATTTTGTGTAGAAATCAATTCTGCACATGAAACTCTTCTTTCAAACCAAGCGACTGATCGGTGATGTAGACTGGGCGGTATGGCTGAGATTTTATCTTCATGTACATGTATTAGCTGCTTGTCATGTAGACCAGCAGCTCGAGCTGTAGAACAGTCAGAAAAATGGATCGTTCAGAAAACAGGAAGATGGGAAAAACAATTTTCCTCATGCTTGCCACACTGCTCTTGAAATCTGGCCAAGTAATCTGCAACCTTGGAACTGGGTGGTGGGTGTTGGGAGCCTTTTGTCAAGCCTTAAGAAACTGTCTCCTTTTTATTTCTTCTATTGCACTTCTTGGTAGCTCACTGGGTCTCTGGATTAGTCCATGCTTCAGGTGCTGGATTTGTTCCCTAAGCAAAATAAGCAACATCAGTAAAGTTTTTTGCAGTGTGGTGATTTTTTTTTTTTCTTAGAGTACTTATCACATAGGTAAGAGCTAGGGGCTGAGTCTTCCAACTTTACTATAGAATTAACAATGCCAATGCAAGATTTTAGGCAGGGATTGAGCTTCTTTCTGAAGTTTGTAGGAATGACTTAGAAAACGGGACATTTCCAGCCTAAGTAACAGTTGTGCTAGCTTTCCTACAAACTGTGGGGTACAGAGTCTGTGATATGAAAATTAGCAACCAAAAAATCATTTGGAACATTTATCATAAACTTCCCAATGGTCAGTACTTGTCAGAGGATCTAGTTTTATGCAGCTGTTTGTGATGTAGAAAGGTGTATGTTAACACAACTCATACCATTGTACAAAGCACTAACTAGAATGATCTAGATGTATGTCCCAGTAGTGAATCTTGATACCTGGTCTAAAGAGATGGAGAAAAATGTGGAGCAACAAAAATAAAGATGAAGGAAAAAAGAAAGGAAAAGGGAAAATATATATTGGGAATAAGAAAAAGCAATGAAAGAATAAAAGACCAGAACGACTTCAAATTAATATGGTTTGATGTGGGGACAAGTTCAGTCCTCTGCTACTGTCTTAAAGTGGGCTGTTTAATTTTGGTTGCTAAGCTTAACTGTGGTCCAAAAACCCTGTTTTTGCTGAATGGGCTGCTTCATAACATTGAAAGCTGGTATTTGTGAGAGTAAAATACTCTTGCTAGGAAAAGACTTCCGAAGCAGGGTTTTTGAACAGTATGTTTTATTACCGAAATTTCAGGAATAAAAACTGCTCTCAAAAGCTATGGAAGATCACCAGTTGCAAGCTGGAGGGGTCTTTTCCTTATAAGCTGGCTCCTCCTTCCTTTACCAGTGACCAAATCAGTGTGTGTAGGATTGGGTCACTCACAGAGCTGACACGTGCTCCCCTTGTATTCACCTTGTTTCTTATCAGTGGGTGAATTCCCCTGCTCCCAGGCTCGGTAGGGAGGGCACGATGAAGAGGAGCTGTATAATTCAAATGTGCATTCCATGTTTAAATTGTGGTAATGATTGATGGGTTGAAGAACACTGAACATGTATCAGTTGGTAAAGTTCAGCTGAAGATAATCTTATAGCTGTTACCCGCTTATTTTTATGCTGATATTTAATATTCATCTGCAGAGTTGGAAGCGCGCAGGCTGTTGTTCTTCACAGGTGATGTTAGTGAAGGTAGCAACAGTGTTCAGTTTTGCCTCTAATACTGTGTTTGATGATTTCCTGCAGCATTTCTCTTTGTTTATATCAAATGTGTCATAGGATCTGTAATTATTAACAGCTTTCTTCATTTATTCAAAGTGCTTGGCTCCCAAGAATAGTGTTGTAAACAAGACAGATGTTAAGTATTCCGTCAATTTTCATTACACTCCCATTTTTTTCCTGGGTCTTAGGAAATGTGAAGTGGTTTAACACAAAATGTACTTTCTTCACAAACATCCATCACTTTAAAACCCCACATATGTATCCCGCAGGGGTTTCTTGAAGCATTAACCACATCTCCTTCCTTCTAGGATCGCCCAGCCATGCAGTTATACCAGCCAGGAGCTCGCATCCGAACACATACGGGATCTACAAGTAAAACCTACGATTGCAGCGGGAAAGCCTTTGAGGATGCTCTTGATAAAAAGTATGAGGCAGATAATTCAGCTGGGGGTGGTTCTGAGAAGAGCGAAGAAGCAGAATAAAGGAAACTGCTGGAAGGACTTGTGAAAAGGGATGAACTTAAGGTTCAGCGTCATCATAAAAAATCCATAGGGCTGTTTTCAAACTCCACAGGCGATCGCACCGCCAAAATTGTAATAGCTCTGCCTCTTACTTTCTGTAAAATAAAGGGAAGGGGGACCGAAGACGTATGGAGTATCTTGCAGCAAAGGAAAATCCTTGCTTTTTTACAAAAGGCAGAGCAAACACTCTTTGCCTTATTTAAAAGCAGTTCAATGTTTTATTAGATTTACCTTGAAACAGAAAACCTCTGATAGCTTTAAAGGAGTATTTCTGTGAGACTTTTTGGAAGCTATTCCACCTTTTCACGTCGAAGGAAATGAAATGTAGATCTGCATCCATTTGAACCGTGAAGCACTTGAAATGTGTTTGGTGCGTGACACGAGGGTCCCAGAACCCCGTCCCACCCACGGCAGCGGCGGGGGCTGCTGCGGGCTGGGGTCGGGGCTGCCGTTGGGCTCGGTGGGTCCGGCCCTGGGAGGGAGGAAGCTCTGAAGCCAGGAGCGTTGGCAGGATAAGGCCCACAGCTTGCACAGTCGTCAGAAGTGTCTGTGGGTACCCGTACCTCATTGTGTTTACATTGTTTTTCAATTCCCTATAGCGTCAGATTTAGTGTTAGTAAAGCTACGAGTACGTTGTTGGAGAGTTTGTCGTTTTTCTGAGCCACTTTTGCCTTTTTAGTTGTAACAGATTCTTGTGCTTAAAACAGAAAAAAGCTAACGCACACCTCAGCACTTAAACAATATATCCAGTTTTAATAAATCAGCTAGTTTTTATGGTTTTGACACTGACTTTAAAAAAAAAAAAAGTGGTTGTACAGTGATGACTTTTTATAAGCTAATGTTTCATATGAGTTGCATTTGCAGGATTTGGAATAACTATGATACATGAATGTTCTGCAGTTCTGTTTGTTAAAAAAATAAACACACATGATTGTCAGCTGCAAACTATCATTTTGTAAGATCTGGGCGAAATTCTGCCTTCTATTGCCAGCACACACAGATACATATATGTAAGTGTATATATACATATATAGCTTCCATCCGTTTCAATGATGGCCGCATGTTTACGGAAGGGCAGAACATGTTCATTTATCTTTTGTGGCTGTAAATGTCTCAGTTGTCTGAAACTGAGACCTGCTTTGTCATTAAAGTTAAATAGTAAGATATTAATTTATTTTTACATCCTCTTTGAACATTTTGTTATTAAGCATAACATCCGATTGTTCTGGACTGAAAAAATCTTTATTGTATTTTCCAGGCATTAAGCATTAAACAGAATAAAAGCAAAAAGATTTTGACTATGATTTTGAGACGTGACCACCTGGAATTTTTCCGTGACACCACTCTAGAAAAAATTAAGTAAGATGTTATGCCACTTGGTATTCTTCTGAAGCAGGTAGAAATACAGTTGGGAGGAATTTTAATATCAAGCTGCCAAGTAGAATTACTTCAAGCTTAAATAAAACTGCCGTTACAGAATCATTTGGGTTTAGCTCCCTCTAAAGTTCATCTTGTTTGCCAAATCTCCCCTGACTGCTGAGAAAGGATTTTGTTGTGGCGTCCTGGCTGAGTCAGGGGCGATAGCACGGAGCAGGCTTTCCCCTCAGTCGAAGAGGGGATCCGGCTTGGTCCAAGGAGAAGGGGATTTGCCGGGAAGGTTCTCTGGCAGTAGAGCCGGACAGGGCTGAGGGCT
This sequence comes from Thinocorus orbignyianus, assembly GCA_013400375.1. Taxonomy (NCBI): domain Eukaryota; kingdom Metazoa; phylum Chordata; class Aves; order Ciconiiformes; family Thinocoridae; genus Thinocorus; species Thinocorus orbignyianus. The sequence goes on along the minus strand of VXBW01007510.1, from coordinate 1,973,655 downwards.
TCACCAGATGAGGCTCTGCCTAAAAGCAAGTATTTCCCAGCAGTTTGGGTGCCCAGGGGAGGCTGGCGGAGGGGTCTCACCTGTGGGAGGGGACCCCAAGACCCAGAAAAGCAGGGATTTCACACATGCTCACAAACTCCAGCTTGATCCCCAGTGGGTGACAGTGGCTTTCAGGCTGCTCCCCAAACCTTCCCCCACAAGTCTAGGTTATGAGCAAACACCTCTTGCCAGCGCTGTAGGTAATTAACTAAGCACAGTTTATTTAGCAGTAATTTCCCATTTAGGGCTTCTTCCTTCTCATCTCTTTTACTTACCAGAGACTGGATGTCAGACCTCAACTCAGCCAAAGCTGTCAGGGTTTAAACACCCGTGTCCTTTCAGGTCAAGCTGCCGTGCCCTCACTGAACGGGATTCCTGCAGCCCTCCCGTTTCCTGACTTATTTTTGCTCCCTTGTGAATGCAGGGAGAGCGCAGAGCCTGGCCTGTGACTTCTGCATGCAGACATTCAGGACATTCAGATTCGGACGTGGCAATGTTCAGCACCTCCACCACAGCCACATCCTGAGGAGCCCCTGCTGCCTGACAGCTCAGCTGCGCCACCCAAGGAACTAACTCTTGGGACAACCTTTGTTATTCAGCACGCTCCGGCATCTGTTCTTCCTACATCCGAGGGGGCCAGCAGAAGGTACCAGCAGGATCCGAGCATTTCTGTAGTCATGCAACAGCTGCCACGACAAACTCAGGAGGGACAGGAGCAGCAAGGCAGCTCTGGGAGCACCAGGAAAAGCAGGAGCACCAGGATGTCCAGGTGCGAGGGAATGCTCCTGCAGGCTCTCCACTAGAAATGTGACCCCGAGAAGATGAGAAATGCCTCCTGCCAGCAGAGAAATGCTTCTGCTGAGCTTCCCTTTTCTGTGCTGTCATAGAATGGTCTGGGCTGGAAGGGACCTCCAAAGGTCATCTAGCCCTTCCTCCCCGCAGTCACAGGGACACCCCCAACTAGACCAGGTTGCCCAGGGCCTCATCGAGCCTCACCTTGAATACCTCCAGAGAAGGGGCCTCAACCACCTCCCTGGGCAACCTGTTCCAGTGTTCCACCACCCTGAGAGTAATGAATTTGTTCCTAATATCCAAGCTAAATCTACTCTTTGACAACTTAAAGCCATTGCCCCTCACTCACTCACTGCAGGCCTTTGTCAACAGACTCTCCCCAGCCTTCCTGTAGGCCCCTTCAGGTGCTGGAAGGCTGCTGTAAGGTCTCCCCGGAGCCTCCTCTTCTCCAGGCTGAACAACCCCAGCTCCCTCATCCTGTCTTCGTAGCAGAGGTGCTCCAGCCCCTGATCATTTTCGTGGGCCTCCTCTGGACCCTCTCCATCAGGTCCATGTCCTTCCTATATTGAGGGCTCCAGATGGCCAACTCGGGCAGTGCCAGCAGGACGGCTCAGTGCCTGTGGGCACACTGACCAGCTTTGGCAGGGGGTTTGGACTAGACGATCTCCAGAGGTCCCTTCCAACCCCGTATCATTCTGTGATTCTGTGGAGCAGGGAGTGGGGTTGGGACGGGGACTTGTAGAGCTGTATCTGTAGGGAAGAGCACACCCTTCACCCCACCAGCGGGCTTGGGGCAGCTCTGCCTGCTGGAAGAGAGCATGTACCTCATGGCAACACTGCAAAATACAGTGGCCAAAGAAGCAGGATGCAATTCCAGCTCCCTGCCCCAATCACTCCCGTGCAGGGATGCAGCAGGGCCTGAGCCCGCACCCCTCGCTCAGGCGGCTGGGCGGGAGGAGCTCCCGCCTGCTCCACACTCGCTCTTCTACTCTTCTCCCAATGACACCGAATAAATGCCCGCCTTTGTGCAAACTCAGCCTGGCGTGAGAGATTTATTGCCACAATAGGAACTTTGTTTTGCAAATTCGGCTTTGCTGAAAGTAGATGCCGCATCCCCGCGGAATGGGAATTGTGTCTGGCTGCATCACAGCTGATTTTGCTGCCACCCATTGTTTTTGCACCTTTAAAATATAATGCCCTAAATTTAATAAGAAAACTCACCAGCTTGGTAGCTTCCCTGAGTGCCTGTTGGCGTGTTTCTTATTAAGTCCTGAGGTCATCCACCGCCTGCAATACAGAAACCCCCCAGCTCTCAAACTGGAATGAGGCTCCAGCCTGTCATGAGCTATGGTGCCAGAGAAAACTGAGAGGGAAAATAAATATGCAGTAAAAATACCTGTATTCGTGCCTATTGTGCTCTTCAAGAGAAGCTTGTTCAACTCCAAAACATCATTCTAACAACTTCACATGCAGTTTTTAAACAAATCATAGAATGTTTAGAGTTGGAAGGGACCTTAAAGATCATTGAGCTCCAACCCCCCTGCCATGGGCAGGGACACCTCCCACTAGAGCAGGTTGCTCAAAGCCCCATCCAGCCTGGCCTTGAACACCTCCAGGGATGGGGCAGCCACAACTTCTCTGGGCAGCCTGTTCCAGTGCCTCACCACCCTCACAGGAAAGAATTTCTTTCTAGCATCTAGTCTTAATCTCCGCTCTTTTAATTTAAAACTGTTACCCCTCATCCTATCACTAGACTTCCTGGCAAACAGTCCCTCTCCAGCTCTCCTGTAGCTCCCTTCAGATACTGGAAGGTTGCTGTAAGGTCTCCCCAGAGCCCTCTCTTCTCCAGGCTGAACAGCCCCAAGTCTCTCAGCCTGTCCTCATAGGAGAGGTGCTCCATCCCTCTGATGATCTTCATGGCCCTCCTGCTACTCCTTTTCATTTAAAATTGAACATCTGTAAGTTGTTTCCAGAGAGTCAGTGGAGGTCTGTGGCTCATCTCCCCAGCTGTGGTGAGCTCTCCAGTGCTGCAGGCAGTTTCTCTGCTGGCTTCAATTTGCATTAGTCCTGCAACGGCTCAAACAAAGGTGGGAATTGTTAACATGGCAAAAACTACTAGGTAAAACGTGGTATTGAACTTTGAAGAACGCATACTTAAAAAGGAAAATAAACCCCTAATGTACTACTCTCCCCCAATCTGATGTAATATAAAATGTTAAAAATCAGCTGGAAATGTGATTAGCAACTTGGTTATGCTGTCTGAGTCTTAAATGATGAGAGGAGAAACTTATTATTTATTTATAACTGCTTCCTTTGACAGAAGCAAATGGGAAACCTACTGAGCCTTATCTGATAAATTCCAAGTGAATTAGAAGAATATGCTCTGTCTTGTCTGCATCAGCTTGGGCTTTTCATTGACGTTCATCATCTACTTGACGACTGAAAATGTCAGCATCTTCCTACCAAGAGCTGGTTTATCTCTTGACAGTTTTACTCTCTCCCAAACTCCTTCACTGCTGCATAACTCAAAAAATAAATGTATTCCAGATACATTTTGTTGTTTATACTTTGTTAGGCCACCTCCTGGTCTCACTGAGCACATTCCATGTGTGTATCTCATCTACAAATATGTAGATACTATTAGAGTATTTTGATTCCAAGGGACACAAGCACAGAAGATGTGGGACTGCAGTTGTGAATGCAGTGTTCTTCGCCCAATTTCAATTAGCAGCCTTGATTAGAGAAATTAAATACTTTCCAAAACTGCAAAGGCTAACTTCAGCAGGGTTTTAGATGCTGGTATACAAATGGAATATTAACTCATGGTCGGTCCATAATTGTCTCCCAGCATGTGCAGAAAGCAGGAGATACAAAAAACTGAAGTGGGAAGCTCTTCTCTTTTGCTCTTTAAAAATGTTTATATATTTTAAATGCAAATACAAATATTCTGCATAAAACTTACAGGAATTTTCTTTTCTTTTTAATCAGGATCTCAGTTGCCAGCTCTTGCAAACGGAGAGATAAGGAACTCTGGAAGGATCCAGCTGACCAGACAGAGGGTTTGGATTATCCACAGCATGAAGGACCTGGTCTGCTGCTACCTATCTGTGACCAGGTCTGTCTTCTGGTGCTTTCCATGTCTGGTTACCACAGAAATATGTGTGGGTCCATTGAATGAGACTGATGTGAAGTCCCATCCCACATAGTTTCTTGACAGTGACCTTAAAAACGAGCACCAATATCTGACATTACCTGGTGGAACTTCTCACATGTTTTGGACAGCTGTTGAAGGTCATCAGCATCTAGAAATGACAATATGTGTATTATTATGTTCTCAGGCAAGTGGATGAGAAAATCATAATGCCCCTGACATAAATTATCTGTGTACTTCAGTGCATTGTTACCAAAGACACTCCTCACCCACTCTGTGACACAAGGAAAGAAGAGAAAGAGGAACAAGCACAACGTAATCCTCACAGAATACAATAATTTTAAAACATGGTCATGAATGCAATAAAACTGGGTTAGGAATATGTCAATATTTCAGTGTTAGGAGGAAAGAGGTCAGGAGAGGTTGGGACTCACTCAAGAGGAGACAATAGATTGGCCCATTGCTGTGTACGTTGGCGAGAAAAAGGAAGGATGGGCTGGATGCTGGCTGTACCTGGAATTGTAGAGAGGTTGGAGATGACTGTTCAAAACTTGCCTGAACCACTGGCAGAGAGGTGGGGTGGAGCACCCACCAGCCTGGTCCTGCTGGGGGCCCCGCAGTCCCCATATGCGCTGATCAGGCAGACCTGTGACAGCTGTCCAGTGGCGAAGAGGGTCTGGAGCTCCTGCAGCCCATTTTCAGCAGCATAAAGGCAGAGGAGGACATCGCTGTTCAAAGAACTCCTCTTTCACGGAGCTGAGGAGAACAGAAGGGAGATGTGGAGTGGCACTGGGTGCTGCACAACCTCATGCTACAGGCGTACAGTGGACAAAAGCTCCCACTCCCCCAGCTGGTCCCAGCTCCTGGCTCTGCCCCTGGACCCAGCACACAGGAGGCTCTGCAGGATCAAGGTTTGCACATGCTGCCCCTAAACAAGCAGTTCACAGAGCCCCGCCCCAAGGTGTTTTCCTTGCATCTTAAGCCTTTTTACTTGGTACAACCACAGAACAAATGCCCTGCTGCTGCCAGAGAGAGGATCTGTCAGGGCCCGGGTGTACCCAAAGTCTCCACAACCCCTTTCCGCCCTGCTCCAAGGGGTTTGGCTGCCTGTGCATTTCCTGGCTTGACCTTGTAGAAGAGAACCACAGAATACTTTAGGTTGGAAAAGACTTTTAAGATCATTGAGTCCAACCCTTAACCTAGTGCTGTCAAGTCCACCACTAAACCAGGTCCCTCAGCACCCCATCTACACATCTTTTAAATACCTCCAGGGATGGTGACTCAACCACTTCCCTGGGCAGGCTGTTTTAGTGCTTGACAGCCCTTTCAGTGAAGAAATTTTTCCTAATATACAACCTAAATCTCCCCTGGTGCAACTTGAGGCTGTTTCCTCTTGTCCTGTGGCTTGTTACCTGGGAGAAGAGACTGAAACCCTCCTCAGACCTCCTTGCTCACCACAGAACCATTGGTGAGGGCAGGGCCCATGCCCACCCTGGCTCCCAACTCCCACCTCACCATCCCTTGCAGGGCACCTGGGTCTCTGCTGCTCCTGCAGCTGGTGCCAAAGAGAGAGAACTCATTCCACTGACAGAAACAGTATTTAGTTCAGAGTTGGGTGTTCTGCCTCCCCTCCTCTCCCCTGCAAAGCTAAACTCAAGACAATCCACCAAAATGAGCTGAAACACTCAAGAGAAGCAATTTAGCCCTCCACACAGGGCGAAGTCCAAAACCATTAAAAAGAGAATATTAAATGTGATTAGCTTAGGAATGTCAAATGAGAAATGGAAAAACTTCCACAGATGAATAGACTTGGTGGTGTTTCCTTAATTTGCAACACTGTCCTGGAATACAAACATTGAAGTTGATTGTGCGTTGAAAATGTTTAGGATTCTTATTTAAAGGTCAAATACCTGAGAAGAAAACCCTTGTAAATGTGTTACATAGGGTAGGAATGTATTCAAGGGGTATTTAAGACACGTTTCTAAAGACTCATGATTTCTCCATAGCTACAGTATTAGGTAACAGGTTCATTGTGCTACTCATTACAGCCATTGTCAAAAGAACAAAAAGGTAATTCCAGGAAGTAATTTAGAAGCCTAAAAGGAAGAATGAAATGAAATAAAATCGCTGTCTTGTATGATTATACTCCGTGCCTTCAAACTGTTGACATTTTCACTGAGAGAGAAACTTCTCGGGTGAATATGGTAATTTGTCCCATTTTGCTTAGGCAAAAAAGATAATTTAGAACTGCAAATTATATGCAAGCATCTCTCACAATAATATATACTGAAAGGGGGGACACTCATGAAATTTTAGTGTTATTTCACAAATCAAATTAAAACCCTAGCTGCAGAAAGAAGAATTCTTAACAAGTTAGAAGTTTAACCATATAGTAAAAAAAATAAATATCTTATTCACTAGGGCTGAGACAGCTTCTAAGACTTTATTCTGTATTCTCTGCTATTGCAACACTTGCTCTGTAACTGCTGATACAGCAAAAATTCTATATGGAGTTTCTTCACCTCCTTTGGGGAGAACATCTCTTGACTAGGTTGAAGGAGAATCCTCCACATACTCCAGATCACCTATAGAAGTCAAGCACATGAAAAGAAAAAGAACAGAAGTTAACTTAAGTTTGGCCAAGAAGTGTGGTAAATGGGGTACACCTGATTTATTTGGAATTTAACAAAGTGTTAACTGTGGAAAGTGGAAATTGTTAGATGACCTATAGAAGCTGGAAACTAATTGAAGAACTGCGAGCTAGCTGAAAGGGCTGGCAAACCACAGAAAGACAAAGCACATCCAAAGGATGGAATGAGAACCACAGCAGAGAGAGGTTATTACCTGGCTTTGGGTCGACTTTACACACTACTTCCAACAATGACTGAGGCAGGAGCCAGCTAGTGGTATCTGGAGTAATAAAAACAGGGTCAAACGCAATAGTGCAAAATGCATGGTTGGGGACGATAGCAAGAGTGGTCTTAACTGAAGGCTTGGATGGAAACGACCAGTTGTTTTTTAAGTCAGTCACAGGAAGACCACAATCCACTCTAAGATGTGACTCTGCAAAGTTCAGTCACTGTCCTTGAGTGTGTCGGGCAGAGGCCCAGAGGAAGGCTGTGCCTGGGCAACACACGCTTCTCACACTGCCCCTGAGACACCCGAAAGGCTGCTTGACCCTCAGGAAAGATGCTTTCAAGCTGGAAGGAGGAAGGAGACCGGGACAAAGAGGGAGGGAAGATTGAGTAAGCTCCCGCTCCCCAAGAACACATCACATGTGAAATGCTGAACCAGGGAAGAAGGAGGGTGGGTGTGAACCAAAGGACACTCCTGGCACAGGAACACTGAATGTACATCCTATATGCTAAAGCAGGAGAGCCTGGGATGTTACTGCAGAGAGGAAAATGTAGGCACCCAATCTGTGGTGCTGGTTTTCTCCTGTGGTGTCGACAGATGGAACAAACAAGAAATTTCTTGACCAAAAATTATGGTTGATCACAACACTTTCACTACATGCACAGGATTGGTTTCCTTGAAAACTTAGCTGTAAGTGCTGAAAAAATGTTGCTTCTCTAAAAGCAGCCTGTGAGGCGTGACATATCACTGCTAAATGTTACTTGACGCTGTGGCTGAGCAGGGAGACAGGTACCAGCTTTTTTGGAAAAGATACTGGTTTTGGTTAATATTTCGAAGTTGTTGAAGTTTATAAGCAGCTCTGTTTGACAGGGAAAACAAAAGCAGCTTTGAGGGACTTCTCTTTTCCCCCACAAGGTAAGCCTGGGACCTTCAGGTGGTAAATGATGGCAATTCCTGTATCAAACACATTTAAAACATAAGGTGATTTTTTTTAAAGTGGGTAACTCCCATTTTTAAAAAAAGCTCCTTTTAAGAAGTGGAATGAAGCTCTTGTACCTGAGGTGCTTCTAATATATCCTTGTGCCATAAGACATAGAGAAGTAAATTACTACTTCCACTGAACTCTTAGCCATTTCATTTCCTGATGATGAGTGTTTAGCTTTGGGCTATTGAGATATTTTGCGTGTGTGTATTGTTCCATGATGTATTATGTTTCAAATGAAACCCGTGAAGGGGTTATTTCAAGTTCCCATAGAAGCTGAGAGGGAGCATGGACAGGACAAGCTGCCCAAAGGAATATTCCATACCACAGAAGTTGTGCTCAGTATAGAAATGGGGGTTGTCAGGAAAGGGGGGGCAGGAATCCACAAACCGCTTGGGATGGGCTGGACAGATAATCTTTGGGTGGTGAAACCAACGGCATTGGGCTACTTTATTTTGTATATTCTTTTTATAGTTTTTTTCCCCTCTTCCATTACTGTTCTATCAAACTGCCTTTATCTCAACCCATGAGGAAGGTATCTCTTTTTAGTCTGAAGAAGGCTGAGGGGGAATCTGATCAACACCTTCCCTACTCCTGCTGGCTACGCTATTCCTGATACAGGCCAGGATGCTGTTGGCCTTCTTGGCTGCCTGGGCACACTGCTGGCTCATGTTAAGCCAGCTGTCCACCAATACTCCCAGGGCCTTTTCTTCTAGGCAGCTCTCCAGCCACTCTTCCCCAAGCCTGTGACATTGCCTGGGGTTGTTGTGACCAAAGTGCAGGACCTGGCACTTAGTCGATGGCCTGTGACTACTTTCCTGGATTAAACAGAATCTTTCCAAGTGTTGCTGAAAACAACTAAGCGTGACTGATGGGAAACAACCATTTATAATTTAATGTAATAGTTTAATATAATGCAGGAAAAGATCTCTTGGAAGACGTTGGACTTCAGAAAACCCATAAAGACATGCCGGTGGAAGGGAAGGGAGGGAAAAGGGAAAGAAGAACTGAATTTTCAGCCAGNCCGGCCCCGTAACGGACCGATCCGGCGGTAACGGCGACAGCGCGTGACCAGGCCCGCGCACTACCCTGCCGGNGACCTACAATGTTCATCTAGTCCACCTCCTTGACCATTTCAGGGCCGATCAAAAGTTAAAGCACGGTGTATTAATGGCGCTGTGCCAACTCCTCTTACACATTGGCACAGTGGCAGCACCAACCTGCTCTTTAGGAAGCCCATTCCAATGTCTGACCACCCTCCCAATAAAGAAATGCTTCTTGATGTCCTGAGGTCTGAACCTCCCCTGGAGCGGGTTTAAACAGTTCCCGCATGTTCTACCACCGGGTACCAGGCAGCAGAGCTCAGCACCTTCCTCCCCACCTCAGGAAGCCGTAGAGAGCCGTGAGGATGCCCCTCAGCCTCCTCCCCAGCCCAGCCAGGCAGGAGACACCAGCACCCAGACGAGGTACCCCAACCCGCAGCCAAACCTGACCCCAGGCCCCCAGACGCGTTGGGGGGAAGGTCGTGGAAGCTCCCCGCGGGGGAGAGCCCCTTTCCGCCGCTGTTCCCCGCTACCTGCCCGCACACAACGCCCCGCTGGGGGGCTGAGCGGGCCCATTTCCCCCGTTAATCCCTGAGGGAGCACCTCCCGGAGCCGAGGCCTAACGCCAAGCGCCTAGGCCTCAACGGACCGTCGGATCGCCGGCCCCGTAACGGACCGATCCGGCGGTAACGGCGACAGCGC
>VXBW01007510.1:1950961-1963956 GCA_013400375.1 Thinocorus orbignyianus | reverse complement strand
CTGCCCTGGGAAAGCCCTATTCACCGGCACCCCTTTCCTAGGAGAAAGTTAAAGCGGTGGCCGGTGGAGCCAGGAGCAGGTGGAGCACGCTGCGAGTTGTGCTCCTCCGGTTGTGGCCGGGCCGGGTCTCCGGCGGGACTGCCCTCCTCGCCCCTGACAGAGATACCCGCCCGGAAGGGACGGCGAGGTCGGTGAGGCCGATGGAAAGCAAAGGCTCAAACCCCAAAACATGTGGAGTTGCATCCGTACATCATCGGGGAGGGATGAAGCGCGTCGGCTCTGAGCGGCGGTTCAGAGGTGGCTTCTGAGGTGGAGGAGGCTCGTTTGTGTTGGCCGCCCTCGCTGCTGGAGCTTGGAGGTGGGCTGGGGCTGCAGGGGCCTCCGCCAGCAGGTGCAGGTGTTGGGGAGGATTTGGTGCTTGGCTGTGTAGATGGGAGCAGCATTAGCTTCTAACAGTTCCACACTGTTAGAAGTAAGGGGAGTAACTGGAAGCTTGTCTTGTACCCAGTTGTTTATAAGTTAGGAATATAGAGACTATGGTTTTCATTTTTTTTAACTCTTCCGTACGCTCCCCTTGAGCCTCATTTCCTTTCAGGATAATGTAAATGGAATTCTTTGCCTGACGTCACCAAGATTCACAACCTTCATTTACAGTTTCTGAATAGATTGGGTCCAGTGGGTCTTCATTAGATGCAACACCGCAGAAATAAAGTTTCTGGGACCATTTTTGGAAGCTATCTATGCACTGTTGGGAACTTGGAGTTAAAAAACCCTGTCAGAAGTACATGGCATTAATTTTTCCAACTCTGAATCTGTTACAGATCCATTGATATTGCTCTACAGTTTATACTGTTGTTAGATCCTTTATTCAGAACTAGAGTTGCTGTGTAGACTTGTTGTTCCCTTAGTAAAGGTGGAAATTGTGCAACATAGCTGCAGTTCTATCCCATTTGTGCTTCTTAAATCACCTGCATGTGCATCAAATATTGTGACTTTTCAGCTCTGCTCTTGACTCAAACCTTTCCTGGAAACATGGGACCACATCTTACAGTTGTTTCCTGCCAGGATCTGGTATCTCGCATGTTCTCACAGTGTTTCTTACTGTTTAAGTGGCTGATCAGGTCAGGGTGTGCCTTTTTTTGGTGTGTAATCATAAAGACCTGGGTCAGTGGTTGTTGCTGATTAAACTTAACCCCTTTGGATGGGCTAGTAACTAGGAGTTCAGTTGTTAGGATGTGGTCAGATTGCTGTGGATGCTGCTGGATTAGCAGGAGCATAGTGCTCCGTATCTTGCTCACAGTGCATTGAACATGACCCCCTTACCTGCTGTTCCTCCTCTGTTGCACTATGGCGTTTGTGTGCAGCTTCCTCTGGGAGCTAAACTTTGTGCTTTTTTGTCAGTCACAACACAGGGATGTAGCACGAAGAAAAGCATCATGTTGCCACCAGACTGCCATTTACTTTTTGGCACTGTAAGAACATGTCATTTTTTCTTTTGCTTAAGTACTGCAATAGTCTGGATCTGCTGCTGCTACTAGAGACAATGATGCAGCTGTATCCAGCTTTCTTGTGCTGGGAACAAACTTTACCATTGGCGCTGCTCACCGAAACTTCCAAGGCTGGTGAAAATGAGCAGCCATCCTTCCAGTGCAGTTGATTATGCTTGTCAGAGTAGAGGTGTGATCTACGGTGCTCCATAGAGGCTGGAGGATTATCACCGGAAGGTTGAGCATTCATAGAAGTACTGACTGACTTTGTTCTTTACTTGATGAACATAGGTAGAATGGTGTCTTGAAGTAAAGTGGGAGTTCACTGGACACCGCTACTTCCCGCTGGTGTGTTGTCTGTCATTTCAAGGTTGCATGGACAGCAATATCATTTAAGTTTTAGTTCACATTGTATGTAAGGAATCCAACGTGGATGTAAGGAATCACAGAAAATATAGGACTTTATTCTTGAGGGCTTTCTCAGTTGTGCTGGGAAATCATTGATGTGTGTTGGATGTCCTCATTATTTGCTTGTGTCTCACCAGAATAATTTCTTTATTGAGAGGAGAAGAGGTATAGAGCCTTCTGCCAGTGAGAACCAGGACGGTTGGATTTTGAGAAATGGTATGACAGACTACTTGTTGCTGTGTTCTGAAATTCTTCATGTCATATTAAAAACAACCTGTAATTTTCTGTGCTCACAGGCACTTTAGCTTTGAACCTTTCATTACTTTCCTCTGGCACTGCTTCATGACAGTCACAGTTTAACCTCTTTAGAGGTAAAATTCAGGGATATATTAAAAGTTGCAACACTTAATATAGAATTTGTTGATTAAAAATAACCGGAATGATGAGTAGACGTGTAGATATGAAATTGGAATGGGGTTGAGCAGTGAAGACATCTCATTAGCTGTTAGTGTTGTGCCACCCTTTGGGTGGTTCCTTTCTTATACACAGTATCTCCTGCACATTTCTTTTCTACTGCTGGGAGATTTTTGGGAGGCTGTATGAGTTGTGGCTTAATCTTTGGTGGGATCCTCATGAATGATGGGATATCGAATTTGGGAACTGGCTCTGAAGTGGCTGGGAAGGTACCAGGGGCTCTTGTCTGCTCTTTGTGTTAGCTTAGGCCGCTACTATTGCTCAGTCTAACATGAGCTCAGCAGAGGTTGCTGATATATTTGACTGCACTCTGTGGTTGCCCTGCAATATACTTAGCCAACTTCAGAATTTGCAGTTATTTCATTGCCTCTGACTTCTTGGATACTTTTTCTTTCCACCAAATCATGACTTTGGCTCTCAGATGCTGAGAACCAAGCAAAAAAAGTAGTGATGGTTGTTCTTTCCTCAGGTCCTTGCTACCAATCCTTTTACCCTGCTGTTTTTTTATTTTTCCTGTGTTGGAGAAGGTTACAGCCAGAAATGCAGTGTAGGGGACAAGAACTGGGCTAAGGATCTTCAGCATCTCTTTGGAGAGAGGAGAGAGCTGGTGATAGGAACCTATGTAGGTTCTAGACATGTGAAAGAAGTGGGGGGTGGCTGGTGGAGCAGCATAGAAGACTGGTGGTGCCACTGGTGAAATCTCTGGGACTCTTCAAGCAGCTTTTAACCTGAGTGATGGACATTGATCTGTGTCACTTCAGGTCAGCAAAAATCATAAGTCAAGCTAAGAGCTGAGCCGATGCTGTTACTGTACTTGATGTCTGTAGATATAGTAAACTTACCTGTTCAGGTGGGTTTCAGTAGAAATCTTCATGTCTCAAGAAGACACTGGATGAATCTTGGCTACTTTAAGCTAAGGTTGAGTATTGCAAGCTCCAGAATCTGAATTGAATCTTAGCACTTCATCTTGAAGTGGAGACAGGATGCAGACAAAGAAAAGTATAAATGCTGGGCTTCTGACTTCTGCTTCAATGTGTTCTCAGAATAGATAATTAATTCTGTTCGGCTGTATTTGTCTTCTCAGTGTTGCTGCCATAAAAATTGAGAAAAGGAGGAGGGGATGCAGTAGTGGTGGTTAAGGAATGTGGTATGCTTTGTAGTCTTAAAAGTGGCACACAGCAGAGCCTCGGCTATAGCTACTGTGGCATCACACATCTTGGAGCTCTAAGCTTGAGTAGTGGCAATGCTGAAATATCCTGTTTACAAAACAGGTAGGGTCTGGCAGATTGTTTGACAAAACAAAGTGGCCTGAGGCCTGAGCCACAGCTGTCTGTACTTAGAGGAGTAGCAGCTTGTTAGTTCTTCTTAGGAATCTTCTCGCAGGCTTGAGAGATATTCCGGCAGCCCTCTCTTCTCTGTTTCACAGAGGACCTGGCTCTTGTGGCAACTTGATCTTCATCCTGAAGTTCATACTTTCCCTCAATGGGCTTTAGACAATCAGAACAGTGTTTGGGTTTAGTATTTGGTCAAGTTCTCTGCGGTGCTCATGGAGCACCGTGCCAGTTTGATAGCAGCAGTTATTTTCCTTATCCTTTTTATGGATCTGAGTTGGACCATTGCAGAGCTAGCTCCCTTGGATGTCTGTGATAAAGCATTTATGCAGAGGGAATGCGGTTCCATCTTTGTTTTTTTAGCATTGCCAAAAAGATGCCACTGAGCAAAGATTACATCACAGTACTTGCAGGTCCAAAGTCATGACAACCTGGATTTTGAACATATGGTTTCTAGCCTGGCTGGCTCTGCTGGTGTGGGACTATTTAGAAAACAGCGACATGCTGTTCCTCGATCTTTTACCCAACTAAGCAAGGCAGGATCCGGCACAAAACAAATTCTGATGCAGGAGAATTTGTGATATGTGAAGCAGGCAGTTATCTGTGTGACAAACCTGAGTGTAGAGGAGAGTAATAGTCAGAGCTAGGTAGAAACAGTGAGCTCGAAGTGAGAAACGATCAGGAGTGATTGACAAGAGAATCTTACAGACTAGCTATTCAGATGCGTGCTAAGTGAACCAGCAACATTTCAGAATTTACTCCTTCAGAAGTGTTTGAGCAAATTTAAATTGACAGGATGAGTTAATAGTGGCTAAGCACTGTTCAAGTTTGTTACTGGTCTCACAGTAACTGTTCTAAAACTGGATTTTCTGTTCCGTGGAGTCATGGCCTGAGGTGCTGAAATACCAAAGAGTTGTCTTGCTCAGTAGTAGCCTTGATTAAGCAGAGATTTCAGCAGAAGAGGCAATTTTAAGTGACTGATACAGTGTATTGAAGTTACAAAAATTGAAAATGGTGAGTGATGGCAGTGTGAGAGAAAGTACTCCCAACTGTTTAGTGTTATTTCTTACGTCAAAAGCTTGAATGTCAACCTTTGAATGCCTGGAGATGAAAATGAGGAAGTAACTTCTCCAGTTTCAGAATAACCTTCTGGTCAGAAAAAAGCTTAACAGCAACTTGGGCAGTTTGTGGAAGGGAACCAGGGACCTTTTCTCACTGTTGCATTTAGAAGGAAAATGTAAATTACCATTGCAAAATAAGATAGGGCTGAATAAAAGACAAGGATGAGAGGTGAGGTGAAGTGTAGTTGAAAGGAGCAAATAAGAGAAAAGTACAGAAGGGGCAACAATTAGGTGATGTGTAAAGAGGAGGGAAATCATGAAGAGGGTAGAAGAGGTTGTCTGGTAAACTTTGTTGTAAGGTATGTTTGGAAGAGCCTTTTTTGATTTTCTAGAGAAAAGAAAATGGACAATTTGGGATTACCATCAATTTTGGAAGTGACAAATTCCCTATCAGTTCTGAAAATGTGATATACTATTGTGATTTGGTAAAAAAAAAAAAATAAATTCCTTAGCTCATATGATGAGTTCAGAATTTTTGGCTTTAAAATCGAAATTTTCCTTTCCTCCCACTGCTTCAACTCTCCCAACAGAAAAATAAAGCCTAATTACTAAAGACTTATAGTGTTTTGGAGTGTTAAGATGTGACTTGCTTTGTTTTTTTCCAGTTGACAAGTTGTTTGGTATTGCAGAGATACAGACCCACTGAGCACTCCCGTTATCTTTCTGGTTTGTTTTGATCTTTTACAGGAAAATAAAGTTTGTTGTAAGAAGTGTTTTGTGGTCAACACCAGATGTGATGTGGACTACATTTTGGGTTGTCTTTTGTATGGCTACCTATAGTGCTAGGAAACTGCAGTTTTTTGCCAAAGGGTCCTTCCACTTCAGTATTTGTAGAATGGTGTGATTATTTCTCACATGCAGCTAGCCTGTGGTTGGATGTTGTTCAGTTATCTCATAGATGTAAAGCAGGATCCCTTTAAAGCTCTGTGATCCCATTGTGCTTCCTGATTGGGAATATACTTGTTCCTGTGACTTAATATGAAATGCATATGCATAGTACGTGCAAAGAAATTGTTCCATGAGCAGCTTAGCTAGTGAACCTGTATTTCTTAGAAAGATGGGGACAGACTTTTTAAAAGGGCATGTTGTGATAGGCCAAGGGGTAATGGTTTTAAACTTAAAAGAGGGTAGATTCAGACTAGACATAAGGAAGAAAGTATTTTATGATGAGTGGGGTGAAACACTGGCACAGGTTGCCCAGAGAGGTGATAGATGCCCCATCCCTGGAAACATTCAAGGTCAGGATGGATGGGGCTCTGAGCAACCTGATTTAGTTGAAGAAGTGTGAGCAGCAGGTCACGGGAGGTGATTCTTCTCATTCTTCTCATACTAAATTATGCTTGAACTGTTGTTCCCAGGCACAAATATAGGTTGGGCAGAGAATGACTGGAGAGCAGCCCTGAGGAGGAGCCCTTGGGAGTGCTCATGGATGAGAAGCTCAACATGAGCCGGCAGTGCGCGCTGGCAGCCCAGAAAGCCAACCCCAGCCTGGGCTGCATCAAAAGAAGCGTGAGCAGCAGGTCACGGGAGGTGATTCTCCCCCTCTACTCTGCGCTTGTGAGACCCCACCTGGAGTACTGTGTCCAGTTCTGGAGTCCTCAACATAGAAAGGACATTGAACTGTTGGAACAGGTCCAGCGCAGGGCCACCAAGATGATTAGAGGGATGGAGCACCTCTCCTATGAGGACAGGCTGAGAGAGCTGGGACTGTTCAGCCTGGAGAAGGCTCCGGGGAGACCTGATAGCAGCCTTCCAGGATCTGAAGCGAGCTCCAGGAGAGCTGGGGAGGGACTCTTTGTCAGGAAGTCTAGTGACAGGACAAGGGGTAGTGGTTTTAAATTGGAAGAGGGGAGATTTAGACTGGATATTAGGAAGAAGTTCTTTCCTGTGAGGGTGGTGAGGCACTGGAACAGGTTGCCCAGGGACGTTGTTGATGCCCCATCCCTGGAAGTGTTTAAGGCCAGGCTGGATGGGGCTTTGAGCAACCTGCTCTAGGGAGAGGTGTCCCTGCCCATGGCAGGGGGGTTGGAACTTGATGATCTTTAAGGTCCCTTCCAACTCTAACCATTCTATGATTCTATGATTCTAAGATGTCCCTGCTCATTGCAAGGGGGTTGGACTAGGTGACCTTTAAAGGTCCCTTCCATCCCAAACTATTATATGATTCTTAGGGATTTGTGCTCTCTTCTCAGCCAATCCCCCTTTCCTGATTTGTTTTGTTTTGCTTTTTCCACTGTATACTTGTCATCCTTTAGCAGTACTGCTAATTTACTTTCATTCCGCCCCAAACCCATAGCAGCTCACTGCTGCTGTATTTTTAATTCCTTCTCTTTTTCCCTAATTACAAGCTGAACCAGACACTGCTTGTTGTGCAGGTTTTAAGACTATTTGCATACTGACCGCTTATGTACTGATTACAGGCTAAACAGAGCCAGTAACGAGTGAAATATTCAGCCTCAGCCTCAGTGGAAGGCATTTCTTTCATTCTCTGCTCAGTTCCTGATTTTCATGAAACTTGTGGAAATTCAAAATGAGCCTGGATTGCTTTGTCTAATTTGATTGGCATTGACTGTAGGGCAGTGTGTTTGTGTAGGCCTCATTTCCATAAGAAACCAGGGTAAAAATGCTTTAGGAATAAATTAAGAAAGCTTGCTTTGAATGCATATTTTTAGATTAGTTTTTAGACTAATATATATTTAGACAGGAAAATTAGTGTTAAAATGACACAAAAACTTTGTGTGTTTTGAAACAGTGTAGCTTACAAGACACCCAAAATTAGGTTGATAGCTTAGCATGATAATCATGTAACATCTGTTTAATCTGAACCTTCAAGAAAAAAGCCTGTGCATTTCACATAAATGTCCAAATATTCATTTTTACCATAGAGATACCTCCCACATTTAGGTGAAAATAGCTTACAGAGTATAGCTAGAATTGGTTTGCTGGTTATTGTAGTAGCTAGCCATGGTAAATTCCGTTGGAAATAGTGGAATCTAGCCAAGTCATTTAAAATTACTTGCATTTCAGATGTTGCATTTATGTAGTGGTGGGGTTTTTTGTGTTTTGTTTTGTGTTTTTTTTTGTTTTGTTTTAAGGTTTTACAAAAACAATAATTTTGAGAAATTTCCATCTTTCTTTGTGGGGTGAGGCAGACAATGTTTTGCATACAGGAGAATGTCAACTACACCATCTGGAAAAAAGTCACTGTTGTTTTTTTCAGTAATGTTTTTGTTGTTATTAGGGCAACAGATGAAATAATGGAATGGAAAATATTTTTTTCATCAAGGATGAAGTCTTTATGAGCAGCAGCTTTTGTTTTTCATGCAACTAGTGAAAGGAAAATAGCATTTAACAGATGAAAACAGAGCATAGACTTTTTAGGCTGCTGTTTTCTTGACATTTTTTGTCTTTGTCAAAACCAGCTATTTTGTTTTGAAATTTTACAATGAAATTGCAGTTTTGAAATGGCTTTATCTCAGCAGCACTGTTTCAAAGTATTTTTTGTTTTCAGTTTATATGTGTAATGTAAATAAAACCACTTTAAATCTGGAAAGAAAAGACAACTGAGAAAGCAAGTCACATTTATCAAATGAAAAAAACCGAGCTCTTTATCATCTGCATTCTTTTTTCATCACTGGCTTACACTTTTTTTTTTTTTTCATAGATAGGAAAGCCTGTTGTTAAGGCTTTGTTTTTCAAGTTCTACTGATATAAAAGAATTTGCTGTAGTTGGAGATATCTATATTTGGATTTCTTTGTGAAGTACTTAGTACCTATGCAGAAGATACGCTTTCTAAAATGCAAATAGTACACGTGGTTGTTTAGGAATGGCAAAAAAATATCCTTGACAGCTAACTATATAGATTTTTNTGTGTGTGTTTTTTTTTTTTTTTAAATTTTTTATTTTTTATTGCAGAAACTGAAGCTTACTCCTTAGAAGGTGCACTGCTGTGAAAACTGACCATAGAAAAATGGACATGTTGCAAATACTACGAAAAACCACAGAGCGCTTAGAGTGTGATCACTGCAGCTTCAGAGGAACAGACTATGAAAACATACAAATTCATATGGGTACCATACACCCAGAGTATTGTGATGAAATGGATGCTGCTGGTTTGGGTAAACTCATATTTTATCAGAAAAGTGCAAAACTGTTTCACTGCCACAAATGTTTCTTTACCAGCAAGATGTATTGCAACGTCTATTACCACATCACAGCACAACATGCAGCACC
The DNA here is from genome assembly GCA_013400375.1 of Thinocorus orbignyianus. Lineage (NCBI taxonomy): Eukaryota > Metazoa > Chordata > Aves > Ciconiiformes > Thinocoridae > Thinocorus > Thinocorus orbignyianus. The sequence continues at coordinate 1,954,901 of VXBW01007510.1, read as the reverse complement.
TGAGAAGTGGAATGAAGAGCGGAAAGAACGGGTAGAAGGAGATTCAGATTCCTCCAAAAAAAGTGTCACATTGGAGTCACAGAAACCTACCCTTTCCCCTGAGTCGCGTAAACCTCTTTCTCCTGAACTCCCCAAATCTGAACCTGTTGTTTCCCCCAAGCTTCAGAAATCTTCAGGGTCTCCAGAGCTCCAGAAGTTGGCTCAGGCGACTTCCTCAGAGCAAGAGAAGTCATCCCAGGCCACATCCTCGGATCCAGAAAATTCATCCCAGGCCACATCCCCAGATCCAGAGAAGTTAACCTCATCTGTGTCCCCAGACTCAGAGAAGCAGTCCCCGGCTGTGTCCCCAGACTCACAGAAACCATCCCCTGCTGTGTCACCTGACCCACAGAAGCCAGTCCCTGCTGTGTCTCCAGAGCCCCGTCGCCATTCCCCTGCTGTGTCTCCAGAACCTCGTCGCCATTCTCCAGCAATGTCTCCAGAGCCCCGTCGGCATTCCCCTGCTGTATCACCAGAGCCCCGTCGCCATTCTCCCGCTGTGTCCCCGGAGCCCCGCAGATACTCCCCAGCTGTGTCACCAGAGCCAAAGAAACCTACTCCAGCAGTATCCCCTGAACCGCGAAGGTATGCCCCAACTGGGTCTCCTGAGCCCCGGAGGCATCCTTCTCAAATGCGTAGACCTGCTTCTGCTTCTTCTCCTGAAACCCGGAGGCCTGGTCCCGCAGTTTCACCAGAGTCATGGAGACCTGGTCCGACCGTTTCCCCTGAGCCCTGGAGATCTACACCTCATGAGGTGCAAAAGTCTTCCACAGTTTCTCCCTGGGCTCCAAAGTCTGCCATGTCGGTAGAATCCCGTAGGTCTGCCCCTGAGTCCCGAAGGCCCGTTGTTTCTCCAGAGCCTAGGAGGCTTGTTTCTGACTCATGGAAATCTACGTCCTTTTCTGAATCCCAGAAGTCTACTCTTGTTTCCTCTGAGCCGTGGAAACCCATCTCATCTGTTTACCCTGAAGGCTGGAAACCCGTTGTGTCCCCTGACACATGGAAACATTCTGCCCCTGTTTCTCCTGAGCTTCGAAAGTCTAGTCACACTGTTTCCTCTGACTCTTGGAAGCCTTCTTTCTTTCCTGAGGTCCGTAAGCCTGGTGCTTCTGTATCTCCTGAATCTTGGAAACTTTCTGAGTCCCGGAAATCAATGTTTTTTTCTGAAACTCAGAAATCCACCTCTGCTGCTGCTTCTGAGGTTCAGAAACGGGCTCATTTCCCCGAACCTCGGAAGAGAGCTCTGTTCCCAGAGTCTCGTAAATCTAACCCTACAGTTTCTACTGATGTCCAGAAACGTGGTGTCTTTTCTGAGCCCCAGAATCAGGTGTCTGCTTCTGCTGTTTTGACCGAAGGCCAGAAACATGCACTGTGTTCTGAAGCCCAGAAATCAGCTCTTGTTTCTCCTGAAGTCCAGAAGCACGCCCTATTTTCTGAAGCCCAGAAACTTGCTCCCATTTCCCCTGACGTTCAGGAGCACGGTTCCTTTCCAGAGTCTCAGAAGTCTGGTTCTCCTGAAATTCAGAAACACGGCCTCTTTACTGAGTCCCAGAAACCTACTCGTTCCGTTTCTCCCGAGACCCCTAAACAAGCTCTCTTTCCTGACTCCCAGAAATCTGCTGTTTCCCCTGATGTTCAAAAGCATGCTGTATTTTCTGAGATGCAGAAGCCTGCTGCTGCTTTATCCTCTGATGGCCAGAGACATGCTGAAACTACTGTACCTTCTGAAATCCAGAAGAGCATCCTGTTTTCCGAGCCTCACAAGTCTGCTGCAGGTTTTTCATCCGAGCCTCAGACACCTAGTGAGTCTGGTGAAAGTGACTTTCTTTCTCACAGTTTAGATGATCAGAAACCACTGGATGATTTATTCTCACAGGATGAACAATCAATATTAGCCAAAGAATCACCAGAAGACATGTTATATTCATGCCCAAAAAAGAAACCCAAGAAGGAAAACCAGGAGCACTCGGATTCAGAACTTAATAGCAGTGAGTGTGGAAAAACCGAGATGGACTCCATGGAGATAAAGGAGCAAGAATCCAACAGTGACCAAGAGCAGTATGATATGGAGACATCTGATTACGGCAAAGAGAGCAAAATAGATGCTGCCACTCCCGCGCAGCCACAGTGTGTGCTGCAGTTCACCGAAGAGAAAGAGGCTTTCATCTCCGAGGAAGAAATAGCCAAATACATGAAGCGGGGCAAGGGGAAGTATTACTGCAAAATTTGTTGCTGTCGTGCAATGAAGAAAGGTGCTGTCCTGCACCATTTAGTTAACAAGCATAACGTTCAAAGCCCCTACAAGTGTAAAATATGCGGCAAAGCTTTTCTCTTGGAGTCTCTTCTTAAAAACCACGTTGCTGCTCACGGTCAAAGTTTGTTGAAGTGTCCGCGTTGTAATTTTGAATCAAATTTCCCCCGAGGCTTTAAGAAACATTTAACCCATTGCCAAAGCCGTCACAGTGATGATACACCTAAAAAACACTTGGACAGCCTTGAACCACTTGAAGAACAAATTTAATCTGTTTGTTTTTTTTTTTTTTCCCTTGTACTAGAAAAGCTGAATTTACTGAAGTGTTCAAAAGTGTTGCTGTATGTTAACCGAGTAGTTTAGCTGATCTGACAAGTCACAAGATGCATGGTTTATTGTACTATGTTTAACTTGTCTTATAGCTGTATTACTGAAATTACGATTTCCTTTGGAAAGTAATTTTAAATACGTGTTCATGTCTTTGTATTACCCATCGGTAGAGTCATGTTTTATTTTTCAGATGTACTATGTTTTTAAAACCAAATCGGATACAAATTAGTTTTGTAAAGATTTGTAAAACAAGACAGGCAATTAAGGACTGGAGTGGCAAGCAATCCATATATTCCTGTGAAGACTGAACTTTTTTCACAATTGCTAAATGTTGTATTTTTCAAGATGTTTTTATCAAATTCTCAGAATTGAAATTCTCCCCAAATGGAATGTGAATGAGCCAGGCGTGAGAAACTACCAATCTTTCTGGAGTAATTCTGCCCTGAGGTTGTAATTGAGTGTATGGTCGGTCATTCATTGGAAATTTATTGCACTCAATTCTTCAATTTACTTGTCTCAGATTTAGAAGCATCAAGGTACTTATTTTGTGATTCTGTATTTTGGCCATGTTTTAAGCATGTACTAATATACATTAAATTGATGGATTAACGTCAGACTTATGTATAGCTCAACACTTTCTCTTGATGATTCAGATGTTTGTAATGTCAGAAACCCCCTAAATTTCTTGTATTTGGTGAAATGTTATGCTTTAATCTTTTAACAATAAAAAGAAACCCAACTTGGCATTGGCTGTTTTTCTTTTTTTTCTTTTTCTTTTTTTTTAATTCAAGACCAAAACCTTTCATGTTGGAACATACTGTCTTTTAAGTATCTTTAGCAACAGGAAATGCAAAATTATCCTGGAGTTCTGCTCTCAATATTTCAACTTTCCATTCATCAGCTTAGGAAAGCAAGGTTAGTTTAAATTTCCTGCGTGCTTCAGAAAAACACATGTAAATGAGGGAGAGCATGGAAAACAGGAATTTGTGCGCTGTTACTTAACATGATTGCTTTTGTGCTATTTGCATATTAACTGTTCAGAAACCGTAAGTGCTTTGTAATTCAGCAGGAGTATAGATTGTAAGTTGGAGGTCACACAAAGCAAGTTTCATTCTTCTCATACTAAATTATGCTTAAACTGTTGTTCCCAGGCACAAATATAGGTTGGGCAGAGAATGGCTGGAGAGCAGCCCTGAGGAGAAAGACTTGGGAGTGCTCATGGATGAGAAGCTCAACATGAGCCGGCAGTGCGCACTGGCAGCCCAGAAAGCCAACCGTATCCTGGGCTGCATCAAAAGAAGTGTGAGCAGCAGGTCACGG
>VXBW01007510.1:1935463-1950920 GCA_013400375.1 Thinocorus orbignyianus | reverse complement strand
AACTTGATGATCTTTAAGGTCCCTTCCAACTCTAACCATTCTGTGATTCTATGAAATATTACCTCAGAATATGGAGGGGGTAGTGTAAAATAAATAATAATTAAAAAGTCTTTAGGTGTAAGCACTCTCACCTCTTCAGGTTTATTCCCTTGAAGGCTGTATCTGGTGTATTTTGTGTTTCAGGAGGATTTCTGGAAGGAAGAGAAAAAGGCTGTGAAGCTCTGTGCTTGATGACTTCTCAGTGCTGCCTATAAAGGGCAAAACTTTCCTGCAGGGTCCTCTCACACAGGACCAGACCTGTTCTGTGCCCCAAAACCCAGTCCCCTTTGTTTCCTTTCTTAAGGTCCAGACTAGAATTGTAGAAGGTTTTGTTTTTTTTTTTCCTAAAAGTGAGTATAAATCAATTTAAAGGAGAACGCTTGGTTACTAAGGCTCTGCTAGTGTAGTCTTACTTTGTATAAAAGCTGCTTTTCTCCTCTGCTACCATTTCATCACTCTTGGTGTGTCATTTGGTTAAAAAGATACTATTTGAGTAAAAGGAAGAAATCAAAGAAGGATTTGTTTTAGTTAGAAGTGGTGTCACCTTCACAGTTTGACGTCTCACTGCTGGTAGATATTTCTCACTACTCTGTACCAGGTAACTTCCTTGATTGTTGGGAATCCATCATCGAGGCTTGATGCTGTTTCTTTGCCTTTCCCTCTGCCCTGACTACTCAGTTTCTTCATCTTGATTTACAACTGTCAAAGTGTATTTTATAACTCTTGGAGATGAACTTTGTGAGTCCCCTTGATGTTAGGGCATTCAGTCTCTCTAAATTCAGATACGACGGATACTTTCTAGTTTCTTTTAGTGCAGGATTTCATACAAGCCTCATGGAAGTTGAAGGAGGTTTCTGGTGTGCATGGCTTTTTTTTTTGTCCAGACTGAGTATTCTTTTGCTATTCCCTTAAGCAATGCTATCCTGAGATCTTCAAGATGTGTAGGAGGATCTGCTGGAATCTAAAGTGATTTACCTAATTTCTCCAGGGAACTGTAGGACACCAATAGATAGATCAGATTGTGGATTTACTGTTTCCCGTTCAGATGGCCTATTATAAATGCTGGAGACGGACGAATACTCTTCAGTACAAATAGTGATCATTCTTTTTTTGACGTGAGAAAGAAATGCGAGCAAAGCACCACAAGACATACCAGTGAAAGAATTTATTTGAAATATGCCTAATGCTATAATTTAGTCCTTGGCTGCTCCCTGAAATAACTTCAGCTGAAATTGTTACTAATTTTGTTTTACGTGTTAGAGGGCAAAGCAAATACCGAGGTCTGCGGTTTTCAGCCACGGGGGCATTTTATCAAAGCCCTCAGTGTTGCGTGCGACCATCTCGCTCATTCCTGTTCTTTGGCATAGGGACAGTTGGGGGTCAATTTGGTGAAGTTTTAACTTCAGTTTTCTTTGTAGAAGGGAGTTTGGTCGGGAAGCAACAGGATCGGGTCAGGAAAGAGTAACTGGGGTGAACATAAAGACAGTTTACTTACAGTGCATGGGTTGCCGAGGACTGCAGTTCCCTCCCTCTCTGAACTCTGTGGAATGCCTGAGAAAAATGTGATTATATACCTTAGGTGTAAAGGAGGTGGCTCATGGTTAAGTTGCTGTGATGGACGGCTACAGGCTCTACAGAAAAGTCAGGGAGGGAAGATGAGGAGATGCAGCTGGTGTCCTACAGGTGAAGGAGTGGCTTGGATGCATGGTACTTCTGCAAGATAGACAACGGCCTGGTGTTGGAGCATGTGAGTCAGGATCAGAGATGTTACTTTAGGGTGATGTAATGATAAAAATTGGTTGCTGATCTCCTGACCAGAGGGAAAAAGCAGACGAAACTTTCTTTAAACAGCTTGAGAAAGTCTGTATCGCAGATGCTGGTTCTGCAAGTGAATTCCCTCAAGTGAGGGACTTGATCCCGCTGGCATCTGATGGAGAAAGAGCATGGCAGGATCCAATTAACCCTTGAGGTTTCTGGTGGGTGTCAGGGACAGCCTCCTGATACAGGCACTGGATGGGCAACTGGGGTGATGCACCACTAGGTCTGCTGTTCACAGGCAAGAAAGAACTGGCTGGAGCTTCGATGATCGCTGGTAGACTTGGCTGTAGTGACCATGAAATAGTGGGGTTCGGTATCCTGATGGGGGGAGGCAGCGGACCGAGTACAGACCAGACTTTGAATTATTCAGGAAATTGGCAGGTGGGATCACACGGGAGGCATCTCTGAAAGCTAGCAAGTCATTAAGGACGACCTGCCAAGAATGTGCTGTCCCAAGAAGATCTATCGGGAGTCTGGCTTGGCAAAATGTGGCACCCATGGCAAAGCTCCAGCGCAAAAAAGCAATAGGAAAGGGGCAGGCAACAAAGCAGGGATTTAAGAACATCGTAAGGGACAGCGAGGGCAGTAAGAGCTGCTACTGCCATGTTGGTAGAAAAAGTCTGAGCAAGGAAAATGTGGAACCATTACTGAGCAGAGTGGGTGGATTAGTGACAGCAAACACACAGAAGACTGATGCACCCAGTGCCACCTTTGTCTTGATCTTCACCCACAATGTCTCCCAGGCCTCTGTGATCAGTGAAAAGGTTGAAGGATTGGAAGCACTACCTGAAATCAGGGTGGAGTTAGGAGTTACTTGAGAGATCTCAACTCATAGAAGTCCATGGGACCCTACAGTTGGCATCGCAGGGTGCTGTGAGAATTGGCTGATACTGTTGCAAGGCTGTTGTGTATCATCTTTCACAGAGTTTGAGGGGTCCCCTGTCACTGGAGAGAAGCAAATGCTGCACATGTCTTCAAGAAAGTTCAGAAGGATTGTTCAGAATTTCCCCTGTCCTGGCAAATATTTGATCTTTATAGTTCTGATAAAAATGTTAAAAACAGATGCTGAAGATGGATACTTCACTCGTCACTGGCATTCTATCAACCTTGATACTTATGCTGACTCTGAGGAAAGATTCTTTTGGAAAATTAAGGACATACAGGGGGACACACATGGAAGAAATCTTACAGCTCCTTCAGTTCTCCCCGCTTCTGCAGAGTTTCCAAATATGTGACATTATATAGGCTCAGCAACGCAGCTGCCACAGACCTGAGCTGGCCCAGTGACATCCTGTGCTGTTTTATTATGGAGGACATATGGAAGACAATAATGATCAAATGAATTTGGAGGAAATACCAGCCCTGCAGCTGAAATGATGTCTTAGCACGTCAGTAACACACAGGTTAGTACTGTGACCTCACAGATGGGACAGAAGGTTTTACATAAAGACCATACTTGCACTAAAGAGAGAACGTAATGACCTCTCTGCTGTGGCTTTGACTGAAGGGGCTACTGCTCTCAGCAGTACTGCTGTCTTCGTCCCTGCACTGTTCCTGAACTACTTTTTGTTGGACTGTTCACCTGTGTGATTTCTAAAGCAGAAGCTAGTCTGTAAAAAAAAAAAGTCTTTACTGTAAATATATGTTTTAAAACCAGAATTGTTTCCAAGTGCCTGGGTTTATGGTTAACTGAAACATCCCGTTGTGGTGCAGATGGGGTATTAACATCTAGAAGGGGCAGAAAGAGTCAAGTAGGGCTGGATGGTGTGTGGTAATTACATATTTCTTGGCAAAAGTACACACACCCCACTACGTGTAGCTTATGTGGACCAGAATATTGCTGTCTGAATGAGTCCTTCACCACATACCACCTCAGGTTCCTTAAAAGACCCTGCCTCTGAGCAGTCTGGGGCTTGCATCAGCTGAGTGACAGGCCTTCCTGTTAAATGAAATGCTTTCTATATCACCATAAGAAAAATCAATGTCTGTGAGACTGTTAAATGCTGTTCCTTAAAGTTCAGGTTTTTCACTGCGTTATTTCTGTGGGGTTTAAACCCTACATTAGAACCATGAAATACTGTCTTCCTCTTGTTTTCAGATGCTGTTCTGCTCTATACCAAGCCTACTGTCCATTATTACTCATCCTCTGCTTCTAAAACAGCATCTTGCTCTCAAAGTCAGCATTAGAAATAACTGGCAACATGGAATATTACCTTCTCCTAAAATAATAAATTGTTGTGGCTGACTGCAGGTTGAGGTTGACGCAAATAAAACCTTAAACAAATGAAATGTTCCCGTTATATGTGAGAGATAAACATACCTTGGATAAAAATTGTCATGTATATGCAAATAAAATGTGGCTTTTGCTACTGTCACTTGCTCAGATGTAAGAGATTGTTTTGTTACAGCTTTTGTTCATGCCTGGCTTCATGGGGATCTCAGAGCTAAAACAATTTTCAAAACTGATTCAAACCAAACAGATTCTACACCATTTTGATTGCCCTCATTTCCATGGTGTTAGCTGCAACTGTAAGGGTGCAAAGTGTTAGAAAAGATTAGTGTGAAAATCCACACACATGTTGCAATCTTTGGTGTGCCTTTTAATCTACACAAGAGGTATTCTGGCTTCTCTTTGAATTTTAGTGTATAGTTTTTTATAGTTAATTGTTTAGTTCAGTGTGGATGTAATTGCATTTAAAATTATCATATACTCTGCCGTTGTTCTTTGTGCGTAACTATGTCGTGTCATTCATGTTTTAGTCTCCTTTTGATAAGATTGTTTTAATTCACTCTGGATTCAGCAGCGCATTTCTTGGGTAGGCAGTAGTTGCAAAGAAATTTGGCTGGGGGTTGAGTTCATCAGCCTGCTCACAGAAACCCCTGCTGTGTGACTTTGCTGGGAAGCCTGGCAGGGAGCAGGGAAGGTGACAGCCACCTCCTAGACTGCAAACCTTGCTAGAGCTAATACTTTGCTTTTATGCTAACTGAGGGATTATAAAGCATGGTTAGGCTCTCCAGGTGGTGGTGTGTCCCATGTTGGACTTACATTTCTAAGTGCAGCCTGTGCCTGGGTGGTGCAGCCTCCCCTGAGATGCGGGATGCAGGATGCAAGATGCACGATGCAGGATGCAGAGCAGCTGCTCTCTGCAGCCTCCCTGACTTCTGCACTTCTTTCACCCTACTGGGGCTGTGGGACCCTTTGTCTTTTGACTTAGTTCACTATTCCTTCGAGCTCTTTTAAGAAGAGCTCCCCCTCTGCACTGGTGAGGCCACAACTGGAACACTGCATCCAGTTCTGGGCTCCCCAGTTCAAGAGAGACAGGGAGCTACTGGAGAGAGTCCAGTGTAGGGCAACAAAGATGATGAAGAGATTGGAGCGTCTCCCTCGTGAAGAAAGGCTGAGAGAGCTGGGACTCTTTAGCCTGGAGAAGAGAAGGTTGAGGGGAGACCTTATTAATGCTTTTAAGTATCTGAAGGGTGGGTTGAAGGAGGATGGAGCCAAACTCTTTTCAGTGGTTCCCAGTGACAGGACAAGGGGCAATGGGCACAAGTTGGTACATAGGAAGTCTCATTGGAATATGAGGAAAAAATTTACAGTGAGGGTGGCAGAGCACTGGAACAGGCTGCCCAAGGAGGGTGTGGAACCCCCTTCTCTGGAGACCTTCAAGACCCACCTGGATGCCTTCCTGAGTGATGTGCTCTGGGCAATCCTGCTTTAGCAGGGGAGTTGGACTAGATGATCTCTAGAGGTCCCTTCCAACTCTGACAATTCCGTGATTCAGTGAATATCTACTGACATAAAAATTAAACGGCAGATGGATGAGGAATGACAACCGTGCTGTGGTTTTGTGCACACGACAACTATTCCCCCACAAAGATCTTGATTTTATGCTTCACTGAGAACAGTTTTCTCTCATTATTGCTTGCTGCTCCCTTGAACCTGGTTTTGGTAAAGTTATCCGTTAGAGGGAGCTACAGAGCAATTTATTAGTAGATCACGTTTAAGGCATAGTTCTTAAACATGCTAAATACACGTACAGAAAAATAATGCATCAACGATAGGTGCAGAAATGGCTCTTGACTTTTATCCCTATTATGGTGAATTACTTTTAGCCCTACTAGGACTCATTTCCTCACCACGGTATCCAGAGTCCTCTGTTTCAAAGCACTTGTTTATTTTCTTTGACACCCCTCCCTGCTGTGCCCTTATCCCATTCCCACAGCACGTGCTTTATTTACAAGGATGTTTAAAATATTTATGTAATCTCCAAAAAAAAAAAAAAGTATAAATAATCACTTTTTTTGTTCCCTAGGTCACTACTTTTCTCATCTTGATAAGAAGAAAAAAACCAACAATGAGCCTCTAAGGGAATTTCGGAGGAAGCCTGCCCTTCCCATGGTGGTATTGAAGAGCTGGGCTGTACTTTAAACCACCAAAGGCCAGCCTGCTGTGCTGGGGATAAGCTCTATAAATGCAAAGAGGATTGAAATACGGTTCGCAGCGGCTGGTGCACACAGCAGAGAGGCAGCCTCTGGCTGAGGAGAGGGTTTAAAATCTCAGGCTTGTTGACCTCCAGGGGCTGAGAGGATAAAGCAGGGCCACGAGCAGTCCCCACAAGTCCTGCTCATACAGCATTTGGGGCTGCCAACTTTGTGAAAGACCCCAGCACAGCTTCTTGACCCAACACTCACACAGGGGAGGGGGTTGAGTGGTCCTTGGTCATACAGAAATGCACCCGAGGGAATCAGTGAAATGGAAAAGAAGACTGTGAGAATCATAGAATCATGGAATGGCTACAGTTGGAAGGGACCTTAAAGATTATCAAGTTCCAACCCCCTGCCGTGGGCAGGGACACCTCCCACTAGAGCAGGTTGCTCAAAGCCCTATCCAGCCTGGCCTTGAACTCTTCCAGGGATGGGGCATCCACAGCTTCTCTGGGCAACCTGTTCCAGTGCCTCACCACCCTCACAGGAAAGAATTTCTTTCTAGTATCTAAATCTCCCATCTTTAAATTTAAAACCATTACTCTTCATCCTTTCACTACGCTTCCTGACAAAGAGCCCAAATTTTAGACTCATTTTAGACTCAGATTAAGCTTCCCTGAATCTGAGCAGAGAGGGGGCAGCCTCCAAGTAGAAAAGCTGAAAATATGAGTCCAGACGTGGCTGGCACTGCCGTAGGAAATGTCTGCAAGGCGGCGGCACCACCAGCCTGACTCATCCTGGTTTAGGATGTTCCAGTTTCCAACGTTGACAGTGTTACTGTGGCTATCGATGATCAGCAAGAAAGCCCAGTGCTCCGAGCCACTGCCTTCAGATGCAGTCTGCCCATTTGCAGCCAAATTTCCCCTTGGAAATCTCAGGAATTTTACTTGAGTGAGGCCGTGTACTACTTGACTTACTGAGGCAAAAGCTGTTTACAGATACAAAATACAAACAAGCTCCAAAACTTCTGTCCTTCATTATATTACATTGGCTCGCTGTGGTGTGGGCAAGCTCCAGCATTTTTGCTCCCTGCATCACAGACAGTGATGAAACTGGCTGAGCCAAATGACCAACTTGGCCTTGACACGGTTATGATGTCTTTGAAAGTAGGGGGAAACACAAACATACTGCTTTGGCCATGGGAATCTGAAACCTTCCTGCTTCATTTACAGTAAAAATCAATCAGAAATCATGAATTCCCTCACTTTCAGACCTCTCTAGCACACATCCACACTAAGGCATTGCACAAAACATCAGAAGTCAGAAGACTTTTGTAATTTGATCTCTCAAACCCATCAGTGAGAATCGTAGAATTATAGAATGGTTAGGGTTGGAAGGGACCTTAAAGATCATCAAGTTCCAACCCCCCTGCCATGGGCAGGGACACCTCCCACTAGAGCAGGTTGCTCAAAGCCCCATCCAGCCTGGCCTTGAACACTTCCAGGGATGGGGCATCCACAACTTCTCTGGGCAATCCATTGAAATCCATTGAAATTCAACTTCCCAGTAAAGAATCCCAGGTAAAGCTGTAGGGACATTTTAATTGTGTTAAAAATGGTCGCCAGAGGCAGTCACATACTGTGAAAGCAAACACTTCTTTTCAGTCATAATCTCCTACTGCAAGATGAACTGGCAAAAAAAAAAGTGTGATAAATGATCTTAGGCGGGACCATTGGCGTAGCCTTCATTGTGTTTTCGAAACAGCAAGGAAGGATTCAAATACCTATGCATTTACAACAGATCTGGAATGATTTATCTGCTCTGGTTTACGTCGGCGCATTTATGTCCAAATAGCTGAAGTGAGGACTCCAATTTTGCTGATAAACAGCACAGAAAAAATTAAACCACCCTGCTGCTGGCTTGCAGGAGCATAGTTTACATTGCTTTGCAGCAGCTGCAGGACGCGTTCTTTATGCTTAATGTAAACAGAGAGAGAGAATCCCAAGTGCAGGGGAGCGCTCCCGGGGTGCGAGGGCGGCTGGGGCTGCAGACCCCCTGCTCCTCGGCCGGGCTGGAGCCACCCCAGCCTTTGATGGCTCTTGGCCCGGGCTGTGTCCCATCCACATTTCTTAAAACTGGCTATTTTATTGTTTGGATATAAACCGGTTGCTGATTAGAGGCAAGTGGGTTTGTTTAATTTAAAAAAAAAAAAAAAAAAAAGGCCGGCTAATTGAGTTAAAACTATGTGGTTTATGGGGAGAATATGCCAGAGTTAATTACAGTTACCATCTGTTTCATCAAAACACTCTTTCGTTTTGAGTGCCTGTATTGTCAGTGCTGGTTTTAATATCTTTCTGATATTCATTCCGGTGAAGAGGTGCTTTAAAATTACATTAGGTTGTTCCCCATAATCTCTAGCAGACAACAGAGTGATGGTGTCTGCAGTGACCTTATGGTGCTCTTTCTTTTAAAGGAAATATTGCTGTGGCTTTAATCACTGCAAGCTTAGTTCTGTGAACAGGATGCTTGCACGATTTTTTTCAATTTTTTGTGTGTGTGTTTCTGTATGAGGCAAGGCAGGGGGCTTGGAAATTGATCATCTTTAAGGTCCCTTCCAACTCTAGCCATTCTATGATTCTATGAAATTACAAACATGAACGGCATTCTTTTCTCCAGTATTTCCTTCTCACTGCTTGACCGTGATTTAATTCCTGCGATAGTAATTATCACAAAACCCATGAAGAAAGCACCTCTCCCCGCTGTACTTATGCACACAGATGCCGTACGTGCACACAACTTGCTCTGCAGAGCTGTGTCACAATACACGAGTTAACAGCCTCGCGAGTCTTGCAATACGCTTGTGTGACGCAGCCTGGAGGAACGGAGTGACTGGACACAGCACAGGCTTTTTTTCCCCATGAATGTGCTTGGAGCCATTTATCGCAGGCTCCCACTGGGCTGCTGGGCTGGCTGCAGTCACTGGGGGATGCTAGCACAATTACCGACTCCTGCTTAGTTTCCAGGAGGGCTGTGAGGTATTCCAAATGAATGTTATATACTGCTGTCAGTAAATAGAAGAGGTCAGGCTGGTGCCCGGTGATAGAAGCAAGGTGGCTGTGAAGCTGGCAACAGGAAAACGAAAAACAATAACTTCTTTTAACTGCCCATCTGTCGGTTTCCATGCGCATTCTCCGGAACATTCATTTGGCTGGCAAATGAGAAAGTGTCGCTGACCGAATGTTTGTAATTTCCAAGGCTCACAGGAACATATAAATTCATGTGTACTGAATGCTATGAATTCAAGGAAAATTCAGCAGAGATTTAATCTGCTTCTGGAAGGAAAAATTCTTTGCTCTGCCTGCTTCAGAGAGAAACAAAAACATCCTTTATTATTCTTAGTAGGGGGACTGTACCGCTATGGCTCAACATAGAGGAATAACGACTCCTTGAAAATCTTACTGCTCTTACATCTTGGATAAATACTAACCTAATGGGAGTGATAAAGAATTAGGCAATAAGATTAGAAAGAGAGTTTGTTCCTGAATCAGTCCATTAGGATTAACCAGGCTTTGTTCCATGGCAACTTAGCTAAGAATAATCACGGCTGCAAATAGTGCTGTTCCAGTTTCTTGGGTGGAGCACAGAGTGAAATCGCTGGTCTCCACATGCGATTGTTAACGTGTTTGGCGGGTTTTAAATGTCACTCTGGCCGTACATTGGCAGTTCACGTAGAGCTGCTGGTTTTACCATCGTATGTGATGCATGAGGCATTCAAAGCCCTGCAGGCGAGCTGAGTTCATAAAGTCCTTGTATTTTCAGATTATTTTTTGGTGGGACGTGATTTCTGAAGTGAACAGCTGAGGTTGGCGGTGTTGTCTCTGCCACCTGCCCTGAGTCATCTGAGGTGGCATATAAGGCGTGAATGAAATACGGTGAGAGATGTGAGCTGGAGCGGCCAGGCTGGCACGTTGGTGGGTCCTGACGATAAACCAGTTCTCAGGAATGTGGAACTCTGGTGCAGGAGAAGTTCTCTGTTCATTCCTCCTGCAGCACACACACACATACGCAGACCCTGTTCTGGGTGCAGCCGAGGAGAGGAAGCATTACCTGTGAGCAAGTTGATTACATTGATTTTGTCAAGGAACTGTTAAGAATCAGAAATCTTGTGGTTTTTTATATTACTTGCTTTTATTACTCTACTGTATACTCCCACTGCCTCACATTGCAATTTATTTTTATTCTAAATGGCACTATGTGTCTAATCTGTGCTTGGAAGCTACAGTGCTTTCTTAACACACCAATCTAAGTTTGCATGAATCATTTTATGTATTTGATTATGGTGGCACAGTCATTTAAACAACGATAAGGAGCTCAAATTTAACCACCCCACTGTAGGCAACACCAAATTTCAGACAACATTTATTTCTGTATGAAAAACCACAGGAAAAAACCCAACACATATTTACTGGTTTATAGTTTAATCTGTATTTCTGAATGGTCACTCATTTCTCCTAAAACCAGCCAAGGCCCTAGAGAGGAAGGTGTGTACAGGGTCTCACCAGGGTAGATCTGTGTATCTGGGGTACTTCCCTGCCTCTCCTCCCCACACCCTTTGCCAGGGCTGTTAATCAAACAGGCACCCATTAGCCTCTGTCTTCAGGGATTCCGGCTGATGCTGAGACCAGGTGACCTCGTTTAGCTTTAGCTGTCTGGCCTGAGCCTGTTGTCCATCCCACACCTGGCTGCAAAAACCAAGACGTGACCTAAATGTGTAGGGAAGAAGGGAGATGGTTGCCAGCTACAGTGACCCAAACACAGGCTAATAAAAATAAAACACTGTTTATTCATCTGAATAAAGGTGGAGTGCCCAAGAGGGGATGAATGGAGTGAAGCCCATTAACTTTAGCCCCTCCTATTAAGCTTTGGCAAGATACTTTCGGTTCGGTTGCTCCCATTCTTGAGTTTAAAGAGTCACCTTTTACTGTGGGTGTTAACATCAGGTGGTGTTAACAATTCCCTTACACACCCTGATACACAGGGCCTCCACCTGGCTCCTTTGGCAGGCCAGCGCTTTTCAGGCTTGTGTCTCCCTTCTTGTCCTATCTCCAGATCTGGGTTCTCACCAGCCAGGCATTCGTCAGGGTATTCCCCAGCTCACAGCATCCCTGCTGTTTCACAACAGACTCCCGGTTTTAGCTGAATTCCACTTGCTCTTTGCCATCAGTGCCTTTACCATTTTTTTTTCTTCTTTTTTTTCCATCCCATAACTTGCCTCTGATTTAACTCCTCACAGCTGGAGTGGATAATGGCAAGCTCATAAAAATTATGATGTCTTTACAACATAATATTCTTACCAGCCGCATTTTCCACATGGTGCTCAAACTCTTCAAACATACAGTTTCATTGCAGGTAATTCTGGAGCCTGTTTACTTGTAAAATAGCAGTAAAATATGAACATACGATTTGTGCTTGTGGTTGTGTACAGCCCTCTGTGCCTTTGGGAATGTAGGGACTCTACCTTCAAAAGGCTATGGCTGTGCAGAAAACATCTGTAAATCTTGTGGAGACATGACGGGCCATCTTTCTGGGGTGTGTCATTTGGAAACTTGTATAGAAGTTTGCAGCAAGCCTGTCTCAGTGATTGCAGTCTCCAGGCTGTAGAGGATTACCCATCAAAGCTGAGCTGCTGCGTGCACACGCAAGGTGTTGGGCACGGGCACAGGTTGTGACGAAGGACTTGTCCTGTCTGAGGCTTCCCTCGGGCGCTGTAGTTAGCTGTAAGAGCGGTACATGTGTGGTCATGATACTGAAGTTCCTGCTTTCCATCAGATTTTTCTTCTCCTGGCAGAAGCGCTGTTATGTGCCATATTTTTGCCATGAGGGGGAGTATATGTTGGTTACCAGCTGTGTCTCAGTTCCACTCCCTGCCCCTACACTGTGTCCTCGTGTATATACACGTCTCAGGATGTCTGCCGAAACAGCCAGTTGAGGCTGAATTACTTTTCAAGGCACCGCTTTAGGAAATATTTATGCAGCAACAAGAAAGGAGACAATGCGACCTCTCTGGTGTCCTTTGGCTGGAAGATAAAATGAAGTTTGCCAGCAGGGGAGAGGAGCAGATGCTCTGCAGGCCACCGCTGGAGCACAGGGCAGTGCTCCAGGGCCATCCACAAGCTACGAGGGATAGGGATGTGTGCTTCAACACACAGCCCTGGGTGGCTCACACTACCGGGGGTAAAACTGCCGTGGGTGTGTGACAAAGTACCCTCCATGTCCACCAGCTGTTGAATATCCACCCTGAGCAGGAGCTAAGACAGTCCTTGTGCTGCTTACTAAGAGCGTTTGTTGCTCTTTGTATTCTTTTGGAGTTTTTTTTGTTTTAAAAAAATTGTAGACAACAATAACAGACACACACCCCTTCCCTAAATTACAAGAATTTATTCAATGCTCTGTGCTTTTTTGCCAAGCTCGTAAAGTTCTCCTCCTTTTTAATGCTTTGCAGGAGAGTGCTGATACTTTCTACAGAACTGATTTAATCTGTATACATTGCAGTTTGATATCCTGCAGATGTTTGGCTAAATTCTAGTAAAACAGCCAGAGTGACCCAGCATGGGATTTTTATCATAATCCTCCCAGGGAAAAAATGTCCATCCCAAGGGATATGTCATAGGTCAAACAAAAACTGTCATGCCTCCTCCTTGTTTCGAAAACACCCATCATCTTTACTTTTATTTACAACAAATATATAAAAGCTTTTTGTCAGCAATTTGTCTTTCTATTTATGTGCTGGTATGGTAACTAATTATTACAAGTTCCACGCACTGCTAATCTTGCCATAATGGTATTTCTAGCACGACAACTTTCATCTGCTGACTAAACAAGCACAGTCTTGCCTTTTCTCAGCATGGCCGTGTGTCAAAAACAAGTTGCTGGGATTTGAGGACCTTAGGGCTCGCCTGTGCACGAGTTTTGCATCACTGCAATTAGATGAGTTTAAGTCAAAGCAGTGCAGCTCCCCAGCATGGGTGAAACCGCACCCTTGTTAAAGTGCTTGTTTCAGCACAGCTCATCTGAATAAATTAGGTGTAACAAGGAGTCCACACTAGAAAAGCTGCCCCGGAGTACACAGACCAGATGTCCTCGTCTGGCTGAGACAGTCACACAATGTCCACCACTGTGCCAGTGTTCCCACAAAAGTTTTTTATGACAATATGTGTGCGAGATTTTAGGAAGAGCTCATGGGACAAGAAATTGGCCACCATACTGTTCAGCGAGAATGTGAGATTTTTCCGTCTGCCTCCTTTCAGATCTGGGAATCAGGGGCCTGGACTCTGAGCCTACAAGTGGTTCAGAGGGAATAACAACACAGGGAAGGTCTCCCTTTCATGTCACCTCACGCCAAATGACTAGGTGCAGGAAAGATGCTTTTTTGCCACATACCCCAGTGCAGCAAATGTTCTTCTGACACAGGAGCTTATGCAAGAGGCTCCTCATGCAGAAACCTCACCACAGGACCAGACTCAGGGTGGTTGTCTTCTACCACATGCTCTGCAGCATATGACACATCTCCTGTATTGTGGGGGTTTTGCTTGTTCCTTTTTTTTTTTCCTTTTTTTTTTGAAAGCTTGGTCACCATGTGCTGACAGTGTAGGTACACAACGTGTTTGCTTTGGCAATGAAAGCAGCTGAAGAATTTCCCACTTCATCCCCCAGCCCAGCTGCTCGCCCTGTCCCTCCAGGTTGTGCTGATGCAACTGTTTGCGCACTGGCAGTGTAAGCCAGGTCAGAGAAACAATGATGTTAAAAAAGTAACTTTCAACAAAAAAAAAAACCCACCCACAGTTGCAAGGGGGACACCAACTCGTGATTGGGACAGGAACGCACTGCAGAGGGCAAGCAATTTTTTAATACATCGTTACAAAAGTAGTTCAGACAGGACCCTGGAAAAGGAAGTATGAAGCAGCTTGTNTTAATAATTAAAGCATGTTAACATTGAAAGTTAATTTCTCAAAGTGTTTTTTTTTTTTTTTTTTTTTTTTTTCCCCCCATTCAAAATAGAGACCACGGGAGTTCAGCATGAAACAAAACAGAGCTAGCATTAGAGCTTCATTTTGGATGCTAAATTTACTGGAACAAATGTGAATGCTTTTATTGCTACTGACATATTTAAAAGCACATCTTCCTTCAACCTGTTTTTTTNCGCCAAATGACTAGGTGCAGGAAAGATGCTTTTTTGCCACATACCCCAGTGCAGCAAATGTTCTTCTGACACAGGAGCTTATGCAAGAGGCTCCTCATGCAGAAACCTCACCACAGGACCAGACTCAGGGTGGTTGTCTTCTACCACATGCTCTGCAGCATATGACACATCTCCTGTATTGTGGGGGTTTTGCTTGTTCCTTTTTTTTTTTCCTTTTTTTTTTGAAAGCTTGGTCACCATGTGCTGACAGTGTAGGTACACAACGTGTTTGCTTTGGCAATGAAAGCAGCTGAAGAATTTCCCACTTCATCCCCCAGCCCAGCTGCTCGCCCTGTCCCTCCAGGTTGTGCTGATGCAACTGTTTGCGCACTGGCAGTGTAAGCCAGGTCAGAGAAACAATGATGTTAAAAAAGTAACTTTCAACAAAAAAAAAAACCCACCCACAGTTGCAAGGGGGACACCAACTCGTGATTGGGACAGGAACGCACTGCAGAGGGCAAGCAATTTTTTAATACATCGTTACAAAAGTAGTTCAGACAGGACCCTGGAAAAGGAAGTATGAAGCAGCTTGTGTTAGGGGCAAGGGGGTTAAAGCCACAAAAAAATGTGAAAAACAAGTGTTGAAATAAATAGAGCAAACAACTAAGATGACATTTGGAATTACACAAATGTGTTGTCATTCACTGTGAGTATCAAGTGTACTTCTTCAATCTGTCTAATCTAATATAAACACGGAGCAGCATGTATATCTAAAAAAAAACCTCTACCAAAACATTGCAGATATCCATCTTGCCCTGGAGAGATGATAAGGGAAGACAGCAAACCAGGTATGACAGCTCCTAGGGGCATAATTTAATGCATGGTTAGAAGGCATTTGCATTCCATTCTAATGAGAGTGGTAAAAACATACCAGGAGGAGGAGAGGAGAGGAGAGGAGAGGAGAGGAGAGGAGAGGAGAGGGGGGGGCAGGGTTAA
>VXBW01007510.1:1904925-1935420 GCA_013400375.1 Thinocorus orbignyianus | reverse complement strand
TTAATAATTAAAGCATGTTAACATTGAAAGTTAATTTCTCAAAGTGTTTTATCTTTTTTTTTTTTTTTTTTTTTCCCCATTCAAAATAGAGACCACGGGAGTTCAGCATGAAACAAAACAGAGCTAGCATTAGAGCTTCATTTTGGATGCTAAATTTACTGGAACAAATGTGAATGCTTTTATTGCTACTGACATATTTAAAAGCACATCTTCCTTCAACCTGTTTTTTTTGTCTCATAGCAAGCTGTTATGGTTAAAAAATCCCACCTCTTTCCAAACATACACAGCATGAAGCCAAAAGATTCTCTACCTGAATTCATGTTTGAAGAAATAACATTGACTCAAACTGGAACTCTTCTAGGACATTCCTAGAGCTTGCGTTTTGTAGGAGTTTGGACTAACTGACAACAGAACATTTTCCTTGACAGGTAATTGGCAAACCTGCATGGGTTTTGTCCCACCACCCTGAAGTGCTATTGGCAAAAAAAGCGGGGCATGAAGATTTGATGTGATTCACAGTGAGAATAGGAATCAAACTACCATCTGATTTTAACGGTGATTCTCCAGGCCCCGGGTTGCTCAAAGATGATCTCACTCAAGAAAGAGAAGCGAGAACTTCAGGTTCTGTAGACGAGAAAACTTCCCCCTGTGACTAGAAACAACATTGGCTGCTCTGTGATCCTTGAGTGCCTTTCACTTTGATGTTAAATTAAGCTAACAGATACATAATAAATTTTCTGCCATGATTTAAGTGATGTTTGGATGTAGTCAATACAATAACAACTTCTAAAATGGCGTTGCTCTAAACAGGAGAGGATTTAACATGCATTTTTATCTCATACTAGGAGAAGGCTTCTGAGTAGGATTAGCCAAGGAGACAGTGTTTGCATTTGAATTACTTTTCTGCCTTGAGTTTAAATCCTGATTTAGAAACACTGACTTTCCAAAAAGATTTTTAATGTCATTTTCCCTGTCAATGCGAGAAATCCCATGAAACTGCTAGCGATCATGTTTCATGGGCTTGAGGATGAAATCTTGAAGGAGTTCTTGAGACAATTTGGCTATGCATAGAAAGAAATTGAAAAACTGTCCTTTCTTTCTTTGGCTTTGGTGCTGGCTGACTCCTGCCTCAGTGATACAGCCTTTTCCCCTGCTTGTTGTGCTCTGGCGGGAATGTCTGCGTTGAGTCCAGCTGTTTCCTTCCCTTCTTGCTCTTCCCCCCTGATCCCACGCCACACGAAGGGCCTCTTCCACCTGCAGAGCTGGGCTTTCAGTACCCAACTTGCCTTTTCTCTTAAAATGTGCTTCAGTCTGTCTTGGCAACTCTTGTCTGTGGCCTGGGGGGAAATATTTAAAACCCAACAAGCAACAGATTTCAGCTGTTGACCTCAGCAGTTCTTCAGAACGACATCATTTCCCCGATACTTGCAATCCAGTAACCGGAGAGGACGCGAGTTGGCTGGCCTCTAGCCAGGGAGCAGTTCCTCTCCACATTGCTGGAATCATTCCAGTCCATTGCCACAAGCGCCACTGGCAGTTTCCAAAAAAGAAAAAAAAAAAAAAAGCAGAGGCACGTGAAAGATGCTTCAGTCTTTACAACTGAGATGCAAAAGAGAAGCAATCAGCCTATCGCTGCTTTGGGGAGTTAAGAATTGCAGTGCTGGGAGATGAATGAGACCAGCAGTATTCATTGAAAACACTGATTTTTCCAGAGCACCAGATCGAGCCCCTTTTCCTGAGAAGGCTCCATGATCCCCTCTGCCAAGCAGACTGGCACTTACCTATGTGAGCTGCTGCCCACAGAGAATGAAAATTCAGGTAGAATGAAATACCAGCTTACCTGGGACATGAGACACACGCTTCCCTGGCCACACACACAAATGACATGTGGATGTATTTTCATATTTTTGTGTATTTGGTCCTGTCATCTTCTTGTGTGTTTGGTCACACAATGAACTTACTGGAATCAAAGTTCATTAATAAACCAGAAAGCTTTCTCATTGTATATTTGTATACAAATTGTATATTAAAAATATACAATATATTAATTGTATATTTAAAAAAAAGAGGCACAGCTATGTCTTAGCAAAGATGTATTATACACCATGGTAACACGATGGAGTAACTTTTAATATGGAGGTAAAGGAGGCAATGTATTTACTCTTATTTCAACCACATTATGTTTTGACAACTTTCTTTTGCAATGCAACTCCCTGATAGATTTTGGACAGATCTTTATGTTGCATTCCAGCCATAGGAGCACAACTATTACTAAATAGTTAATGTTGTTGCTTTAATGTTGTTGGGTTTTTGTGGTTTGTTGTTTTTTTTTCCTTAGCTGGGACAAGCACTTGTATCTCTTCACTCATAAATTGAGGCTCCTTCCCTGGTGCAGTGGTGGGCACCTGAATCAGTGGGGATTTGCCATTGCTGTTCAGCAGGGGTACGTCAGAGGGTGAGTTACACCTGTGTAAGGTGCCTGGTTCTCTTTCAAACAGCACTCCAAAGGGTCACCGCTCCAACAGTCATGCTAGCTCTGGCCACAAAGGTGGCAGAAACAGGTAAGGGATCACCCCAGAGCACTGTTGTAAACAAGGCTGATGCGCCCTAAGACCATAACCCAGAACTACCAAAGACGAAGGTACACTTCAGCCCTTTTAATACAATTTCCTGGTCCAGTATTTTGATTATTAGGCCAAAATCCACCTGAGTTCCCTCAGACATCTTTTCCTTCTGAGTGGCAAACATACCAGTCTAGTTGTGCAGGGTCAAGAAGGGGTAGAGTCAGTCTCTCGCCGGGGTGGTTTGGTGGAGGAGGAAAATACAATCAGAGCTGGAGGGCGAATGTGTCTTACACATAATAATTTTTTTTCTGCAGTACTTCCTTTCAGTGCAGGTGGACAGCAGGCAGTCCCTGTGTGGGTAACACTCACTGTCAGCCAGGCAATAATTTGTGGGTTTTTTCCTCGTAGACTGTCATGCTCTGTTTGTTGAACATCCCTCAATTCTTATTCAGAGAGGAAAATTATTTTCTCAGAAGACTTTCTACGTGGCTTATATCAACAACCATCTGATGGTTTTTACAAGCCGCGAGGGTTCCATCACCTCCACAGGAACTAAGACCCATCTCAGAAACGACTGTGTTGTCTGTGTTAATTATTTTGAGTGTCCTACTTGAAATGTTATGGACCCAGCATTTGGGAGGATTTGGTGTTATTTGGCACTTTCTCAACTCAAAGTCAGTAACTCAAGGTAAGCCTGGTGGGAAGGGTTCTTTCTCAAATTCTTTCTGGGACTGAAAACACAGAAGAAAGCAGCTTCCTAGTCTCAGTTCCTCTGCCTCTACCCAGGATGGTCAAGAGAGTGAAGGAACTGCATTTATGGAGAAGGGCCTACTCAGCTCTAAGCTGAAACATGTTTCCAGAAAATAAAGGTAAAAGTTGCTAGCATGTCTTTTCTGAGCATATGCAACATATATTTTTTCAGACATTTGTAACTTGGAAATAAGAATAAGCACATTTTGTGCCAAACTGCAATTCTTTCCTCCTGAGGATGGTGACATTGCAACCTTTATGTATTTTTTAATGTGGAAAACAACACTTTGTCCCTTGGTGTTATTCTGTAGTGCCTGATTTCCCACAGCTGACATGAAAAGAAACACCCTTCCCCCTTGCCCAAAGCCCCTGATTAAATCAAACTGAAGTCAGAGAATGGAAAATTTCAGACCATCTGTTCAAAGTTATAAACAATTGAAACAAAGCATTTTTCTGGCCAGAGGTATCCACCATATCTACAACAATTTGGTTTAGTTATGTTTCTCTAAAACGTGTTCCTTTTTTTTAACCATATAAATACATTTGTGACCTAGAGCTCCAAGGGCACTGGAAAAGACAAAACTAGCAAACACAAAAATCCCTTTCTTGCAAAAATGAAGAGGGAGAAGATCCTCTTCCAGAGTCAGAAACAGGGGTACCATTCACAGCAAAGACAAGGCATAGCTGCATACGCTTACAGAGATGGCTTCTACTTAGATGGCACGTGGGTTTGTTGCCACCCTTGGCAGCAAAGTACTTTCATCTCCCATCCACATCTCCTTGACGTGAGTATCCGTGGCTTCATTACAGCCTCAGAGGAGTTAACAGAACAGAGTTTCCAAACTCTCATGAAGAAGTAAAAAAAAAAAAAAGAAAAGGTTGAATTCTTTTATCTTTTGCGGTTTTTACATTTTTTACATATTTGTGGCTATTGCTGCATAACAGGTGACCTGCAGGGGAGTACATACATTCAAAATGCTCCTGTGGCTAGCGACTCAGCAGCTTCAACCCAGCAGTCAGCAAACTTCAAAACCCATTTTCATTTGAGAAAGTCTGCCAGGGTGAGGATGACTCCCTAATTAACCA
This sequence comes from Thinocorus orbignyianus, assembly GCA_013400375.1. Lineage (NCBI taxonomy): Eukaryota > Metazoa > Chordata > Aves > Ciconiiformes > Thinocoridae > Thinocorus > Thinocorus orbignyianus. The sequence continues at coordinate 1,931,020 of VXBW01007510.1, read as the reverse complement.
CATCCTCAGTGTAACACCATTAGATAACACGAGGAAATGTGTTCACGGCTTGCTGCTTCATCAAGCTGCTGTAGTGATTCATTCCATACTGACTAGCACTGGGAGAGCAGAAAAGCCCAGGCTGACAGCAGAGATGTGGAGAGCACCATTTCCATACGAGTCTTTTTCATGTGGTGTCTCCCCCATCGTTTTTTCCACAGAGGAAGGTTTGCCCTGTGCCGCTCCAACAAGTCTACTCTCTGCTTCGTTTACCTCCCAGAGTGGGAGATGTTTGTGGTTGGGTCAGCTCCAAAAATGTGTTTTTCTGGAACTTGATGGCAGATGTGAGCTGCCACCTCACTGGGGGATTAGCTGGATGCCAGTCCCTCTCTGCAGCAGTAATATCCAGTTCCCACCAAATCCCGCTCCTTGGAGGCAGGAGTGCTCTTGATGATTTTTTTTGCAGTCAAAGGACTATTTGCCTGAAAGAAGAGAAGCTGGGGCATGGTGCCCTGCTCTGAGCACTGCACACACCACAGTGATTAATTCACAATGATAGTGTTCTTTGTGGTGACCCTGCCCAATTATGGCCATCTGAATGCTAACTGCACCCTCCCAGCCCAGAGCCTGGGCTTCTTCTGTGGTCAGGGAAAAACAGCTGCATGTAGGCATCTCCAGAAGGTGTTTCATCTGTCTTGTTTCAGACACCCACCTCCAGACAGGAAGCCTAAGGAACCATTTTTGGATCAGCTCATCGAGATCTTGGAAAGCTGTACTTGAGCAAGACACATCCACCTCTCTATATTCAGAAATAAATCTTGTGTTTTTCTGGAGGAGTAAAAGGAGATTTATGTTCTGAAGCATCTCTGCATTTTCATTTGATTCCACACACCCCCTACCCCAGCATCATTTCCTGTCACCCACATGTAACCTGTCCATGCTCATAACGTCATGATTGATGAAAGACTCTGTGCGTGTGTAGTTTCAGGGTCTGTCATCTGCCTGTTAACAAATGTGATGGGTGCATGAATTTACTGGCAGTACAGGCTGGTGCTCTATTTCAGGGACACAAAGTTATTTTTGCAGGATGCACCATATTTTATATTACATGTCTGCAACACTCTTCCTTACCACAGTAACACATAGTTAGCTTTTCTTCCAGAGAGTAGCCTCTTCTAGGTGGCTTCACTGATCTTGTCTTTCTCTGCAAGCACATTCCCTAAAGTGTAGAAGAACTACTCAAATGTTCCATGTGTTTGACAACTCCTCTCCCAAGAGGTATGTGGATCTTAAGGGTTAGACCCAGTGTGTGGAAAAGTGCTGGGAAGAAAAAAAGCCCATTTTTTTTCAGCCAGTGAGCATTCATTCCAGCAAAAAATGCAGTTCTATGGTTTAGCCCTAGTAGTAGCATGCCAGTTAAGTCTGCATTAAAACACAGCTCAAGTCTTCTTTGTCAATATTTGGGGGCCAGATGGGAAGGCCTTATGCTGACCTGCATCAAGGGAAATACTGCGCTTTGATCTTCAGTACTGGCTAGCCCAGGCTCCTGCCAAGCTCCTCACTCCCCAGCTTCTTTACCTACCACCGAGCAGGCTGATCAGCTGCGCATTTGAATTTCAATCCCTCTTTGTCTGTCTTTATTCGCTTTGCTGAAAGGCCCCTTTTCCCTCCAAAGGGTGTCTACTCTCATGCGTTGGCATTGCAGCCCAATCTACTCCAGAAACATGGCTGAAGACAACCTACACGTGTTATACACAGGCAAACAAAATGTTTAACCTTCGATATTAACTGCATGTACAATCTAAGGTAAATGTGGTTTAGTTGTAAATCCTTTCACAAAAAAAATCCTGGGTGCTTGTTCTATCAGTAACGACCTACCACAAATACAATTTTCCTGCAGCATTTACCAAGTTCACTTAGACTGTGCTGAAGACACAGGCAAGGATGAGAAACCAGGAGGAGCTGAGCTGACAAGACACTTGGAAGAGAGACTTTAAGGCACAGAGTTGACTGTACGGGGTGATACAGGAACATAAAACAGGCACTTGGCCCAACAGCTTGTTGGGAGGATGGTGTTACACTAAAACAAACAGGGTTATTTAAAAGCAATTAAAAGCTACAGATTAAAATGCCTTTGATAATGGCATCATAGCTGTATGCGCCTACAAGCGAGACACACCCTCAGGAAGAAGACTGTCAGCTGTGCTCTCCAGCAAAGGGGAACCGATCTATTACTTCTCTTCAAAGGTCTTCTCCTTCACTGAAAATGGTAGATTTTTGCCTTTGTCAGGGCTGGTATCTCTAAAAGCCACAAGCATCTTAAAAAGGGAGAAAATTATTTTCTCTGCGTCTGGTTAGTAATATTACTACAGGAGTAGTACTGTAGCTTTGAAATGTTGTGGGAGTTCCTGACCTTACATCAGCTTCACAAGCAAAAGTAGTCCAGCATGTCAGCCTGACTTCGATGAAGCCGATGTCCTTATTATTAGCTGTTTTTCTCATGGGATGTTTTTGTTGGTTTTTTCTCTCCTTTTCTTATGAATAAGCTAGGCCTGCTAAATAATGTTTGTTCGTTATCGAACTTTTCATTCTTAGGAAAGGAGGGGCCTTTTTCCTCTTTAAGGACATTTGTTCTGCTTCTGAGGGTTACTCATTTCCAGTATGCTGGCAGGTAGTGTAGACAGCAGGGTTTAGCAACAGATTTTCTATATTTGAGTCACAGGATGCACTATGGAAATAATATAACGTTCTTTAGAAGGAATTAGTGTTTTCAACTTAGCACACACGCAATGTAAAAATTAGCAAAATAAAGAAGCGTTGAAGTCTTACCATTTTCTTCACACAAAAGATGTGGCCAAAAACACATCTATCTTTAAAGAAAACAGATGAAACCTCTTACGTGTTTCATTACATTTCCTTTTTGCACTGATAGTTTTGCACTGTTTTGAAATAGTACCTTCTATAACCTTAATCCTATTCTTTTTTAACACAAAGCAGTAAATAACCTGAGATGTAGTTCCCTGCTGCACAAATACCTGGAACAGAAAACTGCTGTGAGTGGGAATCGGTTAGAACGATCACCGTATAAACACTTTTCTGTGTGAAAAGCCTGCCCCTTCTGCAAGGACTTCAGACTCAGCCTGTTGCTATGCCACTTGCTTGGGCAGATATCTAGCCATCAGTCTGTAGTTTGATTAAGCAGAGCTAGTCAGAACTCATTATCTTCCTGCTCTTCGCCGTCTCCTTGCTCTGTCACTGTCAGCAGTAGTCCAGGCTGGCTGCCAGCTGCTCAGGCTCATATCTGGGTAACATCCAAACTGGTATTTGAAGTACAGTTGACCCCACGTCCAGCCACAGGGATGAGTAAAAATCAGCATTCCCCAGTCTGTTATCAGTTCCATGAAACATGAGACAGTGATCCAGGAAAAAGCTGCAGAATAATATTTGTGACAATCGTCCATGCAGCTACTCACCTATATGAGTGAACAACAACAAAAAGAAGTGGTGGTAAGAGACAACCCTTCAGACTTTGGCCCCTTTTTGTATTTGTAAATGCAAATCTTTGTAGCGCTGCTGTACCAAAAATCTTCTGTGATCCTTCAAGTTAAAAATGTTGAGGAACACTGAAAACAACACCTCTTAGTTTCTATGTCTTTTTTTCTTCTGTGCAAAGGGCAACTAAAATGCATTTTGCAAGGCATGTGTGCCTCCCCTCCATTGCAAATGCAACCCTCTGCAGCAGCAAGGAGTGTGACTGACAAGACAGGGTGACTGTAGCCCCTGCCTGAGTGGCCATGAAGCACCTTGGAGAGAGGGACTGAGACTTCTTTCACCAAGAAAGCCATTCCCCACAGGCATTATCAAAGCAACCTCCTGATCCTCCTCACAACCCTCTCCTTAAAATCCTCCTTTGCCATGGCCCCTAGCCTCGCAGACACCCCCCAGCAGGCACAGTGGGCCAATGATGTTATTGTAAATTGCACTGACTGGTGGTGTCTCAGCACTTGATTGCTCTCTATCCCATCTCTTGTACCTCGATCAAGCTGTAAAGGTCTGGGGCAGTGACTATCTCCTTCTTTTCAGTGTACGACAGCCCAGCAGGATCTAGCTCATGATGAGGGTATCGAGGAGCTAGAGCAAAAGGAATAAAAGAACTCTAAAATTCCAAAGAATTAAAATAGCAGAGTTAAATAAAGGAAGTAATAAGTACTCATAATTAGCATATGACACATTTTTTTCCCATTACTAACTGTTTAAAGATCACCATAGGAATAATAATTATTACTAATTTTGTCTTGCATAGATCTTTTCATCTATGAATCTCTGAGCACACTAATTAAAGACTTTACACATATCCAACTACAAATAATTCCCATCTGGAAGGGACGGGATGCTGAGAGCAAAGCAATCTAATGACAACAATACCCTCATCTGATGTTATCTCTGCAGATCTGGGGTTAAGCTTCCATTTTTAATTAGCTAGCAATCGTAGTATGACACAACTGGATCAAGTAGCTCCTTGTTACTATTTGATACGCGGGCCAGCAGTCACCATCAGATTGTGGGTGTTTGCTATGGGCATGTACCAGCAAATCTGGGACTCCTGAAGTGACTCAGCCATTGGCCCGAAACGCCCGCGTGCCGGCCTGCTTAGCATCAGCAATAAAGCTGGGATCCCACTTCAGAGCTGAAGGTGGTTAACTTCCTTCTCATTTTGCCACTCATCATGTGTGGTGAAACAATTCCTTCCTCCAGTTTCTTATTGACAGCATTAAGATTTCAGCTTTCCCTTTGTGGAATAGCAACCGCCTCTTCCTTGCAGCAAACAGCAGCGCAATCAGTGTCAGTACTAACCTTTTACTTGGAGCCAGGCAGCCACAGTCCCAGAAGACAATCTTCTCAGTAAAAAGCAGCAAGCTTTTAAATTTTCATCATATGTTTGTTTGACTAAAACCTCTGCAGGTGGTTAGATGACTCTTGACTTTGCTCTGTGCCTGTGGGAAGGATGAAAGTAACCACTCTCTCCCACCCCCGCAGCCTGTTCGACAGCAAAGGCAAGCGCTTCTCATCTCTGTTTCAGAGGCCAGCTACACATTTGCAAGACTCCCAGGGTCCAACTGCTCTTTCCTTTTCACAGACTAACAAAGTCCCAGTCTTCCTTGGAGCAGCTTTGAGTCAGGTTTGGGCTTGTGCCACAGCCCCGTAACAAGGAGCCAGGCAGCCAAACAGGCGAAAGGCGCCACAGCCACATTTAGCTGTATCCTTCAGTGGGTCCTTTCAGTTGTAATTCCCTTTTTGTTCAGCCTGGAGCAGATGGTGGCTCAGGGCACCTTCGGGCGGGTGGAAAAACTCCCAGCAGCACTGTATAGTGCTCCGGCTAGCGTCTGTCTGGCTTCACTTGGCTCCTCACACATCCTCCCTCCTGCCCAGCTGTGCCAGCCCAGGGGGCTGCCTGCTCAGATGGCTCCAGACGGAGAAGAGGGTCGAGGAGGAAAAGTGGCAGATGGCAGCTGAAGCTGGATCAAAACAGGAGGTCTCAAATCCGTGGGACAAGCACCGACAAGATTTTTTTTGAGGCTTTGTTTACAAAGTGCCCCTCTGCAGAGTACTTTGAGGTTTTCTGATCTAAAATGTCCACAACTTTCTGTAATGTTTTCCCCATCTCACCCCACCTGTGGGTGTAAAGGGACAGCTCCAGACCTAAGTTCAAATATTTGTGAATGTGAAGCCCAGGTGGTGGAGCCCCTTGATGCTGACCAGCTGTAATGCTTCAGCTGTGGGGAATTATGTCAAGGGGTGATCCATCTCTCCTGCCATGTTTGCTGCGTGAACGTGTCTGTGCAAGATGGGTTGTAAAAGCAACACGGCCTTTTCTGAGGCACTCCTGTGTTGACAGAAAGCTGGCAAACTGTTTGTAGCCCTTCCTAGGTGCCCTTCTTGTGATGATGCCAACATGTTTTGCAAACACTGAATTGGCCAAAGTCACTGCTTTCATGTGCACTAAAATTTACCCATATGAAGTGCTAGGAGTGGATGTGTAAAAGTGGCCTGTAGGAACTGGTATATGCCCATGCAGTGCTATTTTCTATGCAGCTCAGGATACAGTATTTACTAACTAGCTAACTCTGCTAACTAGCAGAGGTGCTTGTCACCTGTTGCCAGCTGTTACTCTTTCCTTTCTCTTGGTTCTCTTGCTTTGACAAAAAAGATCAATCACGCTAGAAGGCTGATGTCAAGTCCTTGCATAAAGCAACAGTGTCAGACTTTCAGCACTGTATTCTGCAATCTTAGTATAGGATGGGGGGAAAAACTAGAGATGAGGCCAACACATGGCACTAAGTCTTGTGAGCAGGACAAGAAAAAGTGACAGAAAGGTGGTGAGGCACAGGAACAGGTTGCCCAAGGAAGTTGTTGATGCCCCATCCCTGGAAGTGTTCAAGGCCAGGCTGGATGGGGCTTTGAGCAACCTGCTCTAGTGAGAGGTGTCCCTGCCCATGACAGGGGGGTTGGAACTTGATCTTTAAGGTCCCTTCCAACTCTAACCATTCTATGATTGTATGATTCTAAGTATCATCAAGTCTAGGTCTTAGGTCTACCACTCAAATTGACTAGGCAGTACTGTTGAGATCCATAAACTCATGTTTTCTACTGTACCAGAATTGCCAATGCCAGTATCTGTATTCTTGGCACAGCACTGAGGTGTCCCACCTGCTCTGCAATGGGACCCCTGAAGAAAAGGGCATTTAGCTGCTTGCCAGGTGGGAGGAACTGAAACAAAAGCTGATCCAAGTCAAACTTCTCCTCAATTGCATTAATAGTAGACAGGGGGCAATCTGTTTCTCCTGGCTTTCGTCCTGATGATTAAGACCACTCCAAGCATCTTTTCAATCTATTTTTATCTGGAGGAGGTTTCACAGAACATGCAGTATATCAGGGAGAACAATAAAGTCAAGTAAATCAAACTGTGTGCCTTATTCCAAGTAGGAAGCAGTTTTAACAAGCTTTCCTAGTTCTCTTTTGACAGCTTCAACTGTAGTTTGCTAGGCCAGGAGCCATCGTGTTATGTGACCTAGGAGAAGTCCATCAGCAGGATGCTCAGCTGGAGCAGGCAGACTCTACTGGCAAGCTGTGTCCTGTAGCACCTTGTGTTTGTGTTACTTTCTGAGGCTCGTATTGCAGTAGAAATGAGAAACTGGATGAGACATTGGGGTCCGAAACTATTAGCAAAGTTTTCCAAGGTTGTCTAGAACAACCTTGTCTACTGCTGGTGTTGGAAATAGAGGGGGTGTGTGCGTTTTCTTGGGGCTGGGGCTTTATCTCATCATCACCTGTAGATGGAAGGAGCTATAGGGGGCCCAAAGGCTTGCCTGGATGCATGGGGTATAGCCTGTTTCAGTGGAGGTAACTCCCCACTGTGGCAGACACCCTCTGAAATAAGCTCAAGGACAAGAGCTTTGGTGTTTTTTACTGTCTGCACTAACTGCTTTTGTTGTTTCATGACTGTGAGGTGTACATCCACCTGGCACCAGAAATTGTTGGGCATTGGCATGCCTGCAATCAAAGAGGAAAATGTCTGGGTTTCTCCGGGCAGTCTGACAGGAAAGAGAGCAGGAATCTGCCAAAAGTTTGCTAAAACGGGAGCAAAATATTAATGAACCCTCAGAAGAAAGTTTGGGGGAGAGAATTCCCCAACTGCAGTTTTGAGTGAAGACCAGAGAGGAGGGCGACTTCCCCCTCAAGCCAGCTGCCTTGCAGAGAGGCAGGGGAAGCAGGACTCACGTTCATTCAAAGCAAGCCCCAGAAGATCAACAGGGGTCAGCCTGTAGCACCTGGCCCTTGCTGGTGGTGGGGTGGTGGTGGAGGAGCCTGCTGACCCCATGGTCAACCAAAACCCAGCCTATTCAGCAGCTTGGGTGGCTAAGACCTGTGAGTTCATCCCTCCCATCCTGTCATGGTGACCCTGGAGGCCTTGCCCAACCCCCTCAGCAGCACTGGCCCCTGTATTCAGGCCAAGCTAAGGGTGCTCTAAGGAGGGATAAAACCCTGTCAAAGCACCTCTGGAAAATTTGTCATTCTGAAAGACAGTTATGTCATTTTCCTCTTTGCTGGGGTATCAAAGTGGCTGCCAGATCCTCCATCTCATTGGCGGAAACTGAAGAGCCAGAAATAATTTCACACGAATCTGCCTCCCAGCACATGGCTGTAGATCTACAGTATGGGCTCTCGCGTCGCCATGGAAATTGAGAAATCTCTGGCAGCCTAAATCTTACTGTAAAGGAAATGAATTGGTCAAGTGTCACAACATGGCAGGACAAAATGTGTCCCTCCTGGATTTTCCTAGAGACAGACAGCTGTGGACCAGGGTCAGGCACAGCGACAGGGACCATAACGGGCTCCTATCAGAGGGCCCTGCTGCCAGAGAGAAGTAACATCCTGAGCGGTGCAGTGCATTGAATGTTTTCATCCTTCCCCTTGCAAAAAACATGCTAGTTAAACATTAACGTGGTTCCTTTGCCAGAGGCACAGGTCCCAGGACAGGGTCAAGCACGGACACAGGCTCACAAGCTTGTGTTTCTCTCACCTTTCACAGACCCAGGGTCATATCCTGGCTTAAGGTTTTTTAGCCCATATTTACCTCATAGCATAAGAGAGCCTCTGGTGTGTCTGACATAGTGATTTTAGGAAATAGCATTGTTGGTGGAAGATGGTAAAAATGTTGTTCAACAGTGCAGGCAAAATTTGTTGAGGAAGGTGCTGCAGCGTCAGTCCCACTGCTCCCTTCCTCCCTGGTCTCTCCAGTATTTGCTGCTGCCATGGTGTTTGGCCAGACACTGGAGCTCCTCTGAGCCAAGTTACTTCTTCGTTAAGATAGTGGAAAACTCCATGAAGAAAAGTAAATCACTGGTGGGTTTGTGGCAGGGAACTGGGTCTGATCACTGAAGGGTCAGGCAGCTGGCAAGGATGGGATTGTGTGCTGGGGAAGAGCAGGTGTTGGGAAAGAAAGGGGCAGGTCTCTTCCCTCTGGAAACAAGGAGCTGCTGGAGCAGGCAGGCTGTCTTGTCTAACTGCACCCCTATTGCTCACGGCTTGCGTGCAGCTGCCAAACCCTGGCAGCACGGCAGGGCTCAGCCCCAGCTCCATCTCTCAGCGAGGCAGGGCACTTGAGCTGGGACAGGCTGTAGGAGCAACCGCAAGGTGGGTTTCTCTGGGCCTTCGGCTTGGGTGAAGTGATGTGGTAATCGAGGAAAGCATAGGTATGAAAATAAGACAAAGGAGAAGGGAAATGTAGAGGGAGGCTTTCCCCAACTCCAGTTACAGTAGACCCACATCTTTCGATTTCTGCATTCCCTCCTGTGTGCTGCTAGGATGAATTGGTTTGCTCCAAAACCTTCTGGGGAAGTGAAGTGAAAAGCCAGAACAGCGTATTTGTTACTGAAAGGCACTCAGTCTTGAGTATATGTGTGTAGGGAAAAAGGTGGTGTCATGATCTGGCTGCAAACACTCCAGATCCCAGGCCAGAGGTACAGTGGATCAAGCCAGGACACGAGGTCCCATCCCTGTGGGGTCAGGAAGAGGGTGACGTGGGATTTGTGCTGCCTCTAGTGTGGCTGTAGCAGATGATCCAGCATAAAGCTCGAGTGGCACAAACAGATGATAATAGATCTCCTACTAAAATTTAAATAAATAAATAATACAAACTCTGCCAGTAAAAAATAATCAGCTGTGAAAACTTGACTTGCCAGCAAAAGCTTTGCATAAGTCAGCACCTTACATTGTGCGGCTGCAGCACTGTTGACCTGGGAGCCCTAATGCTGGATTTACTGTACTGTGAACACATGGACACAGGAAGGGGAATGCAAATGACCCAGTGAGGCCAAAGCACTCAGCACCTCAGGAACAGCAGCTGATAGGACTAAGCCTGCAGAAAACTACAAGTTTTTCTGGGTCTGGCAGTGTTCAGAGCTCTCAGCTATATTGTAAGCACTCATCAGGGCAGACTAACAGCTTGCCAAGTGCAGTATCTACACGAAAAGCTGGGAAGAGGGAATATGATAAATTATCTTTCCATATTCTGATTGTATCTAATTTGGTGACTGACCATCTGTCTACTTTTTTTAGCTTCTTTTTAAGTCTGTGGCATATGTGCTGGCTTTCAAAATCACTTCCAGACGTAAAATTCCTTCAGATAACAATCCCTTTTCTCTTCTTTCACATTAGATATTTAGGTGCAATGGGTATTGGCAATTTTTTTTTTTTTTTTTTTACCACTGCCTTTTTTTTTTTAAGTGTGCTGTATTTCAGAGTAAGAGTACTTTGCCTGTTCTCTCAGGTAAGGAGCTCCAGTGTATACGCAATGACAGCCAAAGTTTATGTTCCACTTGGTTGTCTTCACAAAATAATGGCCCTATAAAGTAGGACAGAACAGACACAGTTCACAGGGTAGTGTGTTCCAGGTGGAGTTTATAGGAAGGAACTTCTTAAGAGAAGGGACCCATGTGAGGAAGATATCAGTGCTGTTCCTGATTAACAGATTTTTTTAAAATAGCTAGAGGGGTTTGCCCTTGAGGGTCAGACTTGTAAAGTGACAAGAACTGAGTTCACAGAAAAATTTAAATAAGCAAAACACAAAATCCACATGCAATTCCATAAGTTTGAATGTCTAAAATTCATCTCCTGAGAATTTCTGGACCACAAATTCTCAGTACTGACAGCAAAAATGCTTTGAAGCCAGCTCTGAAATGAATGCATTTCTAAAGATGCCTCATCTCCTCTCATGTCCTTTGACTTTCTGGCTCAGCTTTAGATAACATGCTGGAACCATCCTTTCTACAGAACTTATCACCAGTGGTATCTTCTGCCTGCTGGCATTCAGCTCGTTACTGAGATGAAGGATCCCAAATATTTCCATTTCTTTTATCAGAAAGTTAAGAATCTCCACATAAAATTAACAATAATGAAAAAATCTTCTCTGAAAGCAGGACCTAGTTATTCTAGTTACCTGGAAGGAGGATAGGGAAGATAATGGATGTTGTGAATCACAGACAGTTCAGAAAAAGATTAAAGGGAAAGATAATTTTGAGCTGCGTCAAAACAGAAACCTTTCAGAAATGGCTAGTGAAATCTAAAGCCTTGGGAAAATGTGTTATTCTTCCGGCTTTGAGCATTGTCACTCATATTTAACTTATTAAGAAGTCATTTTCAAGGAACTACCGAAACAGAAATCTGAAAAGAAATGCATTTCATTTCGAAAAAAAGCAGAAGTGAAACAAGTAATTTTCTTCAAAAAGACTTTCTTTTTTTAATAGGCAGTGAAAACCCAGCATCAATTCACAAAATGTCACAACATTCCTGAAGATTCCCTGTGAAATAAGTTGCACATTTGTACACATAAGTTACTTTCCAGGCGGGAACAATAGAGAGCAGGTGGGGGATGCAAACTGCCATGAGGAGACAGTGGTTGCAGGCCCTGCCGCCCATCTCCTCTCCTGAGGGTCCTGAGGGGCCCCAGTCCTCATTTCCTGGCGGGACTCAGAGCAAATCAATCTGCCTGGGGCTCCCAGCCTACTCTGTGTGCAGATGGAGGCGTCTTGAGCCAACGGAAGAAAATCAAAACTTCTTGTTCTGAAACAACTTTAATCTGATAAGGGAGAGGCCTCCATATGGATGTTAAAGTAAGCAGCAATTCTTACGGACAGTGTAACCCATTTAGATTTCCTGTATCTACGGATTTAAGAATTAGCCATTAGAGCACTGATTTTTTTTGGTGATTCCTTCCCTGTTTGCAAGTGGCACCTGAGACACAGCCCTAATTCAGGGCAAACTCCAGAGGACAGGAAACCCCTCCCTCTGAGTCAGCCCTTGAAATACCAGCTTTTTTCCACTAAGAGCAGAGGGACTGAGGGTCTCAAGTCCATGCTCTGAGTGACTCTGCAGGGAAAATGTGACTACTGCCTTGGTATTGCAGCCCAGATGCAAGTCTGTTGCTCACCTTTCAATTTCACCCCAAATTTTCAGGCTGCTTTGTGTTTGATTTTCAGTCCATGCTTCAGCTTGCTTCTCCTTCTTGATCTTCCTAAAAGTTGTATTTGCTGTCTTTGCGAGACCATTATCAAACAACTGTTTGCTGCTGCGAGTACAGAGGGGGGATAAACATTTCTGCTGAAAATATAAAAGAGATTCCCACTTTTAAAGGCAGGATGTCTCAGCTCTAAAACCTTATCTGCAGAGGAACTGACGAACTGCACTGCCTTGTGATGAGTTAACCATCTTGATGTGGAAATACTTATTTCTGGAAAGAAGAGTCCATCTGCAGAGGGAACTTTCTACTACTGTAATGGAAGGTGTGACCATAAGGTGTGTGTGCTGTAAATGAACCAGTAACAGTAAAGCCTCATTTTCATATATAATTCAGTGGAAACTTTCCAATCACAGTGTTTTGGCAGTGTGTCATTATTTGAAAGGGTATATGTTTGCTTGCTTTCCAGATATATTATGTACTCTCTGGATTAAAAAAAAAAACAAACAAAACACCACAAAAAACCAAAAAACCAAAAAACCAAACCCAACAACAACAAAAAAAAGTATTTTGGCATATGACAAGGCAAAGAAACAATAACTTTAAACCACACCACATAAGTACTTTTAGTGGCAATCACTCCAAGCAGTAGGAGGCTAGTATTCAGTTAAACTAGTCTTCTGGTACACCAGGTTCTGGCTATCGAGGCTCCATTGTCATTTACAAGCAAGCATATTTAAGCAGTTAGGATGTCTTCATTCCATTTTGTTCTCATTTGGCTGGTCTCCGTGTGCTTATTACTCTCTGAGCACACTTAAGGGACTAATCCCTTCAGTTACACAATAATTTTTTCATCAGTTTGCTTGTGAGTTGCTATTTGTTGAGTGCTGCACTGGAAGCAATTGCTGGTCTCAGGAGAGGCGATGCCTCACTTGTCTTGGGAAGCAGAAGACACAAGTCCTCGCAGGCAAGAAAGAGTGGGCTAGATGGAAAATGCATTAGCATAAGTAAGATACAAATTTAAGGCATGGAAATTGTACTTGCAAAATACATCTGTGTGAATTCTAGCATTAAGGAAACTGGAAGCCACAAAGAAAATAACTGCCATTAGCCTGGGAACGACAGTAAAAGAGGTTTAAAGTAAACTTTATTACACGGTATTTAGGATGCACCAAGAGCAGGTATCAACATAGGGGCATAGCTGCACAGTACACCTAAGGATTACCAGTGGTTTGCCACAGCCAGAAGGGGCAGTCCAGCCATTCTCTGTCAGTCCTAACCTATTCCTTCTAGCCCTGCTTGCAGCCACATAGCTTTTTCCCACCTCTCTGTCTCTCGGGCTAGAATCAGTGAGCCAATTCTCACCTACAATCAGTGAGCAAATTCTCACCTGGCAGAAACTGCTGACCTTTTTTTTTTTTTGGCAGGGATATTTTTGGGCAGCACAGCAATTTCAATTGGCCCACTAGACAAGCTCCAGAGCTCAGAAGAGGTCGAGAGCTTTGACCCGGTGTGAGGGGCCTGGCAGAGGACTGGTACCTCCTCATTCAGTGGCAAGGAGAAGGTAGGTTGGCAGAGCTCTATCTTATTGCAGTACCTGAGAGCTAAGGTACATTAATGGTGCCATAGAAGCGTGTAACTCAAAGGAGTCTGATCCCTGGCTACAAAAGCTCACAGTTTTTCTGCAGGATTCATAATGCTGCATCATCTTTTTTATTCTCCATGTAGAGCTGCTGAGTATAGCAGGAAAAACAGTCTGTTTGGTGGCACAGAGTATCCCTTACAGTAAGAAGTATAGGCCTTGCATAGCTGGCAGGCATACTCTAAACATTGTTAGAGAAAGCTATGCCTTTGGACTGAGCATTACTCACAGTTGGGGTTTTTTTTCCCTCTCCCCAGTTCCTGTGAATTTACAGTATCACTCTTTCTCATCATGTCAACAAACCAGCCTCAAATACGCAGGGTTTGTCCCTTCCACAACAGCACAAAAAGGCAGAGGAATAATACAAAGATGGTCAAAAGTCTCATTCAGATGCCACCATATCAGTATGGGATTACTGCTGGCGTAATGCATTTTTTTTCACTCTTTTTGAGTCGGTGGTGGTACACAGCCTATTCCTTAAAAGACTACAATGCCAGCTGCAGTTACTGCCTCTTGTGCTGCTGTCCCAACTTGACAGTCACTGCTGTTAAACCCCAGTGTAAGTGAAATGCTGAAGTATTTGCATAGGAAGGGACTTTCTGGAGGCTAAGCAAACTTGTGAAGAGAATGGCTTCAAACTGTAAATCTATATGGGAGTTCTAGATAGAGTAGACAGGATGGATTTGGGACTTTCAGAACAGTAAGGGAGATTTAGCCGTGCATCTTCTGTTAAATAACATGAGGAAATCTCCTTGTCCAGCGTGGAAAATTGCGATATAAACTATTCAATTGTAGATGACAAGAGTCTTCTTGATCAGTACTACCTCCAGCTCTGACCCTTTTGAAATACCATTTTCATTAGAAAAGAACGAAAGAAAGTAAATACAGCAAAGCTGTTACGCGTACAAAATTGCTGAAGAATGGAATGCTTTCCATAGTGATTTTAAAAAAACCAAACCAGAAATCATGTTGTTAATCAAAACAGCATTTAGGGTCTACAACAATGTAGAAACCTTGGCAGGATAAGGAGCTCTGATTGAAGGTTATTGTTATTTTTCATTTTCTGGTAAAGCATGAGCCAGTTGTGCTATAGTTTATCCCAATAATTTTAAAGAGGGCTTTTAAATACCTTTATTTACTTATTTTATCATTCTCTTGAACTTTTCACCACTTCTGGTTTTTTTTTCTTTTTTTGGTCAAAACCACAAAAATTTGTTAAGGAGGAGTTGGTTAGTTCAACTCAAATTTTCACCACTTGCTTTCTGACCATTGTTTCTTTCAAATCTTGCATGAGCAGAGACTAGCTCTATAGGTTCTGAGCTTCAGCTCCTATTCCTTGGCAATCCTAGCTTGGCAGAAATGGAGCTCGATATAACGGAGTGAAAACTAGGGAGGTGTTAGGTTTCTGCTTCGTCACCTCTTCTGTTTTTCAATCAATGTTCCTTTTTCTTTTTTTCTTTCCCATTAATGACTGCTGAATAGCTTGTAAAGAATGCTGCAGACAACCAGTCTTCTCTGCTGCCAAGTGTTCTATCCCTCTGCCCTGGAAGCTCCACAGTGTGACCACCAATACTTATTTGTATAGAGTGCCGAACAGGTTACATGTATACGTGAGGTGAGGAAACAAATCCGTAGATTTTCTAGCAGAAGACATAAAAGGAAAAGATTTGAAGAGATGCAATGAGAATGACTGCAGAGATAGAAATATACAATTACTTTAGTTTAGCTGGTCATACAAGATCTGTCACCCTGTTAACTCCCCTCAAAGTATAGACTCCATATTCTCACGTGTCATCTTCCCAAGAACATTTCAGAAAACAAAAGACAAATATTTCCCACTGTCCAAGTCAAAAAGTGCTTTCACAAAATCCCTGTTTGACTGCTCTTGACCCTGAGGTGGAACTAAACTCCTCAAGCACTGAAGTCCTCAGCCAGACCAGAATTAATTTCGAAGGCAGAGGCAGCTATGCTTTCACTGGGGTTAGCGGGCTGAAGGGCCTTACCCTGCACAAACTGTCCATCCTGTGGAAGAGGCTGTGGATACATATATTTGGGAGTAGGATGTGGGTGGAGCAGGGGAAATTTCCTGCTGGGTCTTTCATGCAGAAGCCCAGGTGGGCCTGCATAGGCATAACATCAAACTACAGTATAAAGATGTCTACCAATGCTGGTCTGCTACTTCAGAGTATTGCTGATGTCCAGGATCCCAAAACATCAAATTTTCTTCAGGAGTATTTTAGTGTTTCCGAATCAAGGAAGGTGCTTTTTATCCTGGAGTAGCTGTCCTTAAGCTTTGAGGCATGGAACACTATGTGGCAGTCCATTGAAAGGCAGTTGGTTATTCACACAACGGTACAGGGCTTGCACATTAATACGACTCTTTCGAAGTTAGGTCTGGCTCAATTTGCAATTATCAGAACATTGCAAAAGAAATAAAAGCTGGATTGAGGTACTTCCTTGAAGTTATTCTGTGATCTGTGGACTAACAACTGGTCTGCTATGCCGTAATTTGCTGCAATATGGTTTGTGGTGTGCAAATGATGGAGAACTCTGTCTCTCTATTGAGTAATTACCATAAAAATTTAGATTGGCTTAAAAGTACTTATCCTCAGAAAGTCCATGCTCCCTCCTTTGACTATATAAAGACTAGAAAGAATAACTGATATAGTTATTTAACTTCTTGGTGACCGTATTAGTCCTGTAAATCCTAATCAATCAAGACACTAATACTGCTTCTGATAAAATATAAGCTGGCAGACGCATTCTAGCACCAAATCTATTCTTGCTCTCAACATGAACAAAGCGTGGCTAAGGTTAATCATAAGGAAGTTCTAGTTAATCATAGCTCTGGAGTGAAGTGGAAGCAATGTACATAAATTAGTGTAATACAGAGCAATTTTCAGGAAAAAAAACCAACCTAAAATTTTATTATTATCTCCCCTGTGAGACTGCAATTTGTAATTTGCACTGTAATTCCATCAGCTGTCTTTTCTGCTTCTGTGCACAATCAGATATAGCATCACTGTGTCATTAAAGAAACAATTATTCCAACAACAGAACTAATAAATGCCTTCTGTTAGAAACAGGATTTAGCCAGCAAATACAAATAGACCTTTTACATCAATACCAGCTAGGATTAACAGTGACATTTAATGTCACCCACTCATTCATGAATTGCCACATTGTTACTGTAAGCCACGGGGAGGGTGGAGGGGAAAAAAAAGGAGACAAGTAGCAAATGCAAAGTTATCATTCATGGGAGTAAAGGAACTGTGACTATTTAAAGATGTTAGTCAAAACCTCTAAGATTAGCAAATATTTGACTCCCACATAAATTCCATATTTAAGATCGTAGGCTTGAATATTTAATGAGAATTTGGTTGAAGACCATTTTATTTTTTTTCAGGCACAGTATATTTCCTACTTACTCACAGCTTTCCTATCTTAACTTGGAAAACTCATACAGCATTTATGTGCCCCAGTTCCTCAGGTTTAGGATTTTGGGGGTATATTTTACAACAGTATTTCCCATTCTTGTATGAGGATTGGAAGCAATTTTGTACTGCCTGTAGAGAACCTAGAGATGCTCTGTATGGGTAGAGTAACACTGCTTTTATCATGAAACTTACCTTCTTATCTTATAGGAACTTGAGGATCCTATAACAACAATTGCCTTTTATTCCCCCCTCGCATTTCCCAAATCAAAAAGCAGATTATAGGGAACAGCAGGGCAACTAAGATTCTTAATTGGTGTATAGCTAAAATTACACTGCAAAATTAGACTCAGTTTAAAATATCAGGTTGTTGGGTTTTGGTTGTTGTTTTGGGGGATTTGTTTGTTTGTTTTGTTCTGGTTTGTTGTTGTTGGGTTTTTTTGGTTTTTTTTTGTTTGTTTGTTTTTTTTTTTAACAGAGATTCTTCTTTCTGCAGTTGTTTTATAAACATTAGAGTAGGAACACCCAAAGTAGATTTTCTGTAGCACTCATCATTACAGTAGCTTGGTATCAAGCCCAGATTCTGAATGCAAGTTGTCAGCTAAAACCTTGTAGCCAGTCTCGCAGTCTCACACTGATTTTCACATATATTCATTGACTGGGTTGGGCTTAAGTTCCTTCCCAGAAATATTAAATCAGCTTAGCCTGAATTCAATTGTGTCATTTAAACTAGGTGTTAAGAATGTAGGTTTGAAGATTTAGGTTAACGATATCCCTTTAATGCTACTTGAAATTTCATGAATGCCAAACATTCTGTAAGATTTTTAGATGAGCTGATGGGCTCCCAGGAGAATGATAGTGAGGTGCGAGGTAAAAGTAGGAAAACGTCTAGCCAAAAAAGCATTCCTTTTCATTTTTGCATACAGTTGATCCATTTTGCATATATGATCCCTGCCACTGTTTGAGCTAGCCACAAAGATTCTAGGGACAGCAGGTGAGGACTTACATCCTTTCTTGTATATCAACTTTTTTTGCACACCAACTGTGATTTAGCAATACTAACCTACAAGCTGTAGTAGCAGCAAAGTTGTCAGCAGAAGTTTTGACAACCTAATACACTTCCTCCACTCCCAATCAATCAAATTTCACTTCCTCAGGATCACTTCCCTGTTGTTTAATGCAACCTCAAGTCAAAAGAGCAGGCAAAACCTTCAGGAGGCCGTAAAAGGATCATAGAAAGTTTTTCTGGCAACAACAGTTCCTTTGCTTATGGTAATAATTCCTTTCTAAAAAGGCCACTGGGGAAACAGCAATATTCTCTGAGTAGGTAATACTTTATTACCAACCCACTAAAACAACAAGTGTTTTCTATAGTGGGATTTCAACCAGGCACTGGAAAAGGACCCCTGAAGAGCACTAGTGTGGAATGGGGAACACTAAAACCATTCAGTGATTTAAAAAAAAAAACAAAAAAAAAAAAGAAAAAAAAGGAGCTGTTGCTATGTACTGCTTAGTCACTGTGTGAGCTGGCATATTTTTGAGACAGGTCACTTTCTTATCCCCCTTCTATTTAGCTCAGGCATTCCGTTTGAAGGGTGTGTAGGTAAATGACGTTTCGAAGTGATTAGTCACCTGTAAAGTTACAGTCTTCTACTTTTAACAGGATGTTAGGCAATTTTTTCCAGAATTTGGATTGTCTGTGTGGGAATGAAAAGGGAATCATCTGCAAAGGAGGATGAGGTGGGCATTCACTCCCATTATGATCAACCCATCATAAAAGACTCTAGTTTTGACAAGGCTAATGGAATAATCAATGGAAATCCTGTGAACTACACTTAGTGTTTCTTATACAAAGTGGTCTATTATTCACAGTGTTGCCTTTAAGGTACACGATACTGCAATCACTGAAGAGAAATTGTGGCTTTTTTCTACATTTGCCCACTAACTTTTTAAGTTTTCTTGTCTGTGTTATAATTAGAACGATATACATGGAGACCTTTATCATCAGCACAGTTTTTGTTCTTCTCACTCTTTAGGTTTAAAGTAGAAGAGAAAAGCGTATGTTTAGCTTTTCCATTTAATTATTGATAAATAGATCTCTTTATTCAAAGCACCCCCATTTTCTGAGCTTTATAGATTTATTAGTCAATATCTATGCAATTCAAACTATTAAAAAAATAGCAAAGTAATAGGAAGCAGCCAGGAAAGGAATAAGTAGGTGAAGAATGGATGAATGAAGATGCACAGCACAGCACCCCCGAGAGCTCTGCACTTTGTCAAGCACCATCAGTGTGAAACTTTTGTAGTAGGTCTTTGCTATCTAGTGGAAAACTGGTTGCTTTGTTTTCAGCCTTGGAGTTCCAGCCTAGAAGGAGTCCCATTTTAATTTACAATTCAGTGTTTTATCTGTTCTGAGAGGTTAAATCTTAAACTTCACTACAATGTAAAAAATGATGACTGCTCTTCTGTACAACTAGTATATTAGAAAGAAAAAAGCGCAGCAGCAGCAGAAGCCTCCATATATCTGTACTTGCCTGTTCACAAACATTACTTCAGATGAATTTACTCCAGATCAGGATTTTTGTTCTCTTCTTATTTAAGCCCCACAAATGTAAACTCTGAAGAAAGGCTGCTACCACATTCTCTTGCAGTTTAAGAACTGCCCAGCACTTTACAGATGTGTGCACTCCAGGGTAAGACAGTTACTGAAGGTGCACATCTTCCAGATCAAACACAGCTCTGGTCATTTGTAGCCAAAAGCATCTGTGTTTTCAGTTGGATGACTCTTTTTCCTGCCTCCCCCCCCTCAATGCTCCTGAGGATGGCTTTAGTTATCCTATGAACAAAAATTTTGCTAAAAAGGAAGCTGAAATTCCTGTAGGAACTCAAACTTTAGAAGATGAGAACATTTCAGGTAAAAACCCAAAAGCCTAATACTTCCTATCACCCTGACAGCTATCAGTGCTGGACAGCCCTTAAAAGATACACTTCCTGGGATACAGTAATGCAAGCTATTACCCACCATGCAACTAACTCACTTTGCAACTCCTATGCAATGGAAAAATGTCCTGAACAAATGGTGTATCTTAAGAACCGATACGACAATTTTGCAGCAACTCCCCTGCAGTAGTTTCCTGTAGCAGCCCTTCAGTGTTGATCAGAGTGATTTCTAGCAGTGGCTACAGATTAATAACATACTCTAATTAGTCTTATCTGCTATATGAGATACTTATCATCACTTTAATGTAAAAGTCTCCTAAGCACTCCAGTTTCATCTCTAGCTCAGTTCATGCCATTTATTCACCCACGAAAATGTAATGCCTGTATAAATCACAGAATCATCTAGGTTAGAAGGGACTTTTAAGATCATTTAGTCCAATCATCAACCAAATTCTGATAAAAAAACATTGCTATCACAGCCAGATGAAACGCTGTAGCATCTCTGCTTCCATCCCTCCATCCCCATCAAGGGAACTACCACCAGCAACTTCAAAAGGCTTCAGAGGTACCACACTGTGCAGCTGCAGACTGTGTGGGGTGGCAGTCACGACACCTGCAGTCTGTTCCATCTGCTACAGAAGGGGAAGTTTCAAGAGGCAGAAGAGAAGTGCGAGGTTGGTAGCTAACGATACTGCTGCAGGAGGCAGCTGAACCAGCAGGACTCAGCCGCATCCCTTTAAATTATACTCTCCCAAATTGCCACAGAGTTACTTCCATAAAATAGACCAATAGTAAGATATTATGCAATGGGTAACAAGGAAAAGAAATAGCAAATATAAATGCCCTTATCTATTCAAATGTTACAAATATTTACAAACTTTGAGGCTTTCTGTCATGCAAGTTTACCTCCAGTGAACAAAGCACATCTTTACAGCCTGCACAGTTTATTTTATCTTAAAATAATAACAGGGACAGCACCTCTTTAGTAAGGGCTGTCCCAAGGGATTTCTGTGCCCCGACAAATAACCCCACAACACCAGAAAATTCAACCACCCCACCCTACTTCAAAAAAAAAGAGGTATCCGTTATTTATGTTTACTCTACTAGTAGTTTCTCAGGAACTGCAAAGTGAACTAAGTGGCAGACCTCAACAGCCAGCTAGCAAAAGTGAAAGGCCTCTAGCTTCAGGGGAAAAGTACTGAGGAAATAAACGCCCAGCGTTTCAACCAAAGTTAGGGCTAGCTCTAGATACAGTCCAAGCAACTGAATTATACTGGTGGTTAGAAACATTTAAGATTAAGCTTCCAAAGTCTCTCCTCATGGACGTGGACTGATGCAAGGATGCATTCTATAAGTTGTCTCTTCAGACTGAGAGCAGTAAGCTTCAGTGATTTACCTGCATCAGTGCAGAGGCCTGCGTGGACACAGACCTGTTGAATACCATTGTCACCTCTTGACAGTCCTACCACAGGCTTGCAAAATGCCTTTTAACAAAATAAGGGCATGGAAAATAGATTAATATAGCTTGCTAGCTTCTTCTCATGTTTCCCAATCATCTGGGGAACAAGGGAATTTACGGCTGTCTATACAGAAGGGTAGGTGCACCTAAATTACAATGGTTCATTTGGTGTGACTAATCTAGCTGAAAGAACACAGAATGCTTTTGCACCTTGACCTGAGTATTACCTGCTTTTAAGGTAACTCTTCCACACGCCACTAGCAGCTTAACTCCTTGTGAAAATCTCAGAACAGGGTTTCATCAGATTTTACCACAGAAGATGAAATACCTCACCTGTAACACAGTTTTATTAAAAACAAACAAAACCTGGTAGCCTAGCTCAGTTTTCCCAATAACGTGTGCATATTAGGACACATCAATACCAAATCTGGCTAAGCTGAAAAATGATACGTGATAAATTCTGAAATGGTTGCAAAATAAGACAAGATGTTTCAATATATCAAAATAGGAAATTCAAAATCATATGTTCCATTTTTTTCTGTCAAACTGTCCACAATTTAACACAAACTGTTAGTGCTAGTCTCTTTCCCAAGCCCTAATATCAATCTCAGACTTCTTTCTCTCAACACTCAATTGAGGACATGAAAAAATGACAACATGCACATTATTTTTTCTCATCTTCAATGCCAACAAGGAAATAAAATGCATGACTAAACTACTTTTTCTTCCGGATGAAGTCTCCACAGTTTAATCTATTACCTTCAGGTTCACATGCATTCCATAAAACTCAAGGCATCTTAAGTCAGGACCGCCGCCCCCTTACCCCTCCCCTTTCTACTCAATGGAAAAATAAGTTAGCAAAGCAATGCTGAAGGGCTTCTCTCCCAGTGAGCAGCCTGAAGTTAAGTGGGGCCATTCTGATGTACCAGGACTCTCCTGCAACAGCTGGAGCTGCACTCAGCGCAAGAGTTGTTTGTTCTCTTGCAAACAGCACTAGCTACATGAAGAAATGTTCTAAGAGGACCAACTAATTAGCATCAGACATTAATTTACATTAGAGCTCTTAGCAAGCCATCTCTCTCAACTGCTATTCTGTAGGAGAAGGGATATATATTTAGATGTAATTTTCCAAACAACTAGTCAAGCCATTGCATGATCAGCAAGGCTCACGTAGACTCCTCTTCTACTGAGTCCTCCTCCTCCACCACAATCTCAGCTGCTTCCCCCATGCCTTCACTCTGCCCTAAGCTTCCAAGAACACTTCCTCCTCCCTTCTCTTCTCATCCACCTCCCAAGACTACTGAACTGGGGTCACTTGGTTTGGAGCTGCACGCATCCCAATCCACCAGCACAGTAACAGCCGAGCCTTTCTTCAGCCTAAGCACAAATCTGGATGTCTCTCAGAGGCGTTACTGGCAGCACGAGGTTTACTAATTTTAACACATATTTTGGTAAGGCAACAGCTTCAAAGAATTTTTAGATATACCAAAATCCCACAGTCTAGCTTGGTAATGAAGTGACACTTCCCTTTAGAGAAGCAGCCAGCTGTAGGGAAGACACGTTATAAAAAGCTTTAATCCTAAATCTTTTTTAATTAGGTATTGACCTTTGCACAGTGACCAAAACTAGTATTAGTCTTCCCAGAGTCAGAGATATTTAGCTGCAGAGAAATAAGGTCAGGATGCTATTTTAAGATAAGCAATGCCACTCTCCCAGGCCCTTATTTAGACATACTTCTCAAAAAAAATAAAAATAAAAAAAAATAAATAAAATAAATAAATTGTTGCATCTTTACTTTGACATGAGCCATTAGAGAGTAACTGCCAAAGAAAAATGTTACTGCCTTGCAAACAGCTCAACTGTATTTTTTTCCATGTCTTACTCTTTGAGTGTTACATGGTATCAGACATCCTCAGGATTTAAAAAAAAAAAAAAAAAAAAGAAGACAAAAGGGTATATAGTTTTAGTTTTAACAGCCAATACACAAATAGAACCTAAGCATATAACATATAGAAGTCAATTCAAGCATAAACAACTCATGGGCTCTTTTTATTTCAGTAAAACTAAAGCTTACAGATTCTTAACTCATAGCCATTCAGAAAGACACCCATAAAACGTTGTATTAATAAAACCTGACAGGCTTCCAGGCCTCTAAAATATTTTAAACATAGGATGCAATAAAAGATATCAAATGTATACATTACAGTCTTGCTGCCTTACACACCATCATAAAGAGTGAACACACATTCAGTAACTTCAAGCATACCATTAAAGACACCACTAAGTGCTCCAGTTTTCTGTACCATACAATTTTATTTCAAATTCACATCTTTCTAGGCAACGTATCCAAAATATTTGACTCAAGAGTACCTTTAGACTGTAAATATTCTGAAACAGGGCATCAAGCCTTTCCTATCTCCAAACAAAACTTAAGTTTTAGCTCATGTTATAAAAAGTAACCATGTGGAATGTGACAAGTCATAACGTGAAATCAAAGTGCTTTAGTCCCATAGCACAGACAGACGCTAGTGGTTATCTAGCCATGTGTCAATATATTCCAAATACCAACAGAGATGTTTGCTCCATTGCACCCTATCTTGCAAAGACCTTTGGACTGTTATGGTGAAACGTCATTAATTGACAGCTAAACAGTACGAGAGGACCAACAGTTTAATTTTGCTACTTCAAATAACAAGTTATAAACTAGGCATCTTTTTACCATTTTTCAAGTCCTCTTAGTAATTACCAAAGTTCTACTGTATTACGCAAGATAAAACTATGTTCCAGTTAGTTTGCTAAAATCCAAAGTGTGCTATATTCCAAATCCCAAAGCACTGAAATCCTCTTTTGTTTTTTTTTTCCCCAGACCCCAACAGCTGTCTAAGACTCAGTATTTTTGTGCAATTCTTTGCTATTTGCATGTGAAGAGATAAACACGTCACCCAACAGCTCCTATGAAAGAACTATAAACTCTCAAAGCAGAAGGTTATTTTAATAAGGTTTGGACACAGGTAGTTGCATGGAGTATGTGGTCAATTCAGAAGTGGCCATGCTGAAGAGGGCTCACGTTGCAAGTGTTCAGCCAGAAAACTTCCTTTCTACAGAAGTCTAAAAAGCTATTGATCTTCCAGAATGAAGGAGGTTTAAGACTTACACCTTCAATTCTCTCCTCTGTTACAAAAGAATTAGCTCTACACTATGATTTGTATGATATTTTCCCTCTGCTTTTTTGTAGAGGGGCTGAGGAAAATTTCTGGTCCTGTCCCACAGACATAAAGACAAAGTGCTTTGCAAGACTGATACGATCTATCACATTTGTGGCAAGCAATCCAAAATGAAGGCACAATAAATCTATAATAATATAGCTTATAAATTATAATCTAAAGCTGAACCTCTGTATAACTTCTAGTCTTTTTGCACAAAAGTAATGACCAGCACCTATGCAGAGATTCAATTATTTTTTTTTCATGTAACTTTTCCCAGGATTAGTAAAGTGTTGCTTGCATGCCTATGGAAATACTGTCATTTATGAGGTTTTGACACAAAGTGCAGAATTTGGGAATTCATTGACATGGGAAGTCTGAAACCAATGAATCACTAGCGCTCCCTTCCCCTGTCACTACAAGGAATGTAAGCCACCAGCAACAGCTACAGAGAGCTGTTACCTTGAAAGTGCCCAACTCCCAGCAGCAGCTTCCCTGTGAGGTGTTCCAGAGCTTGTGGTATGCATTTAATCATTATCTCCAATTTGGATTTTAACATGTCAAAGCCTATCTACTTTTGGTTAATTACTGGCCAGACGCACACGTACATCTGAGGAAGCCAACTTGGAACATGCTTTGGCAAATATTGCTTTGAAACTGGTCGTACCTTAACATCTAAGCCCAGATGAGCTTCTACCTTGAGCAGCATTAAGGATCCAGAGTCAGCTCAAGACCTCATTCTTAAGGAAAGCCGAGTCTGGATACAAATGTGTCTCCTATATTTCACTGGAATTGCTACCTTTTAAGCAGAGAAACAAGACTCAAGGTTTCTGAAAGCTTTAGCAGATAGAGAGGCTCCTCAATCAGATTAAGATTTATCAGGTTGTTAAACAGCAGTTCAAAGCCTTGGTTATCACTTCTCTAGAAATACAGGTTTAAAAGAACTCAAACACCATTGCCATCGCTTAACTAGACTATGTCATTATGCTGCTTTCACACAGGGATAGAATTTCAGAATTACGGTTATTCACCTTGTGTGTGAATTCACACTCCCTCTTTTTTTTTTCCTCCCCCCTCCCCCGCCCCATTTCTGCACAAAGTCAGTTGAAGGGATTGGCACACATATTACTAGTGAATGCAGACCTGTAGCTATCACATATTACAAGACCATATTAGTTTCATGAAGATTTCATGCAATGGTGTCTGTGTTCTTTTCTAAAGGAGAACAACAGGTAGCACATACAACACAATTTTTCTCATTTTAAATGCAGCGAGATACACAAACAACATTAACAAGAATTGACCAGACTTAATAACTGGAACTGCGCTAGGTCTGGCACTTGAGAATTCACAGTGATTAAAATAAAACTGCTTTGCCTAAGACAAAAGATACCAAATATATAAAAAGACTCTTTGCTTCCA
>VXBW01007510.1:1596743-1902575 GCA_013400375.1 Thinocorus orbignyianus | reverse complement strand
ACAGCCTGTGTGGATGTGGATGTGGATATGGATATGGATATGGATGTGGATATGGATGTGAATGTGGAGGTGGAAGGGCCCCTCGTACCGAGCCGCTGGTACCGTCAAAGGGGTAAGGCCGCCCCCGGGGGAAGGCTGCCTGGGTGCGGGGGCACGCCTCACAGTTGCTAGGCAATTTTTTTTTTTTTTTCCAAAAACCCTCCAGTTTGTTAAAAGGATCTCGTTTCCAGCCGTTGCCCTTTGCAGAGCTGCTGTGGCGTGTGTCGCCCGTTCCCAAGGGATGAGTTGTGGCGCTGGAGCTGGGCCGTTGGAGGAACGCTCGCCTCACGCCTAACGGCAAAACTGGCAGCTCTGTGCTTCGGAAACGCGGGATCCATCCACACGCCTCCGTGCTGGAAAATTAGCCCCGTCTGGGAGTGTGGAATAAGTCTATTCGGTCATGACGAGGGTTTTCTGCTGCGTTTTTACACCTCGGCAACACGGAGAGCAGAAGGGTTGCAGAAATAACATGGAGTGGGAGGAACCTGAGGAAAACATCCTCCACCCTCCCTGCTTTGGCGCTTTCTGGTAATGGGAAAGTAGATGAAGTACTGGTGAAGTGCTGATGATTTTTGGCTCATTGCTGCCACTGTGCTGTTACAGTGCCGCTGTGCCGGTAGAGCTGTGTGTGTGAAGCTGCCTGGTGAACTGGGAGAAAATCAGGGATGACTGTTACTCTTTTGAAGTTTCCTTTACTTGGAGTAATCTTCATCCCAGGCAGTGTCTTGCTCGGCTTCTTGATGGCATGCTAGAGGAAGCAGCGTGGGAGCAGGAATGCCAGAAGGATGAGGGGCTGCTTTGAGTTCTGGTGCTGAAGGAGTTTTTTGTTGGACTTTTGTTAGAGCCACCACTGGGCCCGACCACGTCCCGGCCAACCTTGGGTTTGAGACTGAAAGGGCTTCATTCACGTTCCCCTGCTTGCTCACAACTTGGGCATAGCTTGCTTTCTGTCAGGGCTCGTGCCCAGAGAGCTCCATTCCACACATTCTCTCTGGATGTAAGACCTTCTTTCCGTCAGGAATGTCTGAATACTTTGCAGTTGCACTATAAGGTAGTGCAATGCATTAACTTTATATAAGCTTTCTGTCTTTATACATAATGTATGTATCTAGCGAGGTGGAAAGTCAGTACTTGATAGGCTGACTGGCAGGAGGCAGAAAAAATGTGGGAAGAAAAAAACCTAAGAGCCGAAGTACGAGGCGCAAGACAAAAGGATTTTGCTGGGTAATGTTTGCATGAAGTGTAAAAAAAAGAACCCAAACAAAAGCAGTAAAACAGCAAAGGCGAGTGAGATGGGGATTGAGGGTCCACTAAGTGGATAGAATTGGTAAGGGAAGCATGTACATGAAAAGCTTTACAGAGAATGCTGTGAAAACAGAGTTATAACATACTGATGTGATGGAGGATGTTAGTTTTGTATTAGGTTTATCAATGTAAATGATGAAAATATAATTATGTAAAATATATTGACATAGAAAAATATTTCCTGGTTTAACACAGGCTGTATAATTGTTAAAGTGTTTCTTACTCCATTGTGGGAAAGATTTTGTTTTCATTTGTTTTGCAAAAGAGATGTAAAATTGCTCTCAGAATGCAGTCCTCTATAAATCTGTTTACAATCAGACTGCACAAAGCCTGAGATACAAGTATTTAGTACTTCTGATTCTTGAAAGTTTGGCTCCTGGGAAAGTTCTGGCAGCTGTTGCCACTGTAAAACAGCATACAGTGCTTATCATTGATTAATTAAAAACAAGGGTGAAGAAAATAAATTGTTGTTGCAGTCAAAGAGGGCTTCTGATAGCTGCCGCCACTGTTGCATCCAAGACCAGCATTGCTTTCTCGTTCAGACAAGGAACAACAATAAAGGGCTGATGGGGTCAAGGGTGAAGAGGACTGACTTACTGCTCTTCAGGAAACATGGTGCTAAAGCTGCAACAGGCAGAGCTGAGCCAGCACAGCTGAAGAGGTGCAGATCTTCCGAAAGTGACTGCAGTCGTGATACCAGTGCTGATACCAGCATATTTTCTTGTGTCAAGGTCATCTAAGAGGGCTGCACCAGGTTTCCGTTTCTTTGTTTTTCCTTCCTTGGAAACACACAGGTCAAGAGAAGACCACAAAATGAATTGCTTTCTCCTTCTGTGTAGCAGCAGCTGATCAGTCCCATCCAAAACAGTGCTGTCATCATCATCCTTTGCCTGGCACACAGACCTCTAGCTATGAGGAACTGGTTTCTGTCATCAAGCCTTGATTCCCCACCTGTTGCCTCTTGCTACATCTATCCATAGGAAACACAGAAGAACAGGTACTGCATGTGCTAGATTTTCAAGTTACTTAAACACCTGTTGGTGAAGAGAAGCCTTAGTGGCATTTACAAATGAATACACCGCTGTCTGTGGAATCACCTCATCAGATCTGGGAAACTAGCAAAATGTGACAATTTATTTGTTTCTAAATATCTCAAAATACAGTTCAGAAGTTGTCTTTAGGCAGCCTGCACATCATGCCTCATGTTCTCTTCTGACAAGGCTTTTTCCTCCGTCCATCCTAGGTCATTTTCCTTCATTCAGGAAGATTTTCTCCTGCCTCAAGTGCCTCAAGTTTCTTCAAACAAACATAGGGCAAAAAGGTCCTCTTTTTTTTTTCTTTTTTTCCTTAAGTGTCATTCCAAGGACTTTTCATGTATACGTGTATTAAGGAAATCTTGTGATGACCTACGGTTTAAAGCAACTTCAGCTGTCTTGTGTGTTAAGTGGGCTACAAAAGGAAAATAGTTGATGCACCAGAATGCAATGTATTAACTAATTTCCAAGAGCTGAGAGAAGAATTCTGAGCTCCCCATGTTTGGACCAATCCCTAAAAGCTGTGTGCTGTTTCTGTCGTACTCAGTAAATTACTTGGCAACCATGAGTGAAATTTGGCAAATGAGTTCTCACTGAATTGCCTCCTTGCCAATACTTACTTTTCTACTCACCTTTTTTGGGTACTGTTTTGTTCCATCCTTGACTCTTGTGTGTTGCTTTTTATTTTATAGAATAGACTTATGCATTAATTCCATGTAATTTTTAATGTATCTGCTTTCATACTCTGCATCTTTATGGACATTTCTTTCTTTGTATTTTTTCCTACATCCTCCTTCTATATTTTCTTTTCTCTTTCCTCTGTGTTATTTAGCCCAAGTTTCCTTTCTGTTCCCTCTACTCATCCCATCTGTTCTCTGTCTCTCTCTCATGCATGTATTGACATAGAGGGATGTCAATGATATGCATTCTTACTCCAGGCATCTACGTTTTAGATTTTAACTGCCCAAAAATGGAAAGTATTTTCCCACTCGCTTCCAAAATCTGTTTAGCTATCTACTTCCTTCTTGTCTTATGAGACAATAACAACATTGACATTTACTAGATTAAATGTAACTGTATTATTGGGAAAACAATTTAATGAAGAGGGTAATGCAGTTTGGTATTGAAAGATTCAAGCAGATTTTCTGGCTTAATGAATGTGCACACCTGTTCATGGTAATGGAAAACTCAGGGCTCTGAAAGAGCCACATTTGGAGGATCCATGGGCACATTAACGTGGTGGTGTCCGCCTTAGTGGCTGATGCCCAGGCATCCTTCTGAGGGTCTCTGCACAACCTGCAGAGCCACCTGGGACTGGCAGGACCCTCACCTCCTGACTAAGCACATGCAGATCGATTTCTTCAAGCTTTGGAGAACAAATTTCAGTCATCTCTATAAGCAGAGTGGCAAGTAGTTATTTGCCTGGACTGCAAGTCTGGTTCTGCTGGGGATTTATGCAGAGAGACACATGTAGTCTGCGACCCAGCTTTTGCTGTGGAATGGCCCAGTGTTGTGCAGTTTTAGTCTGAAATATGTAGCAACTGTAAAAGATAACTATATATATATATATAATTTTTTTTTTTTTTAGTTTGTTTCTGAAAGAAAAGAAAGCAATTTTAAAATGTTACTTTTGTCTTAGGCTGTGATTTTTTTTGCACGCTGTTTCTAATATGCAAGACAAATTTATATAAAACAATATGCTCAATTAACTGCATTTGCAGAAACTGAGATGCAGTTGCATGAAAGCTACACTGCCAACCCTTGAGAAAATGTGGGAGAGGGAAGGAGTGAGATGTGATTTAGACCATCTCAAGCTATCTCAGTGATGTGCTATTTTGATGGGAGTATGAGTTCTGAGAAAGTGATGAGAAACAGGAAGTGTTTCTGGGAATATTACAGCCCTCGTAGCATTCGGATTACAAGCTTTCAGTTATTCACTGAATAAAGTTAGATGAGATGTTGTCCTCAAGCATAATTTAGCTGCTACATCCAGTGGATGCTAATTTGAAAAGACTGGCTATTCTGGTGACTTAATTGCTTTCAGCATGATTTATATTTCTTAATTTCTGAGTTGTCACCATTTTTCTATACTCGCGATAGGGTAGTAACTTGTTTTTCCACTGGATGACGTATTATTTCTTTGAGAAATACGAAGAGCACAGGCATCACGTGGGCAGTTTTGTGGATTTAATTTCTCTGCATTCTTATTAAGACTATAGCAGAGTGAAGCTGTATGAGGTGCTGGCGTTGAGGGAGAGACACATGATGCCCTTGGAAAATTTCAGAAGGAAAAAAGTAAGCTACTGCTTTTCTATTAAGAGAATGCTCTGAGTGATGCTGGATGAAACAGATTCACAAAGTGATTCTTCTGTAGGGGAAGGGGAAGGAGGCGAGTCTCCATTATGAGAACAGTAGGTCTCGGTCCTGTAAGGTTTGTTGTGTGGAGAATAGAAGCATGAAAATGCAAAAACGTAGGCTTCTAAATCAGTGTGACTGAAACTGTTTCAAGTTGAGCTGCATGATATTTCTTGAAGGTTTTATTGCCTAAATTAAGAGCCATTATGGCAGCATTTTGGTGAAGCTGATTCCTGAAGACTTTGTCGTGTCTTGGGACAACTAGCTGGATCTTTCTGGTTTTAGCATTTTCTAGCTTGTAAAATTTTGCTATTAATATGGTGTTGAGGGTACTTATTTGCATGTGCGTGCTACCAAAAATCTCCTCATTGTATGTAGTGTGATCAAGTCAACTCCGGCCATTTTCTGAAAATAACTTTTTATAGGCTATGTTTCTGTGCTGTTTCATGGGAAAAAATATCTTTTTTGAGACCCTGAATTATCCCTTGCTGATCATCCTTGCCAACCTTCTCTTTAAAACAAGAACTTTAGGACAAGACATTAAAACATGTTCTCATGAATGGTATGAATAATATTATTTCTGCTTGAATTTCCTGTTCTCCCCTGTGCTGTGGTTACGTATGTTCTCCCACTGACATTCTTACTGTTGGGTCACTCTCAGGTGGTAAATGTATGAGGTTTTGGGGAGTTATGGTTAATGTTTTTGGTTTACTGTGTCATTACCTCTGACAGAAAAAACTGGAAAGAGTGCTCTTGTGGTTAAGGTGCTAAATTACATGTGGAGTGAATGAGATTCATGTTCTTACTCTCTTAGTCTTTATAATCTCCACTAACAATTTTCTACCATTTCTGTATGCGCAAAGTGAAGATGATATGTCTCTGCCTCCTCCAGGACAGTGCTAAAGAAAGCTGTATATAAAGCACAATTTCTCTATTGAGGAAAGTTCTTCTAAGTACCAGGTTCTGTCTTATTTCAGTTTTTTGCCTGGTGTCTGAAATGACACAGAACTCACCATGTAGTTTTATGTATTTATATTTCCAGAAAAATGGTTTTAATTTTCACTTATAACTGTGTAGTGTCATTAAGTTTACTTTTATGTATCTTAAAATAGCAGCACATTTGAGATTTCTCAGAACATCTTGGCAATTGCATAAATACTTATTGCAGAAATTGTTACTCTTTCCTCACTGTAGCACATTTCCATAAGAAGCATCTTTGGAGAAACTTAGAAATACAGAGAAATTGACTGTCTGGGACACCTGAAATGAACTTTAAAGTAATGATACAGCCAGATGTCTGTTGAGTATGAGCATAGCCATAGCTTTCTAAGCCTGTAAATTCCCTGATGGGGTGGAGAAGGCCCTCCAAGCCTTCAGTGGAATGCCTCAAACACTTGAAAGGAGATAAGTAGTGCAGTCCAGGCGTTCAAAGAACTAATAAGGCTCACAGGCTCCTGAAAAGCAGTGAGAGAACTGCCTTGTGAAGACAAGATAGTTCTGCCACTTGTGTGGTGAGCTTGCTATTTCTCTGTTCTTGAGGCCATTGTTTCAATAAGTGACCTTTGCTTCATTATCCATGAAATACATATCAAAGCACGCACCCCTGTATATGCTAGTGAGGATTATAGAGATCATGCTAAACATATATGACCATGGAACTCATCTCTCCAGCCCGATCATGCTACACATCACCTGAGAGAGGGGAGGAACCTGAGACAAGACTGTCCTTGGCAAGGGGAGTGGACTGTGCTAATTCAGCAAACATAAAAGGGGAAAATAAGTGCCCCTAGGGAGAATGAAGAAGATTTTTTCCCTACCCCTCTGTTTCTCTATTCTCTTAGATTTGTTAAGTAACAGTGAGAATTGTGAAGTAATGACCTTAAATACCGCTTGCCATAAGTTGTTGTGTAGCTGTTGCTGCGTAACACAATGCATACCTCATCTCTTGCCATAATTTGTTATATGCCTAACCAATTATTGTGGACTTGTTAAGACCTATAGTATTAATTTTGGGAAACTAATAAGTGTTTGTATACAGACCTTGAGATTTATCTCATCTTAGTCCACGCCNACGTGGGCAGTTTTGTGGATTTAATTTCTCTGCATTCTTATTAAGACTATAGCAGAGTGAAGCTGTATGAGGTGCTGGCGTTGAGGGAGAGACACATGATGCCCTTGGAAAATTTCAGAAGGAAAAAAGTAAGCTACTGCTTTTCTATTAAGAGAATGCTCTGAGTGATGCTGGATGAAACAGATTCACAAAGTGATTCTTCTGTAGGGGAAGGGGAAGGAGGCGAGTCTCCATTATGAGAACAGTAGGTCTCGGTCCTGTAAGGTTTGTTGTGTGGAGAATAGAAGCATGAAAATGCAAAAACGTAGGCTTCTAAATCAGTGTGACTGAAACTGTTTCAAGTTGAGCTGCATGATATTTCTTGAAGGTTTTATTGCCTAAATTAAGAGCCATTATGGCAGCATTTTGGTGAAGCTGATTCCTGAAGACTTTGTCGTGTCTTGGGACAACTAGCTGGATCTTTCTGGTTTTAGCATTTTCTAGCTTGTAAAATTTTGCTATTAATATGGTGTTGAGGGTACTTATTTGCATGTGCGTGCTACCAAAAATCTCCTCATTGTATGTAGTGTGATCAAGTCAACTCCGGCCATTTTCTGAAAATAACTTTTTATAGGCTATGTTTCTGTGCTGTTTCATGGGAAAAAATATCTTTTTTGAGACCCTGAATTATCCCTTGCTGATCATCCTTGCCAACCTTCTCTTTAAAACAAGAACTTTAGGACAAGACATTAAAACATGTTCTCATGAATGGTATGAATAATATTATTTCTGCTTGAATTTCCTGTTCTCCCCTGTGCTGTGGTTACGTATGTTCTCCCACTGACATTCTTACTGTTGGGTCACTCTCAGGTGGTAAATGTATGAGGTTTTGGGGAGTTATGGTTAATGTTTTTGGTTTACTGTGTCATTACCTCTGACAGAAAAAACTGGAAAGAGTGCTCTTGTGGTTAAGGTGCTAAATTACATGTGGAGTGAATGAGATTCATGTTCTTACTCTCTTAGTCTTTATAATCTCCACTAACAATTTTCTACCATTTCTGTATGCGCAAAGTGAAGATGATATGTCTCTGCCTCCTCCAGGACAGTGCTAAAGAAAGCTGTATATAAAGCACAATTTCTCTATTGAGGAAAGTTCTTCTAAGTACCAGGTTCTGTCTTATTTCAGTTTTTTGCCTGGTGTCTGAAATGACACAGAACTCACCATGTAGTTTTATGTATTTATATTTCCAGAAAAATGGTTTTAATTTTCACTTATAACTGTGTAGTGTCATTAAGTTTACTTTTATGTATCTTAAAATAGCAGCACATTTGAGATTTCTCAGAACATCTTGGCAATTGCATAAATACTTATTGCAGAAATTGTTACTCTTTCCTCACTGTAGCACATTTCCATAAGAAGCATCTTTGGAGAAACTTAGAAATACAGAGAAATTGACTGTCTGGGACACCTGAAATGAACTTTAAAGTAATGATACAGCCAGATGTCTGTTGAGTATGAGCATAGCCATAGCTTTCTAAGCCTGTAAATTCCCTGATGGGGTGGAGAAGGCCCTCCAAGCCTTCAGTGGAATGCCTCAAACACTTGAAAGGAGATAAGTAGTGCAGTCCAGGCGTTCAAAGAACTAATAAGGCTCACAGGCTCCTGAAAAGCAGTGAGAGAACTGCCTTGTGAAGACAAGATAGTTCTGCCACTTGTGTGGTGAGCTTGCTATTTCTCTGTTCTTGAGGCCATTGTTTCAATAAGTGACCTTTGCTTCATTATCCATGAAATACATATCAAAGCACGCACCCCTGTATATGCTAGTGAGGATTATAGAGATCATGCTAAACATATATGACCATGGAACTCATCTCTCCAGCCCGATCATGCTACACATCACCTGAGAGAGGGGAGGAACCTGAGACAAGACTGTCCTTGGCAAGGGGAGTGGACTGTGCTAATTCAGCAAACATAAAAGGGGAAAATAAGTGCCCCTAGGGAGAATGAAGAAGATTTTTTCCCTACCCCTCTGTTTCTCTATTCTCTTAGATTTGTTAAGTAACAGTGAGAATTGTGAAGTAATGACCTTAAATACCGCTTGCCATAAGTTGTTGTGTAGCTGTTGCTGCGTAACACAATGCATACCTCATCTCTTGCCATAATTTGTTATATGCCTAACCAATTATTGTGGACTTGTTAAGACCTATAGTATTAATTTTGGGAAACTAATAAGTGTTTGTATACAGACCTTGAGATTTATCTCATCTTAGTCCACGCCGTTGGGGATTTACAAATATGACTCACTTATTCCCCAGCTTTCCCAAGGGTGGGACGTAACACATAGAAGGCACCTTGCTTTGTATGTTTATTATTTCCTTTTATCCTCTGCTTCATAAGGAAATTTGGTCAAATTTTCAGTGATAAGCAACCAATATAACAGTGAAAGAACTAGTTACTGTTCATTTTTGTTACCAGAAAAGAGTAAATGCTTGAGTTTAATTGTTAGATTGTAACTAAACTCTCTGTTCTTTTTGAAAATAAAGTTACGGAGTTTATGGCTGAGGACTCCAGTCCATTTCTGCACTTAGTTCTGTACAGAAAATGCAGCTGTAATACTAGTTTCCTTAGCTAAACGCTTTTTAATCCTGACATAGTCTTTCGTGGGTGACGTGGTGGTTACTCTAATGACCTCTGGAAATGGTCAGTAAAGTTGTGGGTATTGGTGGTTTGTCCACTGAAATCCAAGCCAACTGTGTTTTTTCTTTCTTGGAGAGTACCAAATAGCTATGCAGGGATTTTGAGGGTAGTCTAACACATTCTGGTTTTAGGCTGGTGACATGAAGATGAAAGGCCTCTGTTCTGTGGTTATGCAGAGCCTCTTGCACTGGCTTTTGGTGTGGAGGCTTAGTGGGTTGTTTTGGAGGAACTGTCTTCTATTGGTGGCAATAGAGGTGGTTTGGATATCAGACTATGTAACTGTTGTTGTTAGCTGTTCTGCCACTCTGTCTCAGATGCACTTTTTCTTTCAATGGACAGGAAACTGAGAGTTTTCAGTCTTTCTCAGCCCTTTTTAATAGTAGTTTCCATATAGTAGAATACCTTGAGAAGTTTCTTTTTCAGACGTGCTTTGAGTGAAAGTTTATTTTTTTTATAGCCCTAAGCTGTCGTATTTTCTCTTTAAGTTGTTTGCATTTTTCCTCGCTATATTAATGTTATCTGATTATAATAGTCTACAATGAGAGTTAGTGCAGTCCGTAGTCCCACACGACACTGTGCAATACAAGAAAAAGACTAGGATTTGCTGTCAGGCATGTTCATATCCTTTTAACTGCAAGAAATCTGAAACTTGCTATGCATGTCTGTTATAAAAAGTGACACTTTTATGGGCTTGTAGGTGTTAAATAAAAATTTTCCTGCTGTTGGCTATATATGTATTCCCAGGAAACAGTAACGGCACTTGGATTGGAAATTTAAGACAGAGGGTAGTATGGACCTGTCACTGTTTACCCCATTAATATGGAATATTTGTTTATAAATACAGTGCATTTGTGTGAACTAAGATATTTTCTTCTAATCTTATACATTTTTAGTATACTCATTGCCTTGATGTCATGATGCTGGATTGCTAGCTGAAGTTCGAATGGGAATGTGCACCTCTAGACATCTCTAATAATAAATATGATATTATCTCTACAGTCCTGGTGTGTAGATGTTATTTATGTAAAGTAATATATTAATTTAAATTCCAGCTACTCAGAATGAGTTCTGATTGATAACATACACCTTCCTGTGATTATGGTCTGTGTTTTGAACTCTGCCACCTAAATTGTTTTTAAATATTTTTTCTTTATTTGTAAGAGCAAACCAACTGTGATCTATTTTCTGTCTATGGATTTCACTTGCGCTTGTTTACTTTATTTTGTTCATATGTTTTTTTTTGCAAAATATGGACTTCAGTTTGGGTCTGCAAATAGTCCTGCAAAGTCAATTTGAATGTTTTCTAACATTTTGGAATAAAGTTGATCTGACAGATCTTTTTTCAGGCTTTTGCTTTTCTTGGTTCCATGTAAATCACAAGGAATGACTTCTAGCATGCTAGTAGAGTTCCTTTGTTGCCATTGGTAATTGCTTTGCAACTTGCCTCACTAATACATTTAAAAATTATTTTTCTCTAGCAAAATGATGGCTATCGAACATTGTCCTTGTCCGGGCATGTTGGTTTTGGCAGTTTACCTGATCAACTGGTTAAAAAATCCATCAAGCAGGGCTTCTGCTTCAACATTCTTTGCATTGGTGAGTAGTATCTGGGTGGCTTAAGGCTCTAGCAATATACCCGTCCTTAGGAAGTCACTGAAATTTAAATCCAGTTGCGGTGTTAAACTCTTTCTTTGATGAAAAACATGAACTATAATTCCACCCGTACCCCCAGCTTTGCTCATTTGTATCCTTTGTTTTATATTTAGCATTTTCATAAGCAGTAGGAAGACTAAAAATTTTGAAAATGGATACTGCATTTTTATTGATTTATGAATAGTTTCTGGGATTCTTTTGAGTAAACTTGGCTACATGCTATTTTTTTTTTCTCTAATAAAGAGCTTCAGATCAAAAAATCCTAAAATTCCAATTTTCAAATGCTTGCTCTAATAATTTACTCATATTCCTAAAAACTCTGTGTTGAACCTTGTGGTTTCACAACTAATTACTTAACTTTTTAAAATCTGTAGGAAATTAGTTCACACTTTTAAAGAAACCAAAGTGTCAAGTGGCTGTTCTGCTTATTACACATTAGCAGGCCATTCCCTTTTATCTGTAGGATGAGAAAAATTAACTAAGAGGTATTTAGTGCTCATTATGGAAAAGGAATGCAACCAACCATTTTGCTTGGAGAAATCAGTTGACAAGATTTTGTGTAAATTTGTGGAGTTGCTGTGATAACACTTTCTGTGCTTAGTAGGTAATTATTTGATGTGCAAAGTATTTTCCCCAACTCTTCTGTTTAACTTTAGGGGAAACTGGAAGTGGGAAATCAACCTTGATAAACAGTTTGTTTAACACCACTTTTGATGATCCTGTGTCATCGCATTTTCTGCCAAGTGTACAGCTTAGAGCCCAAACTTACGAACTCCAGGAAGGCAATGTTCTCTTGAAGCTGGCTATCGTAAATACAGTGGGATTTGGTGACCAGATAAATAAAGAAGACAGGTAAGTGTCCTCTTGTTCCTGTGGTGTGCAGAAGTTTTGGTCTTCAGTTGCAAGTTGAGTTTTCTTTGGGCTTCATAGTAAATATTAGTCTTTCATGTGCTTCACATATTTGGTTAACTGTTTTCTCTGTGTGCCAAAGTCAGCATATTTTTCTTCTCGTCCAGGAAATGATGTAAGAAATCAGATGAACTCTGGCCCTTTCTTTGTGATATAATCTTTTATAAATATATGTAAATAAAATGTACAATAGTCACTAAAGCTTGGGGTGGAGGAGAGCAGAGAGAAGGTCAATGGGAGGCTTTAAAAAACCAAACAAGTTGTAAAGTACTGTAGATT
Organism: Thinocorus orbignyianus; assembly: GCA_013400375.1. Classification (NCBI taxonomy): domain Eukaryota; kingdom Metazoa; phylum Chordata; class Aves; order Ciconiiformes; family Thinocoridae; genus Thinocorus; species Thinocorus orbignyianus. The sequence goes on along the minus strand of VXBW01007510.1, from coordinate 1,890,253 downwards.
CTATAGATTAGATCTATCAGGTTTTTAACAATTTGATTGGAACGTGTTGAAGATCTTAAACTGGAAGGAACATAATGTGCATTACTTTGCTTTTTATGTTGAACAGCTTAATCAGAAGATGTAAAGGTACGATACTAGTTTCTTTCAGAACTTCTTTTGAGTCTCTGCGTTTAAGAATTCAAGATGTGAAAATACTGAACTGTCTCTCAGCAGATTTTGTTTTTTTCATCTTAATTTTAAAGAATTCTAGCAAACTTTGTGCCTAAGTGGTGGTAATTATAAATGAAGTCTAGAGAGTCACATTAAGATTACCAGGAGAGCTGTGGTTTATGATGTGACTGGAGAAGAGCTACTGCTAGAGACTTGGATGAATGAGATGCAAGTAGATAATAGTATAGATATTAGAGGCTTTGATGTGTGGTGTAGGAGCTGCCTTTTGGTCCTTTTAATTTTGTGTGTAACAACTACTTCTGAATTTTGATAGCATTTTATCTGGTACATAAACTTTGTATAGCAGCAGAAATGTAAGGGCCTGCTGCTTGTACACCCAGCAACACTTTCTTTTAGAAAGCAGATTGTAATCCGGTTTTAAGTAGGATAAAGTATACTTAAACTGTACTTACTGCAAATCAGATTTACATTCGTCTCTTACATTCCTCCTTTTCAATTTTTGTCTGTTGTTTAAGAGCTCTCTCATGTACAGTACTTCATCTTCAGAAGATAAAGGAGGTCCTATTTCTTGGTACTGGTAATTGCATGTTCCTTCTTTTCTTGTATTGTGTCTAGGAGTTTCTTTGTATCTTCCTTGTATCTAAGAGTTCTGCAGTTGCACAGCTTGATTGCAAACATTTATAAAACGTCACTTGGGAAGATCGGTTATAATCGTAACTAACTTTACATAGCTTTTTTTGCTAATAGTAGTTAGGAAATGTATTAGGTGCACAAATCTTCATGAGTAGTCTTTTAGAAATCTATGCACATTTAATTTTTTGCTGTGCCAGGTAGATTCTTGAGTAGCCTTTTGACACATAAAGCAAAAGTCCACAAAGCAATGCAAGAGGAATTCCTTGCTTAGTCTGGCTCTGTTTAGGAGTAGCTAATCTCTGGTTATTAAATTTTATTTCTTACAGCTATCAGCCAATAGTGGATTATATAGATGCACAATTTGAAGCCTATCTCCAGGAAGAACTGAAAATTAAACGTTCTTTATTTAGCTACCACGATACTCGCATCCATGTCTGCCTCTATTTCATTTCACCTACAGGCCATTCCCTAAAAACCCTAGATTTGTTAGCCATGAAAAGCCTAGACAGCAAGGTAAGACTTTGAAACAGAGATTTAAGAATTTGCTTTATTTTCTAAAGCACCTACCAGCTTTCAGATCCTCTCACAGCTTCCAGTTCTGTATCTGTGTGTATGGTTTGGGGATGTTTTTTGGTACTGATCTACCTTAAATCCCGAATAAATTGGTTCCGCAAGTAGCTTGCAGTTCATCACTTGTTTATTTACAGATGAAAAGGAGAGGGGCAGGCATCTGGCAAGAACATTTGAAAAAGCAGCACAATGAGGTTTAAAAATAGAAAAAGTAAAAAAAAAAAAAAATTAGAACCACACCAACTTTACTTTTAACAAATTGTTAACATCTTAGTGTGATTGGATAGTGTACCCTCAATGAATGCTGTAGTATTTCTAATTAGGCTTGTTTCTAGTTAACTATGGAGTTTTGGAAGTGCTGAAAGCTGGCATATAAAAAGTTTAGCAACACTGTGAAGATCTTTGATGTAGGTAACTGAAGAGGCAAGTGCCATGAAACAGAACACCTTGCCAGCATGACCTTTTTCTAAGATAGGCTGCATTGGTGTTTTAAACTTCACTTGTTTTGAAAGCTTTAAAATAGCAGCTTCTAGTGTGATTACTTGTACTTTCTAAATTCTTAACTTTCTTCCTGTTATGGGGCTGTGTGAACTGGATAAAGTGAAATATTTAAACTGTTTTAAGAAACCTTTCGTCATTTGGGTTTAATTTCTTTAAATTTTGAGAAATTTGGAAACTTAAATGCATTTGTTGTTCCTCTAGCCCATTCTTCTGTGCTTTACTAGAGCCTCTCCTGCTAGATTTTCTTTCTGCTTTTTCTTGTTCATAGATGTTTCTTCAAGATAACAAGAACAAAATCAGCTGGTTTTACTATGTTTGTGATTGATAAGCACGTTTGGTATTTTTTAAATTTTGTTTGTGGATGTATTTTGCATTTTGAACTTTCTCAATAGAACAGAGCAAGAGAAGGGAAGGAGGGACAAAGGTAGGGGAGAACAGGGTCACTTGTTTCTGCTATGGTGTTTGTATATGCCAGATTAAAATGGTTGTGAAACTACTCTCTAATAAGTCCTGATAGCTAAAAAGCCTTGATACTAGAAAACAGGACAGTTTCATGGAGCATATTGTTCTTCTCTGAGTTTTGAAGTTGGAGGTTGTGTTAAACCACAAAAATACTTGGTTTCTAGGTTGTGCCCTCTAAAACAGTTTTGCTTCCAAAAGAAAAGGAAATAGATCCATGAGTCCTAGCATCCTGAGAAAATATTTTTTCCATCAGGATAAAACAAAAGTGATTCTACTTTGGGGGATTTTAGCTTCTAGCCACCTACTCTAAATATTTTTGGTTCTGCTTTGGCTCAGAGAGAACGTGAGCAACACGTAACTTTTTCTTCTAGAGAAATATATGTATGCACACACACACACAAAAGTTGATACTTTAACTGTAGTTTAGTCTCCATCTTATTGTGGAACATGTTTATGATGATTTTAGTACTGCATTCTCCTGGTGGCAATTCTGAACTTTGGATTTTCTAGGATGTGGAAGTTCCAGGGTGTGTTCACCACCCTGTATGGGCTTCCATGTATGGGATTCCAAGTATGGGATTCCATGAAGAGGAAGTGGTACAGCACCACACACACATCAAATGTATAAATATATGCCAAAAGTTGTCTTCGGTTTCTTCCTAAATCCACCACAGTATACACTGTTGTGCTTTTGTTCTGGTCTGCCTGGTACAGAGCAAGACCAGATGACACAGCTCAAAGGTAAAGAAGATTCTTAGCAAAGGATAGGGTTATCCTATACTCTATAATCCTGGGAGAAAAAAGCAGATGTGTCTGTGGGCAATTAATTTTTTCTCTATTGCTTATAAATCAGATGACTAACTAAGAATTTTGCCTCTAGGCTTTGGAAAGTCCCGTGGTTTTGCTTAGGACTGAATCGCTGCAGGGCAGCCAGGCTTCATTTAGATATTAAGGGAATCTTCTTCTGTATGCTTTCTTGCTGGGAACTAGTGATTATTCAACTAATAGATCTGTATTTTTAACTCATTCTTGCAGAATTATACAGAGATTACTGTTATATCAGGAAATGACATGAGCACACCTTGTGGGATTTGACTTAGTTTTCTTTTTCTTCAAAAAGAATCTATGAACATTTTTCAGAGAGATACACTTAAATCAGTCTGCAAGATATCTGCCAGTAATAATACCAAGTTTATGGGGCAACAGATGTTTTGACATTAATGTAAGGTGTTACATGGAAATCTAGAGAAATAGCAAGTTGTCTAATTGAGGGGGGAAGCAACACTGCGTTTCAGGGAGATAGATGATCAGAGGACTGAATTTGGTGCTAGCAAACAGAAAAGTAGTGTGCATGGGTAAAGTTTATCTTGGTGACTTTATATAGTCATTCTACATTGCTAGTGCATGAGGCAGTCTCAGCTGCTTTTTCCCATTGTGCATGCTTAAGTGTTTTGGGCAGCCTGGATGAGGGAACTGATTTATAATTGGAAGCTATGGATTTTTGCTTGGTTAGGGAACTGATGAAGCCAAAAAGTAATGTGTCTGCTTGGGCAGCTGCACAAATTTCACTTCTGCCTGGCAATGAGCAGCTGCAGGCAAGGAAAGGGGCAGGACTGCCGGTTTTATTGCAAGTGTAGACTTTTAATGTGGGGTAGAAGTGATTTTATATGAATGGTCTATAGCTTTGTAGTGATACTCAGTTTTGTAGTTGAGAGTTGTAGCTGGGGAAGAGGCTGGAAGGAAGTCAATTGGTTTGCAGCAAGTAGTAGGCGTAGGAGGGAGCAGTGGGACTTGGACCACATCTGAATGTGGTCCAAATTAATACAGTTTTAGTCTCTTTTTAGTACAAATGTGTGCCTTCAATTAATTTTATTCTTGGGTGACAGTACTGAGATACTAGCTTTCAAGTAAACCTCAGATGCTGCAAGCAGAAATTAATTTTGTTTAAAAGATAAAGTAAGGATAACTTTTTTTGTTGTTGTTGCTTATCTGAAGCCAAAGTAGTATTGCTTTTAAATTTTGATACAATGGTTGTGATGTAACATCAGTGTCAATAGCTATAATCACCGTTCCTGGTGGTTTTGTTTTTCTTTTGTTACTGGTCTCCTCAGTAATCTTTCTCTGCAATTCATTATCTAAGAAATTCTCCCCTAATTAACAAGTGCTTGAAAAACTTTCATGCTGAAAAGACAGAGTAAAGGTTAATTTAATTCTAAGGACTCTGTGTTCCATCCATTTTTACAGCTAAATTGATGTCCCTCAGCTAATTTTATTGAAGCTGTGAATTACTCCCAGCTGTAATAGATTGTTTAATAACTGAGTTAAATTAGGATTTTATAAAAAATAAAATATTCTAGCATTTTATTTGTTTTTAGATATTTTATCCCATACATGCTTAGGTTGTGTATGCTAAACAATTAAGGACTATCATGAGGTAATCTTAGAAGTTGTACTTTGGAGTCAGCATGCTTTTTTTTTTTTCATTTTGTCTTTTTGCTTAAGACAGAAGACTTATTTCAAAAGCATCCATTTTGAACTGTTCTCAACAGTCCACGCTGAGGCATTTCTATTCAGACAGACAATACAGAAGAATAAGAAGAATGTGGGGGTGTGTGTATTCCCCCCCCCCCGCTTCTTTATTTTTTGCATCTGTGATCAAGGACCTCTGTAAAACTCTCATCTTCTGAAAACTGTAATAACGATTTTTATTGTTTTTTCCCAAATATTTGGACATTGGCATTAATTCTTTTCAGAACTAGACTTCTGAAAAGTGCGTATTTTGGAAGTGGTGATAGTATTTTAAAGCAAAAAAATTGGTATCTACTACCTTCCTAAGTTCCTGTCATAAGTATTTTAGGAAATAAGTCAGTTTACTTTAGTAGAACCCAATTTTGAGTTCTGAATAATTAGTGTAAAGACTGGTGAGCAAGATACTTCAGACTTTGTCATTGTTCTACTTGCAACAGATCCTTGAGAAACTTTGCTGCAGTGGTGAGTGAACAAGATGATGTTATAGCTGATGGGAACCCAGGGAAGAGGCTTAGGGACAGGCAGTATTTAATAGCCCCCTTCCTTTTCTTTACATATTTAAACTGTCAGCTTTTATTTAGCACCTTCACCATGTCCCCTGGTGCTATGAACTAAAACCATCTAGCAGAGATATAAATACTTAATGTTGTTTAGCTAGTGAATTGGTATTGCTGTTCTTTTGAATGCTCCACTGTACAAGACCTCCTTCCTTGTTCTTTCCTCACAATCAATTAATTTTAAGGGAATATATTAAATAATATGTTATTTTATTAAATGATGCCAGTGAATGTATTTTTCATGGTTTGTGAAGCTTTAGTATCAATTGAAGGAAAAGTTGGACTGTGGGGGGAGGTGTTAAAGAGCTTATCACCAAACAATTTAATTTTTAAAATATGTTACCTAAAAATTGAAGCCTTACACGTTTCATATAATTTGTATCTTTAATAGGTAAACATTATACCAGTTATAGGCAAAGCAGACAGCATTTCTAAAACTGAGCTACAGAAGTTCAAGAACAAAATCATGAGTGAATTAGTTAGTAATGGTGTCCAGATATACCAGTTTCCAACTGATGATGAAACCATTTCTAAAATTAATACCATCATGAATGTAAGTAAATGAGAAAAACATTGATATTTCAGTACTAAAGCATCCATCTCTAATGCTGATTCACACCTGTTCTTTCACCATTAACTTGACACTTACAGGTTTGTATGTAACAAGTTTTTTTATTTATTTTTCTCTCTCCTTACAAACCTTGTGGTTTTTGGGTTTTTTTGTTTGTTTCCCCCCCGCCCCGCCCCGACTTGCAAATCTTCCTATCTCTCTACTGTTAAGAAAGCTTTTTCTTTTCTGGCTCAGCAGCAGAAAAGAAGTTCTCGCTCATAAATGCTTTTTCTAATGTCTGGATAATTAATATATAATTACTAACACAGATGGACAAGATTGGCCTTGCTCTTTTCTTCAGCAAATACTACCTTACATCTGTTATAGAAGATATTTAAATGCCTCATTTCTCCAATTTTCTCTGGTCATAATAACAGCAAGTCTTCCATCTGCTTTTCCCTTTTATTTGGTACTTCCATTTGAAATGAGGACAGATTTTCTCTGGGGATTAAAAAGTCAGTAATAATTCTGCCTTTTTTACTATTGTCCATTCAGATCCTCCCAGGAGTATCTGCCAGCTTCAACTAGGCTTGTGAAGCTAGAAGTCTTTGCTTTGAGCACTCTGTCTGTATTTGCAGTTCATGTGCATATGTTTGTAGATTCCCATGAACATGTGTTTGTGTGTACTGGGATTTGAAAGGAGGGAGGAGGAGCCGGTATTCTGGAGTGTATGGCTCTACAGTCCCACCTCTGTCACTTGTGCCAGGGAGTGAGGGTGTGCAGCCTGTTTTTCAGTAACAGGTCCTTCTGCTGTGGGGAAGGGTGCTGGTCTCTTAACTTATCCCCTTTTATGCTCATTTTCCAATGAATTGTGGTTTTTTAAAATATTTTTAAATATTTAATCAGCTGTTGTGGACCAGCACATAGTCAATACCCAGCCTGTATTTCTGGCCATTTGGGCAAGCCCACGGCAGTAACCATACCTTGGGTTCAAAGCTGTGATTGTCTTGTGACTGTTACTGGGAATATGAACTCTGGATGAATGCAAATCAGAGGGATGTGTTCTAGAGCAGCTTTCTATTTGCTTTTGATACTCTTCCTAATGCAGCTCAGGATACACTCAGCCGCCTTTGCCAGTGAGGGAAACCTGCTGAATCAAGTCCAACCTGTTGTCCACCAGGAACCCCATGTCTTTTTCTGCAAAGTGCCTTTCCAGGCAGTTGACTCCCAGCATGTGCTGGAGCATGGATTTCTTCCTCCTGACATGCAGGACTTGGCATTGCTCTCTTTTGAACTTCATTAGATTCCTGTTGGCCCGTTCTTCCAGCCTGTCCAGGTTCCTCTGAATTGGCAGCACGTCCATCTGGTCTGTCAACCGCTCCTCCTGGTTTAGTTATTTTACCTTGACCTTTATTATTAGTAGTTTGACTAGCTGCTGGTCTCTTCAAACTGGCTTTTGGTTTGAAACTGCCTCTTGACTTTTCCTATAATGGTATTCTTTCCCCTCTAATTTATTTCTGAAGGGTTTGCTTTTCAGTTCTGATGTAAGAATGCTGAAAGATAAGACTGTATTGGTGTGACTATTAACAGGAACACTTGCCCTTTGCCGTGGTAGGAAGTACGGAAGAGGTGAGAATTGGAAACAAAATGGTGAGAGCTCGCCAGTACCCTTGGGGCATTGTACAAGGTAAAGGAATTCTCAAAGGTATTTTTATGAGATTTTTTGTTGTTGAAGTATAAAATTCACCAATGCTAAAAGGGGATGGTATTATCCACTGATGCCATATTGATTATATTTCTGGATCAACAGTTAAAGTACTTTAGCAATTAGTACTTGAGGTGTGCACTAACTTCTAGTTTCTTCAGCACTGATGCATGCCTATAATCAAACTGTGAGATGGTGTATGTGTTATTTGAGAAGATTAATATGGTGGCAGTGCCTGTAGCACTACCAAATTTTAAAGTTTTATGATTATCAGTAAAGAAGGTGGAAGAAAAGAGAGAAATTCGTTGTTGTTCAACTGGAACAGGAGATCAGGATGTGTTGGAACCTGTTCACCAGTACTTCCAGTTAGTGCTTCAATGTGTGTATTAGAAATTGCAAGTGTATAAGTATGAGGTATAATAAATGAGATACCTTTTCCTGGAAGTGTAATTAATAAATAAAATAAATCTCAACGCTGTTTAAAATATATTTGTACAATTTTACTACTTGTGTGTAATAATGAAATCTTCCTCTTTTAACTCATTAGTGGAAAATGAGAACCACTGTGACTTCGTAAAGCTTCGTGAGATGCTCATTTGCACAAATATGGAAGACTTAAGAGAGCAGACTCACGCACGACATTATGAGTTGTACAGGCGCTGCAGACTGGAAGAGATGGGCTTCAGAGACATTGGGCCTGAGAACAAACCAGTCAGGTAAAGGACTTTCTGTGCAGCAGCTGCTTTCAGCATTCATTCGCTTCACATTTGGCTCTATCGACCCAATACAGAGCAGGGTTCATACATAGAATAGATTTTCTAAGAGGTAAAGAACTGTTTTGTTTTGTTTTGTTTCAAAATCAGAGTATGTATGTAGCTGTTCATTCAATTATCTTCATGGAGAAGTATATGGGATTATACGAGCATTGCTTTTAATGACATACCAAGCTAGTTATATTTCTGAAATCTTTCTCATTTAGAATAAACCCGGGGATTTTAATTTTTGTCACAGAGAATGTAATTTATTTTTTTTTTCAGGTACACGCATTTCATGCCTTTTAAATTATTTTCATTGTGTATCAGCATGCTGGTTTAGTTTTTCTCTTAATAATGTCTGATTCTGAACAATGGTTTGATTGGACTCAAAGTTCAGAAGCCGTTGAAGCAGAAAACGTCTACAAAATCGTTGGTTACACTGTTGGCTTCCCACATTATCTGCCACAATAACAAATGTCTAGCCTTTTCAGGTCAAGAAATCTCTTGCTAGACTGTAGGAAGCTAATAGAGGATTCCAAAGGAAAGTTAAGCAGGTGGCTAGAGACGCTTTGTTGTTTCATGTAGTAAAGCTGCTTTATGCAGGAGGTATTTGCAATTCTATATCCAGTTTGTTTAATCTTATATTTCCAACTCTGTCATTTCCCTTTTCCAACTTCCTTTGGTCATTTTATGCATGTGACTGTATTTTGCAAGTGGTTAGAATCCTGATGGCAAAGAACTGATGCTTCAGGAATTGTTCAACCTTCACTGTTTAGCAAAGTGCTGTTATTGCATAGTCGTGGTGGGAAATACCAATTTAAACCAGACATGAAAACAAAATAAGAGTTTGCATTAGATCTAGTGCTTTGAACAAACTGGTTTGTTTACTTTTTGTTTTACTTAGTGATCAGACTGTCTTTACCCACTCTTTTCTGGTAAAAATAAATTTCTTTTAAATGGCTTTTCACCAAATATTTGTTTTTAGTGTCTTAAATTCCTTGCATTCACCTGTACTTTGCACAGGAGTTCCAAGGCAATTTGAGTTACTGTAATTCATACAGTGTTGATCAAGCAGCATTTCTTTCACTTTGACTAGGTCTGATTTATATATTGTTTAAACAAAAATAATTAAATAAGATTAACATGGCCAAGGAAGAGGCACTTCTTTCTGAAGTCTTAATGTCAAGGCGTGTTTAAAGATTAGTTCATTTAGATGATCTTGAGCTGACTGTGAGTTGCAGTGGTCTCTTGACATTTCTCTTGACTTAACAAGAAAGGAATAAATCCTTGTAATAAATAGAGAACCGAAAGTGAGTGAGGTTTAAAACCAACTGCAATTGACCACAGTCTTTTAATTTGGTTTAGGTTTAAGTTTAAGAACACACACTAGCAGCTGATATCTTGTTATCTTTGTCTAGGGGAAGGTTTATTCGAGGTTTGTTCATGGTAATATTGACTGCAGTACCTTTGGCTTTTCTGAACTTGAATTTCACAATGTACAGCCATCTGAAGATAAGAGTTAAATTATAAAAATGATCCTCCATAGAACTGTTTTCTTCCACAAACACAAGAGTTGTCTTGGTAGAACCCCTAAATGGTTTGCATTTTACTGATGACATAAAGTGGCGGGTTTGTGTTGGAATACCACAGTATTTTACGCTTCAGAAGCTGGTTTAGAAATTGATTGCTTCATGGAGATACAGAAAAACTAAGTTCTCTGGTGTATAGTTTTTATGTGTGGTCCAATAAATGCCAGTTTATTGAGAAGTTTGTGGCAAGACAATACACTTTTAATAACTAGTTTTGGTAAATTGTATCCATTGAAAATGTCATTGTTTTGGAAGGATGAGAATAGGAATTCCATAAGAATGTGGAAGAATTAACTTTTTCCCGGTTTACTGCGACAGTCAGAGAAAAGTGGGACTGCATCTAGGATATGTAGTTGTCCTTCAGATATACGACATCGTGAATGACACTGAGGTCTGAAAGAGGAGGGATTTGGTCTCTTGGGAAAGATGTTTTATGGTACCATGAAAAAGGAAGAGAATTTAGTGGATCTGTATGTAGTGTAATTAGTGGGCTAGTGTAGCTGTACCTGGAAGGTGTTTCATGAAGCTACAGAGGAAATTATAAAAAGTGTCATCTGCAGCAGTGTGATAGGAAATGTCTCTTTCCATAGAGGCAGTTCAGTCCTTCTCATTTTACTGATATGTAAATTTAAATATCTTTCAGAATAGGGTCTATCCTGCTCTTTTAGGCAAAAATGTGTTATTGTCGTCCTCTTTGTTCTTAAAGATGTTTGCAACATATACACATGGATTCTAAGAGCAATAGTTTTGAAGTATCATTAATATTGCATAGCAGTAAATGACTGATGATTAAAATTTCATGCTACTTGTGTAAATAATGATCAAAATGCATTTTGAGAAGTCATATTTTGTGCCTGTGATGTAGCTGTCTACATAGCAAATTTGGTAATCTGAATTGGGTTATTTTAGGTAAATTTAGAAAAATTCTGGAAGGCTGAATAATTGGCTGCTTTTACTGCAGTGAAGTTTGTGGCATTTGAACATTGACACTTGAGTAGCTAACGTGCCTTGACTCTTGACATGTCATGAAAAAGCTACCTGTGACGTTTCTATACCACTTTTTTTTTTTTGATTTAAAAGTCCAAGAGTAGACTATTCATCCAAAATTGCAAGCAAAATCAGTAATTCTTGGGTTTTCAGCTACCTTGTGAAATAAGTTGTGGGCAGATATCTGTAAAGGCTTTCCCTTTCACCTGTGAAAAAAACACGTTGGCAAGCTGTTATTTTTTTTATGGGAGGCATGGAAAGAAATGGTTTCAGCATGCAACAGATAAATATATCTGCATCTTTATTGCTAGGTGTGAGGAGTAGTAGTAGTCTGAAGTGACTGTCTTGTGTGCACTTTTAAAAATACCTATTCCCTAATCCTGTATTTTTTTGTGAATTTGTGTTCAGAATAGCTTTTTCATTGTTTATTTGCAAATGCATTCTAAGAATTAACTTTTTCATTAACCAAATTTCCAAGGAAAATGATGTTTACGTGATCAGTCTGTTAGTCTCTTCCCAAAAGCTTATGAATCAACTCTCCATTTTCATACTTCAGTAAAGGGTTGGATGCTTCCAGGGAATTATATGATTAGTGTTCTCACTGCAGGAAAAGCAGAAAACCTTTGCTCTTACCAGCTGTTGGTCAGCCAATGTGCATTTATTGTCAACAAATCATTACCTGTGAATGACGTACTGTCTTTTGAAACTCTTGGGAGCTTGACAGTCATGCACTAGGATGATTTGGAAGGTCATGGGTAATTTGGAAGGTTCTAAGGCTACTGCACATGAAAGATTCACATGAGTATTCACAATAACATATATAGGAAGTCTGGAGGGGCACTAATTGTGTAGTTAAAAAAGGTGTAAGGGTGTAAGCAGGACTTTCGGTATTACAGTCGCTGAGAGAATAGAACATAAAATCATCCATAGGAATTTGGGCTATTAATTCTGCCGCTTTCAGGACACCTGGTTTATACTGGCATTTTTTCAAACCATTATTTATTTAAATTGCATAACAGTGATTAGCATAACTTAAATTAATGGGTAATTTGGAATTTACTTAATCTCATTCATTTACCTTGCAAAACAATACACAAAACTTTTTTTGTGAAGAGTTTAGTCTTATAATGGGTTATCATTCCAAAAGGTCATGAGAATTACAGTCATGTATGTATGATATCAGATTAAAGTGTAACATGTGGGAAACCACTTTAAAAATAAAGAATCCGCTGTATGGTGCTTCAGGGAATAAATGGAATACTGTCTGAGGCTAAAATTAGTCATGTAGGTATAATTTGGTTTCCAAGCCATGAAAAGCAACCAATCAGGAATGGGATTGGAAAACCTGTTACGACAAAATTTATGTAATAAAGTCAGTGGATAGCAGAGTATTTTGGGGGAATGGTTTATGCAATATCTGTTGAATGTAAAATCCAGGAAGTGCTTTTATCATTGTTTTTTAATACTTGAAATAGGGTTTTGCATTTCTTTGCTATTGAAAAGTAAAGATAGACTTTTTTTTTTTTTATAGATGGTCTAGTCCTGCCTTTTTGATAGTCTGATTCCATCCATTAGGAACACCAATTTCAGGTCAAACTCAGCAAGACATAATTGCTGAGATGCCCCAAGCAGAAAAATTTGGAATAGCTTTAAATAAAAATATAGACATGAAGATTGCTTCCAGCCAACCAATCTTCTAAATATAAACACACCTAGTAATCTTAGATATTTGCAAAGGAGGAGAGGATTACTGCTGGTTTGAAATTGGACATTTTGTAAATCCATTTTCCAATTCAAACTATGTTGTTGCTTAAGGGGACATTCTTGTTTTAAAAGAAGGCTGATAGGTAAGGTTCTGTTGAAAAAAGCTGAAGATTCATACTTGGGCTGTGTGCTTGTATATTTGGCTTCTCTGACGCTAATAATTCTCTTTTGACTTGTTTTTCTGTGCTTATAACTACAATTTGTTCTTCATCATAATGGCAGTTAAATGGAATCATAACAAGAACATCTCGGTTTCTTAGTATGTGAGCAATCATGTATTCCATGCTTTATTTTTTCCTGAAACTGGGATATTCAGACCTTGCAGTTCTTGAACAAAAAAGTGTGTGTTTTTCAGTCTATTTTGAGGATGATGGCAGAAAAGTAGGAAGGATTCAGTAATGTGAATAAGTTTACATGTAGAAGAAGGTTGATATGACTCTAGGTGTCTTTTCTAAGAAAGGAAACCTAATATGAAACACAATGAGACTTCTTCCTTGAGAAGTCATTTGGGAATAGAGTTCATCTGACAAACTGCAGCCCTTCGCATTTGAGCTAAATATTTTAACCTCCTTATGGTAAGACTTAACTGTATCCAAAATACCTGCTTTTCATGCCTCCAGCGGGAAAATGGTAATTATTAAGATTACCACATCCTTTGTGTTGCTTAATATCAGTGTAGGTAGTTCACTGCGTCAAGGGACTGCACTAAAAGTACCTGCCACTAGTTAACTTTTGCATTTTTTAGTTTTTCTGATATACCTTAATTGATAGTCAAATGTTTTGCAAAATTTACAAGTGTAGTTTTCATATTTGAAAGCTTTTTAAAATTTCAATTAACTGTAAAATATCGTGTAAATATGTGTATTGTTCAAAGCGCACAAACATTGTGTTCCACTGAGAGCTAAATACACTTCAGAGTCTTAATGAGCATAACATGTTTGATTTGCATTTTTATATTTAGGCTTCCATGTTCTCAGTCTAATGCAGTTAGAAAAACTGTATGTCACAGCACTGCTGGTGTAGAAAGGTAGGTGATGTGCTGTTATGAGGTATGTAATGAATTAGTAAGGTGTAGACTTTCTTCACAATCCCTCCCCTACCTCCAAAACCTCAATAAGAATACATTATTTAAATAATTATCTTCCAACATCTTAATTTTGCAAGTGTTTTTGAACAGAGTATAAAATTCTAGAGGTCCGACCCAGGAGAATGAGAGAGCCCATGAATTTGATTTTCATAATATGTTATATGAGAAGCAGTGAAACCAGTCTTCAGGTAAACTGAAAAGGGTTTTACTGTGAGCGATAGATGCAGTAATGTTTAAAGGATTGGCTTAAGATCTGGTGAACTATTTTCCCCTCCTCCCCAAACCTCCTAAAACCAAAGACTATTTTTATCATTATGTTGCTGATATGCCAAAAACAGCAGAGGAAAGTGTTTTGTCTTTGTGATTTCCAGAAAAATTCAGTCCAGGAGGAAGGGTAATTTAAAAAAATACTCTTTTATTTCTCATCTTCCTTAGACATGTAATTTGATTACTTTGTAAATCCAGTGTCTTCGAAGTTAATCTTTTACTAATTTCAAGAAAAAATTGCTTTTCCCTGGTAAACTAAGCTTAGGTTGAGTCTAAAGGTGTCCACATAGTGAAATGAAGGTGCGATTGCAGCATGTTCACTTAGTCTAGCACTTGCTCTAGCAGCTTTATTACACCCAAATGAGGCATGTTAGCAAGCAGAACTTACACAGCGCCCAAAAGTTGGTGTAGTGAGATTGCTAGCGTTTGAAAAGCCTGTGCTGTAGCTTTATTGTTATTCCATATGCTGTCTAAACTTAAAAGTTGTCTGAGTTAATACACCTGGGTAAAAACCATGCCCTTGTTTCACGTGGTATATACGATTTCAGGGTAACTTATGTTATTTCACAGCTGTTTTAAAAAAACCCCAACCAACCAGCCAAACAAACAAACAAAAAAACAAACCAAGAAAAACCAACCCCAGAAGGTGATTGTTCTGAATTTGTTTTGTTGCACTGTATTGCTCAAGTGAAATAGAGTAGGGAAAGTGCTCTGACCTTGAGATCTCAAAAACATTGTCTGTGTGTGCAATTTCAAGAAAGTTCTTCTCTCTTTAGATTATATTTTGAATACAAATAAGAAACTTTGGGATTGGGAAACTGCCCAGTCACCGTAAATTTAAATATAGAAGAGAGCTGTTTAAGCTTATTGTTGCTCTGAATAATTAAGTTTGGTTATGGTTGTGGGGGTTTTTTTTGTGAGTCTTTTCGTTTGTGAACTGTTTCAATAGAAACAGTAAAATATGAGACTTAAAAAATGGTACGAAAGTGTGTAAGTGTATTAAAACTAGAAAGCAAATTTAAATATTTGATATACATATGTATTTAATTTATATCAGAGTGGAAGGCATAACATAGATGGCAAAGGACAGTAACTCATGGTAGCTGAGAAGGGTTGACAAGTCAGCACTCAGCAAGTGTTATAAAAGGCGAATGGTGTAAGACAATAGCCCCAAAATAAAGAGCTATAATATACTATCCATATTTTGATACGTTTATAAGCCCTATGTCCTACAAGATATTGGACAGATCCTTTTGGTTTTGTAACTGCCACTAGGACAGCTCTGATTGACCAATTCTGCCTCTCTGGACTCTTGTGACTTGTGAGAAATTTATGATAAGTGTTTTGTTGGGAGAATTTCTGTTGTTAAGCAGGTATGCTTTTCAAAGCATACTCTTTGATACTTTTGTGTGCAAGCTCCATTTCTTTTACCCTGAAAAGCAGAACTTTTCCTGCCAGCACTGTGATGATGTCAGTGGCAGTATGTACACTGAAAATGTCCAACCTCTAGTAGTATGTGAATAAATTATCAGCATCTTTTAATTTCCTATGATATGCTTTGATATGAAAGAATTTTGTCAGTTTCAAGTTCCTGTTTGGAGAAAAAAAACTGTTTTGTGTACCAAACTGTCTAGTAGAGTGGCTTTTTTAAAAAAGAAGAAAAAAAGAAAGGCATGGATTTGAAAATAAGGAAATGTTTTAATTACTTGCTGTTTTGACCTGTTGCCATATGATGGCAACAGATGCTCAATGATCTGTACTAATTTGCACCTTCTATATAATTACAAATGTAAGTATGGTATGTAAGCAGTATATTAACTTCTAGGAGAGAGGATTCAGGAAAAAAGAAGCAATCTTGAGGTTTTGGCTGATGCATGTTGGAAAGTAACGCTGTCTTTTGGATGCTGAACTTCTTGAGGCAACTGTATATATTCTATGTTAATGTAACTCTGCCATATTTAAATTTTGACATTACATTAAGAGAGTGCTATATATTTTGAAGGCCCTGTTATTTTCCTTCATTTTTGTATAGGAATAATAATTTTGTTAGTTATGTTGATGCTCCAGATGCATTGTTTTTGTAGTGTCCTATTCTAAGACTGAGGTTTCACAATGTGGAAATTTTGGGCCATTTTTCTGGCAATTGTGGTGTCTTATTAAACAGTAACTTAAACAAAAAGATTATGCATGCTGGAGGCAGAAAGTTATAACTCAAGTCTTCTGGAACATGAAATGGCTGAAGTGCTGTATTTACTTTGAAATGTAAATTGCACAGGAGCTGTTAGCATAAATAATTTTCTTCAGGGTTGTTTACTTAAATAAAAATTTAGAAAAGTAAGATGCTTGCTTCTGTTTAGGCATGTTTTTGAGTTTTTATGTGGGTAGCTGCAGAAATGAATATTAATTGTTTAAATAATGTTCCAGATTGTTGGTTTTCTACATTGAATAGAGCAGCCTGCTGGAGACTAGCTTACATTTTTGGACTTCAGTCTACAGGAAGCCTATGAGGCAAAGAGGCACGAGTTCTACCTTGAAATGCAAAGAAAAGAGGAGGAGATGAGACAACAGTTTGTGCAGAAAGTGAAGGAGAAAGAAGCTGTATTGAAAGCAGCAGAGCAAAAGGTGAGCATGCCTGTCTTTCTTGAATTTGTTTGCTGAGATTCGGAACGGTTAAGCTGGGACAAGTCAGTAGAGCAGGAGGTGATATGGTGAAGTAAGAGTGATGAATGTAAGGGTTGTGTGTTTCTTTGTCTTCTCCAGGAGTATGCTGAGAAACATCAGTAGAGAAACATCAGTGTACCATAGCAGCACAGTAGGTGCTTTACATGCACAGGTTGCTGTGTAAAAAACAAGATTTCAGGAAAAAAATCCCATGGATTGTTTTTCAGCCCAAGAGAGTGGGGTGTGTATGTTTGTATGACCTGCAGGTTCAGTTACTAAGTACAAGCTCAGCCTTCATGTTGAGATGTTTGAAAGTCTGGGGTGGTGGTGTCGGTTTTGTTTGGTTTTTAAAATCTCATTTGTTCCCAGCTGCCTTAAGAATATTTGGAGAGGTGGAACATTTCTTGAATATGTTGTTAAAGATTTAGTCCTGTCAAGCTGGTCTGGCAAAACAGGATCTTCTCATCTACTTTCTGCCAGACTTTATCATGGTCATGCATATTTATATTCAAACACTGGTTTAATTGAAATTGGAAACCTGTGTATATTTAGTAATGCTATTTTCTGTACCTCCATTTCCCAGCAAAGATGTAGGAATTCTTGTGAGGTATTCAGATGCATGTTTTAAATACGAAGGCAGGTTAATACTTTGTTTTCTAAATCTGTGAAGTCCTCCATGCTACTTGTGGAGAAAAAAATCAGGTTCAGTCCTTCTCAGTACGAGAGTATCCAATTGGAAGAATACTTGGCCAAGTCTTGCACAGTATCTGTGGTACCTTTTGATGTTTTCCTTCTGTGATTTATACCGGGCGATTTGTGAGCTCTACATGTTGCAATTTAATTAGGGATGTTAGTTTTCCCAGCTCCTGATGTGGGAAAGTAATCATGCAGCTGCTCCTGAAGAATACTTGCTGTACACCCCTGCTTCTTATTCCCTGAGAAGCATGTATGTGTATCTGGAAACTAAGGAAAAACAGGATTTTGTGTTGTACTTAAGATTATTTTCACAATCTTCATTTAGATGCAGCGTTACCACTCCTGACATATACAGCCGCTTAGGACCTTACTGTTTCTACTCTATGTTTTTATTGGTATACCTGGTTTTTGCAAAGCATCTGGTTAACTGTCACAATAAATAAACGAATAGTGTACATACACACATTTATAAAATCTGACAGCTTTACTGTGTAGAACAGACATACTGATACATTTATAATCTCAGATATTTCTTATTTCCTTCTTTGAAAAAGATGGAAATAAATCTCTTGGGTTTCTATACCAGTGTATCACTCAGATTGAGTAACACCAATACAGATGAATACAGAAGCAAGATTCCAGGAGAGCTGGCGTTTAGGGAGATGAGAGGTGAGGAAGAGTGAAGTACCCTTTGGGTATCATGCACAATTTCACTGTAGGTTTAAACTGGCCAAAATGCATCTGGAGAGTAAAATCCAGTAATATGTCAAAAGAACAATTACTGCAGAAAAGCGGTTAACTTCTCGTAGCACACAAGTAATTCCCCCAGCCAGACTTACTGTGTGTGTACATATTAATATGTAAATGTAATTAATATACATATTAACACTATGTATGAAAATACATACCTGTGTAACTAAAATATGTATGATTCCTTTCCAGCTTGGTTTTAAGGAAGTAGATTCTACTTGAAAGATCATGAATTAATCCCTCTGTTGGTAATTATTTCCTCTCTAAAGGCCTCTTTATTTTTGATTTAACCAAGATATAGTAAAATCTAGTAGAAAGTCTAATATTCACTTAGTGCCTTCCATGCGCCACCTGTACTTTGTGTGTAGTAGCCTTGGCTTCTATGAGAACAATCTGCTATGAATGATTATTTCTATGGATTGCTGTTTTTTAGTGTTACCAGTTTTTGGAAAGAACTACAATGTCTTACGACTTTTAGCACAAGCTGAGATAGGGTTTACTGTTTAATTGCAGAGGGGTTTTGTACTGTGATATCACCACCTTGTGTTACTAGTTGGGAATATATTTTTTTGTGCTTTCTGTACACAGGTGCACACTAAATTTGAACAGCATATGCTAGTGCTTCAAGAAGTGAAAATGAAATTAGAGAAAAAGAGAAAAGTTCTAGAAGATGAAATAGCTATGTTTATTGAGAAGAAAGCTAACGCTGAAGTATTCCAGTCACAAGCATCTGTCTCCACCCCTCTTGTTAGTCTGAAGAAAGACAAAGACCGCAAAACGTACGTACTGATGCTAGTCATCAGAGGCAGCAAAAACCAAATTCTTCACATATCACTTTTATAACACAAATGTTAGTAATCTTTTAGAAAAGGAACAAATGTGCTCCTATTCTGTTATGTGGTAAGAAGACAGAGGTGTGTAAAATACCCTCATGCTTCAGTCACTGGCTCTGAAATATACTTTTAGAGTAATTGCTGTATGTTCTATGAGCATTCTTTTTTTTTTTTTTTCCATGAAGGAACCCAAGTTTTCGACTTAAACTCCTGTGCTTTGATGTCAGAGATGAAGACACTGTGACTATTCATGAACAGAGGGAGAGGGAGAAATTAGAGAGGGAGAAAAAATCACCCAAGGAATTCCAGGAATAGTATTTGATTACTGCAATCAGGTTTCAAATGTAGAATGTTAGTTTTATAAAGCAATCTGACTTCCACTGTCCTGTAATACTAGATATGTCTTCCTAGTACAGATTTTCAGAGGAGATGCTGATAAAATTGGCTGTAAAATTACAGTGTGGAATATGACCTGATAAACATATTTTGCATTCTTCCCTCCCACCCACTTCTTTCTTTCCCCACTCCTGAAATAAAAGCTCTAATAAATTGTGAACGTTCAGAAATGTATTCAAAAGTAGTTTCCAGAATAACATGCCCAACCTCTTTATATATATATGAGATTAAATATTCATATATAAACATTAAATTGAATTGAATTATTTTTCCTCCAAAATGAGAAGTCAATTAACTTATAAATTTCCTTACCTGATAGGTTACAATTTTACTGCAGATAACATTTCTTTGATTAGTATCTTACTGCAATCGATAACAGATTTTTTGGTATAGAAACTATTCATAACTGCTAGATTATGAAAAACATTAGAAGCTAGATGGGTGCATGTATTTCCACAAATATCATCAAGACAGCTTTGACATTTTTGGGGTGTATGCCAGCAGCCTGCCTCTGCTTTTGGCAAAGTTTATTGCATTTCAATTCATGTTACAGAATTCCTTTTCCTAGACTCCTTTTTCTCTATTTACTTGTGGAAGTGGAATTCCTGGTAACAGAAGTAATTATCTGCACTATTATGAGTTAATCTCAACTTCAAAAATATTTTAGTTTGTTTTCTTTGTTTTAGCTTTATTTTTCAGAGTATGCTACAGTTTACATGCTTGCTTTTGTTTTTCATTTCCAGCTTTACGTAATACTGATGACAGAAGAAACAATATTGATAATTTCTCTTAAGGAAGCAATGATTCAATGTCTGCTATTGGAGCTATAGAAGTTGCAGTTTCTTACTGAAGGATTTGGAAAGTATCTCTTGTTGCTGCATGCTGCAAAAGAAGAATTTTGAAGTATGATCCGTACATACATGGTGCAGCAATCACTGTCATTGCCATCACAGACTGTTATGAGTGTGCCTTGATATATAGTTGCCTTACGTACGTGTGGCCAGCTTGCTTTCCTTTTAAGTGCCTTGTACCAAAAAAAAGTCCCTGCCATAAACAGTTCCACTCATAATATTAAGATTACAGTACAAAAGTATTCAGTGAATATATGCTTTCAGTGAATATAACCTTTCTAAGAGCTATTTGCATATGGTATGGTGTATCAGTCTACTAAATATTATTTGATACAACTGTTGACATAATTCAACCATTTACTTGCTTTTATGTACAAGCACTGTCCTCAATTTCAGATACGATCATTCTAATTAAAATTTACTGAGGTATTTTTGCAGTGCTGTACTGTTGCACAACAATTTATCTGACGCTAATGACTTAATATGGAAAGTACCTGTAACTTTTTGATGCTTGTGACTGTGGTGTTCAGTTACAGCAGAGGCTGAGCTTTACAAAAACTGGTGACTACAAGAACTTCAGGTTAAAACAAGTTTAAAATGTTTTTTATTGTTCCAGTGGCCATGATAACTGATGGGAAACTGTAAGAGGTGCAGTTCCCTGAAGTTGTTTTGTGCGACTTTGCAAAAATTAAATACTAACTTGATAGAAATAAAATACATTGGTTTTGCTTAAGGGTTTCTGTTGATCTACTTCCTCTCCCTTCCATGTTATTAAAAACAAGGAGTAAGATTTGACATTAATCTGAAAAGTATAAATGTTTCACATCTGTTTTAAATGTGTTAAGTCATGTATTGATTCTCAAAAATAGATGACTTGTGCATACTGTGCCAGAAAGGCAATATGACGTGTGATATTCTTGTCATATACCACTGTAACAAATCACAGAATATCTCAAGTCATAAGGGATCCATAAGGACCATCAAGTCCAACTCCCTGTTCCTCGCAGGGCTACCTAAAGGTAAAACATACCACTAAGAGCATCATCCAGGCATTCTTTGAACTCTGATGAGCTGGGTGCCATGACCAAGGCCCTAAGGGACCTTGTTCCAGTGACCGAACTCACCTTCTGTTTTGCTCACACAGTGATGCGTATAGTATAAGATTGTTTTCCTTTGCTTCTGTAGCAAGGGGAAGGAATAGATGCTAAGATATGAAAACACTTCGTTGACCAGGAGAGTGTCAAAGTGCTAATTCTTGCAGCTCCACAGGCACAAAGGGTTGTGTTGGGAGGGAAAGGTTAAGAGGAGACACCCATATAACCTGCGCACTCAGCCAGCGTGTAACTGATGCTTCTTTCAAGGGAAGAAAATGGGCCAGGACCAGGCCTTGTGATTGCTGTCTGCTTGCTCCTTTGTGAGCAAAATGTAGCTTGATGAAAGACTTATTTTTTGCTTGGCTTTGTACTATTGGCTGGGCCAGTATCTGTTTGATTGGAAACAAGGTATATGCCTTCCTTAAAGGAGGTAACAGCCAAATTAAAAAAAACAAACACTTTTTTTTTAACTGAGTGTTAGGTTTTGAAGTGTTATCAAGTGGTCTTGAGCACAACATAATTACAATTAAGTGACGTAGAATGAAGCCCCTGTAATCCAAAGGGGAAGGGGTGAGGGACCTGCTCTAACACCTTGATATAAACAAGTCTATGGGGTCAGGTGGGATCCACCCAAGAGCACTGAGGGAGCTGGTGGAATTGCTCACAGAGCCACTTTCCATCATTTATCAGCAGTCCTGGCAAACTGGGGAGGTCCCAGCTGACTGGCATCTAGCAAAGGTGACACCCATGCACAAGAAGGGTCAGAAGGATAATCCAGGGCACTACAGGCCTGTCAGTCTGACCTTGGTGCCTGGGAAGGTCGTTGAATAGATCATCCTGAGTGCCATTATGTAGCACATGAAGGACATCCAGGTGGTCAGCCTCATGCAGCACAGGTTCACGAAAAGCAGGTCCTGCTTAACAAACCTCATCTCCTTCTATGACAAAGTGACCTGTTTGGTGGATGAGGGAAAGGCTGTGGATGTTGTTTACCTGGACTTTAGTAAGGCCTTTGGTACTGTCTCCCACAGTATCCTTCTGGAGCAACTGGCTGCCCATGGCTTGGGTGGGAGTACTCTCTGCTAGGTTAAAAAATGGGTGGAGGGCTGGACCCAGAGAGTGGTGGTGAATGGAGTTAATCCAGTTGGCAGCTGGTCATGAGTGGTGTCTCCCAGGGCTTGGTATTGGGGCTGGTTCTCTTTAAGATCTTTTATCAATGATCTGGACAAGGGGATCGAGTATACCCTCAGTAAGTTTGCAGGTGACACTAAACTAGGTGGGAGCGTCAACCTGCTTGAGGGTAGGAAGGCTTTGCAGAGAGATCTGGACAGGCTGGATTGATGGCCCAAGGCCGATGGGATGAGGTTCAATAAGGCCAAGTGCTGGGTCCTGCACTTGGGTCACAACAACCCCAGGCAGTGCTACAGGCTTGGGGAAGAGTGGCTGGAGAGCTGCCCGGCAGAGAAGGACCTGGGGGTGGCAGTCGACAGCCAGTTGAACACGAGCCAGCAGTGTGCCCAGATGCCCAAGAAGGCCAACAGCATCTTGCCCTGTATCAGGAACAGCGTGGTGAGTAGGACTTGGGAGGTGATTTTCACCCTGTGCTCAACACTGCTGAGGCCCCACCTTGAGTGCTGTGCCCAGTTTTGGGCCCCTTACCACAAAAAAGACATTGAGGTGCTGGAGCTGGTCCTGAGAAGATCAATGAAGCTGGTGAGGGGTCTGGAGAGTAAACCTTATGAGGAGAGGCTGAGGGAGCTGGGGTTGTTCTCTCAGCCTGGAGAAAAGGAGGCTGAGGGGAGACCTTATTGTTCTCTACAACTACCTGAAAGGAGATCGTAGAGAGGTGAGGGTTTGCCTCTTCTTCCAAGTCACAGGTGATAGGACAAGAGGAAATGACTTCAAGTTGTGCCAAGGGAAGTTTAGATTGGATCTCAGGAAAAATTCACTCACCAAAAGAATTCTCAAGCACTGGAATGGGCTGCCCAGGGAAGTGGTTGAAGCACCATTCCTGGAGGTATTTAAAAGACGGATTGACGTGGTGCTTAGTGACGTGATTTAGTGATGGGTTGGTTTCTCTCAGTTAGGTTGACGGTTGGACTAGATAATCTCAAAAGTCCCTTCCAACCTAGACAATTCTGTGATTGCATGTGTGCTGTCAGCACTCAGTTAATCCCACACGGGTTAGCACAGCCACTGATGTTAGTTGGCTCAAGCACAGATTTTCATGAGTGGTACAGAACTGTATTAGAAGACAGATATAGCTGTCTATAGTGTGGCCACTTTGCTGACACAAAGCCTGAGATGGTTCGGTAGTGTTTGACCTAGGTAGCTCTGTGCCTGGCCCATACTGGAGGACGTGCTGTGCTTTGGCAGCTGGGAACCATGAATAGTGCATGGTGGGTACCACGTGTCTTGGTCAGGATGGATTTGTGTTCAGTTGCTCATGTTGGTCCTGCAAGGACTCAGCAGCAAAACAAAACTGGTGCAGGCACCTGTGCAGGCCTTTGGTAAAAGGAGTTGTCCAGTTGCAGCACAAAATGACGTAGCCCAAAATGAGAAAGCTGGCGGGGTTTTCCTTTTTTCCCCCGGTGTTCATTAAAGCAGTGGAGAGTCATCTGTAAGTATGGGAAATTCCATAGTTCTTTTGTTGAAGTTTGCCTGAAGATGAGATATCAGATAAGTGCACAAGTGCACGTCACAGCCTGACAGTCAAATGCGGGTCAAGGAATTATAAAGGAACAACTAACAAGATCTCTCGAAAGTGGAGAATTAATAGTGGTAGTAAACAAAAATGTATATGCCTCACTGTAGTTTATCTTAGCGATGGGCTTTTTAACTGAGGACTTCAGAGGGGTTTATGCTTCAGATTAAATGATTTCAGGATTATTAAGGTCTCTTTATTGTCACTGTATCTTCTGCAAGTGGCTATTGTGAGATTATTTACAGCCTTTGCAAGTCTGAAGCCTTTACCTTTTCAGATCCTTCTCCTAGGATACTTTCAATTTATGTTTTGTGTATTTATTCTTAACTATATCTTTACAATTACTTTGCCACAAGAAGACACAGCCAGGATACGTAAGTGGTTTTATCTGAACTCTCTCTCTTAAATTTGATGTCAGAAACGTATTTAGGTTTGCACTGTGAAATTAGGTAGAGAATGTACCGGACTTCAAAAATTAAGAATGTATGGAGATTGGAAGTAAGGACAGGCAGCGTGGAAGGACTTCAGAGACGCTGTTCACCACTGTAGGGAGAAAATTTGTGTGGTCAAAGCTCAATTAGAGTTCACGCTGGCCAGCAGTGTGAAGGACAACAGCAAAGGCTTTTTAAAATATGTTAACAACAAAAGGAGTATCAGCGACAACGTTGGTCTGTTGCTTGATGAGGTTGGTCATCTCACCAGTAGAGTCATAGACAACACAAGAGACATTTAACATCTTCTTCACCTCTGTCTTTAACACCAATGATGGACTCTGGAACCCCTGGATCCCTGTATTGAAAGACCATGACTGGTGTGCTGAGAAACCCGCAGCTGACCCTCAACTTGTTCAATACTTGGTGCTCCAGCTGGATGCGCATAAATCTATGGGGCCCTATGGGATTCATCCCAGGGACCTGGAAGAGCTGGCTGATGTCAGCATGAGAACTCTCTCCCCTGTTTTGTAACAGTCTTGGGAATCTGGAGAGATCCCAGTCAACTGGAAGCTGGCAAATGTCCCAATTTTCAAGAAGGATAAGAAGGAAGAATTACAGGCTGGTCAGTCTCGCTTCAGTGCCTGGTAAAATTACAGAGAAGGTTATTCTGTGAGTTATTGAAAAGCACTTGAAAGACAACGCAGCCATTGGTCATAGCCAGCATGGGTTCATGAGAGGAAAGTCCTACTTAACCAACTTAATTTTGGTTTATGACAAAGTCATACATCTAGCTCNGCAGCCAGAAGGACCAACTGTGCCATGGCGTGCATCAAGCACAGCACAGCTGACTGGTCAAAGGAGGTGATTGTCCCACTCTGTGGTGCACTGGTGCGGCTGCTGTGGGCAGTTTTGGGTGCCTCAATGTAAAAAGGACATCAAACTACTTNTTAGCAAAGCTTTTGATACTCTCAGAATATCCTTCTGAACAAAATGTCCAGATGCAGATAGACAAATCCATAATATGTTGGGTGAGAAATTGGCTGACAGGTCAGGCTTATAGTAAATGGGATTACACCAGTCACCAGTAGGGTTCCCCAGGGCTCAGTTTTAGGGGCAGTGTTCTTTAATGTTTTTATAAATGATCTGGACACAGGAATTGAAGGTATATTAAGTTTGCTAGTGTAACTAAATTAGGAGGAGCTGTGGACTCCTTTAAGGGCAGGGAGAATTTACAGAGAGATCTGGGTAGACTGGAGAGCTGTGCAATCACCAGCTTTATGAAATTTAAAGGGAGTGAGTGCCATNGGACATTAGGAAAAGGCTCTTCACAGAGCAGATGGTCAGTCACTGCAACAAGTTCCCCAGGGCAGTGGTCACAGCACCTGTCAGAGTTCAAGTAGCACTTGGACGATACCCTCAACCATGTAGTTTATTTTTAGGTGGGCCTGCGAGGAGTATGGAGTTGGACTTGATGGCCCTTACNCAACTGTGCCATGGCGTGCATCAAGCACAGCACAGCTGACTGGTCAAAGGAGGTGATTGTCCCACTCTGTGGTGCACTGGTGCGGCTGCTGTGGGCAGTTTTGGGTGCCTCAATGTAAAAAGGACATCAAACTACTTGAGTGTGTCCAGAGGAGGGTGACCAAGATGATGAAAGGCCTTGAGGGCCGGACTTAGGAGGAGAAGCTGAGGTCACTTGGTTCATTCAGCTTGGAGAAGAGAAGGCTGAGGGATGATTCTGTGATTCTGAAGGGGGGCAGCAAAGGAGCAGGTGCTGATCTCCTCT
The DNA here is from genome assembly GCA_013400375.1 of Thinocorus orbignyianus. Classification (NCBI taxonomy): domain Eukaryota; kingdom Metazoa; phylum Chordata; class Aves; order Ciconiiformes; family Thinocoridae; genus Thinocorus; species Thinocorus orbignyianus. Next base: position 1,863,921 of record VXBW01007510.1, on the reverse strand, counting down.
CTCTGGTGACCAGTGACAGGACACGAGGAAATGGAATGAAGCTGTTGGGGCAAGTTCAGGTTGGACATTAGGAAAAGGCTCTTCACAGAGCAGATGGTCAGTCACTGCAACAAGTTCCCCAGGGCAGTGGTCACAGCACCTGTCAGAGTTCAAGCAGCACTTGGACGATACCCTCAACCATGTAGTTTATTTTTAGGTGGGCCTGCGAGGAGTATGGAGTTGGACTTGATGGCCCTTACGGATTCCTTTCACTTTGAGATATTCTGTAATTCTATGATTTTAATATTAGGGAAACATGAGCCTTTTCCATAACATCATCTTTCTATAGAAAGGCAAATACTCAAAAGAAAACTGAATGATTTCTCAAGACTTTTGCAAAGACTTGTGTAATTCTCATCCAGCATATATCACTGCAAAGAGTAATTTGGTGTAATTCATAGGTAAATTACCAAGCTGAATTTTTATAAGGTGGTGAGGCGTCTATCTCTCCTTGTTTTCTTTACTAAATATCTACTTTTGGAATCTAGACAGTAACATCAAGGCAGCAAGACACTGATAGGTATTTGCGGGATTTAAAACCAGACAAAACCTCTTCAACGGGATTTTCGCTAGGGTGCGCTCGAAGAACACGGCTTTCGCTTTTGGGGACAGGGCTGCGACATCGAGCAGCTGTGTCACTGGTCTCCTCTAGTTCAACATGCTTTTATGGAATAGGTGATCTCCACAGGCCCCTTCCAGCACCAGCGGTTCTGTAACACATTTAGCCTGAGCAGGTTTGTTTGGGTTTGGTTTTTGTTTTTTTTTCTTTTTTTCACAGAAGAGAATATGAACCTATTTTCTGCAGAACCAAAGCTGTAAGCCCCAGGGGCAGTATGAAGGTAAGTGTGATGAGCGCTCTGACCTCATGTGGTGGGTTGTATCTGCTAGGGCATTGAAGTGCGGAAATCAGTCTTTATGATTTGAGAACTTAAAAATGCAATGGCATCTCATTCTGATCCAAAATCTTTTTAAAAGACTTCCCTGAAACACATTTTTTTTTTTTTTTATTGTTGTTGGGAAATACTGTTGAGGTGAATTGGGATGGATGGTCATCCTGTGAGCCTTAAACTTTCTGAAAAAGAGTATTATGGAGCTGGACAAATGCCTCTTGGCATCAGATCTTTTAGTATCTCTTTATTTTTGGGGTACTGCAAGTGGGGTCTCAAGAGAGGGCTGGTATTTGTAGACTTTTTAGAGTAGATTTTTCACGGCTTCTGCATGTAGCTATTCTGTTGAGATGGTGGTTATTTGGTTAGTTTTGGGGATTCCAGAGATGGAGCTCCATTCTCCCTCACACTGACAGAGTAAATATACTTGGTCCTTTTAACTTTCTGGGGAAATATGATGATCCTGGAACATTTTGGTAGAACCAGCTGAGCTGTCTGATGAGGTGTGTGAGCAGCCAGAGAGACGAGACACGGAGAAATCTACCGCAGCCTTTCCTCTAATGTTTGTTAGCTTCCCGTCATGCCGTTGAATACTCATTTGACTTGCAAGCTTCAGTGAAATTTTTTTACTAGCTGCCATCTAGAAACACAGCAGGCAATGCTGATGGACTGTGCAGAGGAATACAAAATAGCAGTGCTATTTTATGACTCTGTTCACAGTAGGTGAATGACATCCAAGCTTTGTCCCAAGGTCAGCTCATTCTATACGCCTAATAATTTAAAATGTGAAATGAACAATGCAAATTCTTTAATGTGAGAAATCATTTCATTGTCTATCCTGATGGAGTTTCAGATTGGCATGTGTGTTTTAACTCTGGAATTGCAAAAGTCTTTTTTGCTCATGTTAATTTCTTAAGGAAAAAAAAAGTCTCTTAGGCAAATTAGAGTATATTCTGTTTCTTAACCATCAATGTATTTATTCTCACAAAATATATTAAGAAGTTGGAAGACACTACTTGCATTTGCAGTTGGAAAATGAGACTCACAGTGGGTAGGACTCAGATTTTTAAGCATAATTAGATTTTTTATTTTTTTTTCATTTGCACCCACTCAGCGAAAACAAGCCATGGAAGTAAATCCATCATAGCTTTTAATATGTAGTTAGAGTCACACAGGAAATCTGTGATAGACCAGGTCCTTGGGCTGACATCCTTCACTGCTACTAAGCATGAGCCTGGGCCCCCCAGACTTGTACATAGTTCTCCAAGTTGGTGTTGTTTTGGCTGATTAATAAAACAGAGGACCTTTTGTGGAGGATGATCTATGGAAGGAGGAGGATGGTGCAATCTGAATTCTGACTGGTTTGGGTTAGGTTTGCATGAGACCTTTGTCTCCCTAAATCCAGAGTTTAAATGCCTTGTGTGCAGCTGCCTCTAGATTCCCCAGTCACTTAGGTTTTCGAGACGTGCTCATGTACATATTCAATGTCTCCAAAACCATATGGGGGTTTCTGAAGCAATATGGTCCATGGTGTGGACCTGAAGTGTGTGTGAGTGTATCCTCATCAGTGGAGAGACTTCCTTGCTGATGCATAATTTATCCTGAGTTGTTGGTCCACCTGTACTAAAAGAACCATTTCAACAGAAGATGAGGAAGACCTGGCTCAAAAATTCCCTTGCCTGGTGGACAAGATCATTGAGTGGAAGGTGAGAAACCTAATTTCAAATCCCTGCTCAAAGTCAGGCAGAGCAAGAGGCTGGATTTAAAACTCTTCACACTGAAATTATTTGTGACTCTATTTCCCTTGGTTTCTTATGAGGCAGAGTTTTGTCAGGTTGCTGAATGATGCTGCTCTTTGGGAGAGCAGGTGTTTACATGTGACTGCAGGCAGGCTCTGGAATCATCAGGAGGGAAAAAAAGGGAAAAAACAACCCACTTTTAATACAAATTTCCATTCCTGGGAAGCCAGTGCTCTTGTCCTAGGAGCTGATGCTTGCCAGGAGCCTTTTGTAGCCTCCTGCCTTTGTCCAACCTCAGGCTTATCCCTGACGTCATTGATTGGGGTTTGGTAGAGGCTGAACCAGTTTCTAACCAAGTGGAAGAGTTTCTAGGTACAAACTGCCTTCAACTTGAGTACATAGGCAAAGACTTAATCTGTATTTAGGTGGCTGATGAGGACACCAGCAAGCCGCCTGGTTGATGGCATCCTGTGACAGTGATGTGGCTACCCCAGGGCACTGCTGGCAGACAGGGCAGGGAGGAAAGGCTCAAAACCTGGTCATGTCCCTTAGAACTCTGTGCCAGGCAGATCTGTATCTAGCCTGGATTCTCCACCTGAAATGTCTACTTAAGGACTAACATAGAATCATAGAATCATAGAATGGTTAGAGTTGGAAGGGACCTTAAAGATCATCAAGTTCCAACCCCCCTGCCATGTGCAGGGACACTTCTCCCTAGAGCAGGTACCAAGAATCTTCAGGATGCTACAATGCAGTGAGCTGAATTTTAAAGATCATCAGCAACACTGATGCTCCAATTCAGTGATTTTTGAAGAAAAGAGGAAGATCCTAATTAAAAGACTGCATGGTGTTTATCTTGACATCCAAGGAAGAACTATCCTGATATTCTGGTGGGGCTGGAAATGGCTCAGTTTTTGAATCGAGTCATTGAAAATATGATCACAGAAACTAGAGATCATAATAACCTGAGGGCACTGCTGATAATATTCCTGGTAAATGACATGTAATTATGGTAGATGGAGGAGCAGATTTCCCCAATAAGCACTTCCATGCCAGTAATGTGTTCTGAATACACGATACTTTGCCTGTGAGGTCAGGAGTGATCCTCAAGAGTTTTACTGGATGATATAATGGAGTTTGTATATTGGCAGAGCTTAGAGGATCAATAAGTGGAGATACTGCATTGCAAGCTGTGAATTAATGATTGCTGCAAACAGTTGGCTGAGGTTGTTGTCGCTCTTAAGTATGCAAAAAAAAGAAAAAGAACTGCAGCCTAACTGTAATTTGTAATGCTCATTGCTAAAAGCCATGTTTGGAAATTTGCCTGGATAGGTTGTTTAAAAAAACTCATACAATTCTATGTGCTTTAAAAAAAATATTTACAGCTTTAAAATGTTTATACCATACAATTATATAGATGTCGTATCTCAGGACATAGTACCTGAAGCAGTACCTGCCCTCTTACAGAAAGACAAAACCTCCATGCAGAAGTGTTAACTTCAGTTTTTGGGACCTGCCTTGCACAGCCTGGGAGGCTGCGGGTGCATCGATGAGTTTGATTGGAAAAAACCCCAATTTTCTGTTTGGTATGAAATGAAGTTGAAAAGTATTAAAAATGGCAAGCAGCCCACCCAAAAGTCTGCAGAAGAAATTTGCAGATGTGCATGCTTTCAGTTTATTTTACTGCAGCCAGTAATGAATCAAGTTTTAAAGAGAAAGACTACAAAATTATCCCTAATCTTGCAATTTTGCCAAAAGTAAGAGAGACACTGATCAAGAGGACCTCTGGGTGAGTATTTGTGGTGTCATCCTTAATCTGCTCACCTTCGATAGCTGAAACCCAGTTAATGACTTATAGTTGCTAAAGACATTCCTCGAGTAAAACACTTTGACGTAGATGCTAAGAAAAAAATAGATGTGAGACCAGGGAGTTCTGGGTTTTGAAACACCAGATCTGTTTGCAGAAAGATTGCTTTTAAAGAATATTAAAATTGTCTTAGAAATATAATTTACTGAAAAGTAGGAAGGGTATATTGTGGCTGCTGTCAATCTGGGTTTCTCTGGATCTTATATTTGGTACGTTTTTTATTTATTTCTTCTCTCTGTATTTTAAAGCCCATTTTAATCTAGTTTATGGAGGTTGCCAGTGAGGGGTGCTAAATAACCATCCTGGAGAGGCTGCAGCTCCCGGAGCTGTGTCCTGCTGCAAGCCAAAAATTATGTTTAAGCATAAAAACAAACCCCCAGGCGAAAGAAAGCCATGAAAGGACCTCTCTATAAAGCCAAAATTAAAGGATCGTTGGGATTTTACTCCTCAGCAGCAGCCAGGATGGAAAAATTCTCTGTCAGTTTGAAGTCTGTGAGAGTGCAGTCACAGGGAAGATTAAACAGCATGAGATGTGCAAGGTCTTGGGCATGAGTAACCTGGGGGCAGAGAGGAGAGCTGCCGGGGTGGGCATGGCATGGTAGTAGTGAAAATCTTGACTTTCCCAAGGTGGGGAGTTTCGTACAGTGTATGTTTAGATGCTGAATAGGAAGACAATTGGGATTTTTCTGTCTTGTCTTAGTCGACAGGTAGGTGAGGGATTCTTTTGATTTAGACAAGTTTAATAGTGTATTTTCTCACTGTGAACATACTATTTTCTTTTAATTCTAGATATAACAGCATATCCTTCCTCTTTCATGTTAGCTGCTTGCTCACTAAATCTTATGGTGAAGGATCTTAGCCTTAAAGCTGAAAATGTGCGTTACCTAAGTCCAAAAAAATGCTCCTTGGTCATATACTCAGTGGTTTCCATCCCCGAAACTTCCCTCAAAGTAAAAGCTGCACAGCTGATGCTCTTGCCATGGTGTGTTGACACCAGAGCTGAAAGGGGTGTTGGATCCATCAGGCACCGTGTGGATGTTCTCTGCTTCCTGCGGTGTCTCAGGTTGGGTTTGGAAGTGGTTCAAAGTAGGAATAAAAGGTGCGGATAAAACCAGGTAAGACAACTGAAAACTCCCTTTTTTGAAGAAAGTCATCCTTTCTTGGATTTCTGACATGACTCCTTGTACAGTTGGAGGGGGAGACATCTGGTTCTCTTGAGGAGAAAGAATGGCATGGGCACAGTCCCTTTGCAGCAAATGGCAGAGACAGCAGAAGAAAAGACTTCTTCACCAGCTGAAAGTCAGCCGTATTTTCTCTCTGTCAGAAGCAAAGAGGTACTTGAGTGTTGGCTCCTGAATGACAGTTTCCTACAGGTCCCTGAAGAGAAAGCCTTTTCTTCTCCTTTCTGAAGAAAACCCAATGAAATAAAACGTGTAATTTCATTTCATTCTGCACAAATTGCTCCTCTGGGCACAATGAAACATTTTATTCTCAAGCATGAGTGGGTCAGTATGGTCTCAACGCTCATCTGCCATGTGAGGTTCATCCTTCAAGCTGCTGGAGACAATTCGTTCTGGGCTTCTGTGCTAACGCCCTGAGTGTCCTAATGATGCCCTGGGATGGACAGCATCCAAATAACAGTCCTTACAGCTGGGGCTTGGCAGAAAGGGACACTGCTCATGGCAAGTGGTCTGTCTCTGGCAGGTGGGCAGGAGGATGGCTGAGCCTCAGCCTGGCTTGATAGCTGGAGGATCATCCTCAGAGCCTAATGGGGCAGGTCTCTCTTCACTCAGGAAGAGGCAAGGATGGCTGCCAGCTCTTTGCCACTCAGGTAAATGCCCCAGTTGCTCAGGTGGTGGTAACAGGGGAGGGGCTACTACCTTGAGACTAATTTTCAAATAATTTGGGGATGAAACCCAAGCCTTTTGGCAAAGAGGAAAAATAATCTTCAACTTTGTCTACTTGTCTGCTCGTTCCCATTCAGGGCTGATGCCCAGCACTGGCTTCCTTTTCCTTTCTGTCCCTCTCCATGATTTCATTTGTAGATCATGGGAGTCTGGTCCCCTTGCCTAAATGTCTGCAGGCTGACAGCGAGTTGCTGGTGGCAGTATGGGCACTCGTATGATTTATCTCAGAGGGATGCAACTCTTCCCTGGGAATGCAGAATCAGAACAAAGCTGGTTAACCGCAGGCCTTCAGTTCGTGTAGTCCAAACGTAGCTTGGACAGCAAGTAGCGTTTGCCATACTTTCGTAAGAGATTTGGAGGTAGGAGCTCATTGAGTGCTGCTTGGGAGGGTTTGCTCTTTGATTTATCAAATCACCCTTTTTTCGTCCACTGATGCAGTCTGTCACCTCTGCAGCACCAAAAGAAGGCAGCAGGACCGAGGAACCCCTGCAGTGCTGGGGGCACCTGGCTGTGATGGAGCTGCCCTAGAGCCTGAGCCCTGGGGCAGCCACCGGGCTCCTGTGGCTCATTGCAAGGCAGAGGCTTTTGCCTGGGGCCAGGGGGGTCATCTGTGTCCTTCTGGTACCCCAGTAATGCTATCACAGCATCAACTGTGAAGAAATTACAAAAGGATCTCAGTGTTCTCAAGACTGCAATGTGACCCTGTGCTTTTAGTGCAGTGTAATTCCCACTGAGAAAATCCATGCTCTTCTGGAGTCCTCTTTGTTGTCTTGCATTCACACATGCACATGGAATCATGCAATTGTTGGAATCGGAAGGGACCTCTAGAGATCATCTAGTCCAACTCCAACACACACTCATGCTTCATCTCTTGCTTGCAGACTTATTTTAGCCCTTGCTTTCAGAATGTCTCCTTCATGAAATATCTGTGGTTTTGATTATTTTCCCCAGGTATATTGGCTTGCACCTTGTCTAGGTTAAACTTCAAAGTTATTCTTTGTTTGTACGTGATTTGCAAACTTTTCAGGTCCTATTGTGTTATTTCTGTCCTCACTTAGGATTGTAACACCTCCCAGCCCCTTATTGGCTCCAAACGCAGCATCCTGTTTTCTATAAAGACTAGTAAGAAGACACCAGCTTGACATTCCGTTTGGATATCTCCCAAGACACGTGCTCCTGACTACGCTGCTCTTCTGCTCTATGCCCTGAAGAAAAGAAGCCGTGACAAGTTGGTGGGGTGCCTTGCCTTGCAGCCGAGGGTGGGAGCTCATGCCTTGAGCTGCTGTCAATGACCGTGGGACAACCGGCTCAGCTGTGGGTAACTGGATCCAAGTAGCTGGGGTTCAGGCTGGACCCCTGGGTCTGTCACTGGTGTTAAAAGCCAGATTAGCCCTGTTGGACCCGTGAGGAGTGCAGGGGTCTCTGACCCTTCCTGACTGAGCCTGAAAGCCTGATGTGATGGGGAGGCAACTCTACTGGAGCTGTTGGTACCAGGGGAAGCTTTTAGCTGTTTGCAGTGCTTTGAGGTTACATACTAGCAGTACAACAGTGTATTTATCCAGTAGCATGGCAGCAACCTGGTCAGGGACACTGAGCAGGAATGTCCCTATGTTTAAAATGTAAGAGTGGAAGGGAGTAATTGGGGGAGAGAAGGGAGACTCAGTGATCCTGAACTTGGGACTTGAACCTGCTTGGAACTTCTTCCCCATTCTTGCCTGGGATCTCCGTGGACCCTGGGATCTCTGCCTGTCCATGTTCAGCTCTGAAGCAAGGATGGTGTTTTTCTGTGGCTGGAATTGCTGAAAAATAACCTTCCTAAGCCTAATATGAGCAGCTGTCAAAGACGAAAATTTTACCATTTTGTAAGATAGGGACAGGCATGGTAATTACTGTCTCAGGACTAGGACTCACTTTAGGCTTGCACAAAATTGAGTAGGCGATAAGAGCCAGAGCTGTGGGCAATTACATGGGTGGGTCTGTGCACACACGTCCTTGCTGAGGCTCTTTACTTCAGAGGTAAAGCACATCTTGCTGGATGCATAAAGTATGATAATTCCCCAAATGGCAGATTAGAGCAGGAAAAGTGCTTGTTTAGTGTAATTCTACCCTTTATTTTCACAAGGGCTGGGTAAATATATTAGCAGCCAGGAGCTCTTTTGTACTTGTTGCTGATGGATGTGCTTGTCCACTTTGTGTTCGTATGGCTTCACAGGTCCCATGGAGTTACAGGGATGGAGAACTGATATTTAGTCTCAGGGGCCTCAGGGGATGGAGGACAGAAACGGCTGGGGTTGACTGAGAGCTCTCTGGGGTAGGAGGAGAGTTGAGCGGCAAACATTTGCATTGCACCTCCGGTCCCCTGTGTGTTAGTGCTGGGGGGGGGACGGATTTTGCCTCCAGCAAGGTCAGGCAGCAGTATTGATAACCATTCCAAGGGAGGGATGGAGGAGACCCACCACGTACCACTGGGGCCACCCCATTTCCACTTGCACTGCCTGGGATTTTTGTTCTGCTTTGCAGCTTGCTTCTCTTTTCCTTCTTCTTCCCTCTCTCTCAACTTTGCTGCAGCCTTTCTCTTGCTGGCTGGGGCTTTCTCAAGAGGTTTAAGAAAGGACTTGGTGCCACTTGACCAAGAGCAGCTTGACCAAGAGCAGCTACAATGAAAAAGATGAGCTGACTCCCAAGTCTCAGTGAGTCAAGGACGGTTGCATGGGTTGACGGGTCCAAGTTCTGTTTGTGAAGGACTCCAGTCCCAAGATGTTGCAGAAAGTCTCCTGGAGACCCCTCGCTGTACTGGTTTGGTTCTCTGGTTATGTAGGTAAGGAGGGATAAGGGCTCTGGATGCAGGTGACATTAGCTTTTGTTGCAAACTGCAGAGATCACTAAATAAGCCCGTGGTTATTCCTCCTCTGCTGAGGGGTCCTGGTATGTCCTGCTTCTGCGTCATCGGCTTTTTCCTGCCCTCCCACTCACCTTTCCTATGCAGGCTTGTTGTCCCACGGTAGCTGCCCCTACCAGCCCTACAGCCAATTTGCTTCCCTCTGTGTCCCCCAGCTCCTGCTCAGCCCGGAGGGAACCCATGGGGAGGTGAAAGCATGGGGTGGCCTCAGCAGTATTATGGTGGTGCCAGGGCCTGCCATGGCAGCGAGACAGCTGATCTGAGCTCTTTTCTCTCTCTCTCCGGGTTGAAAACTCTTGATAAACATTTGAGAAAAGGAAAAAAAAGGAGGAGGAGAAGAAAGCAATATGACACTTAAAAAAACCCAGACCTGTCCAGGACTAGGTTGTAAAACATATTTGGTTAAAAATAGAAGAAATACTTTAATATACGCAAGTCAATATTGTAGCAGATTAACTTCTGAAAACCCGAGGTAAGAACTGAGTTACACTTATTAGGATATGATGGAGATTTAAGTGAGACATTAAAGAGATGTGTTCCGAGTAATATATTGGATTTGCTGTAATTTTATTAAGTCAGAGGCAGGCCTGGCACCGTGCCTTCCCTCACTTTGCTACTGCATCATATGAACACTTGATGTTGTCAAAAAAGGGAAAGGCGCAGGCACAAAGAATGGATTTTTTATTTCATATTATCACAGTTTGGCCCAAAGAAAGGCGATGGCTTAAAGGGGCTAAAATCAGGCCTGAAACCCACCTGAATAGAAACCAGATGGTTTTTACATCCTCAGATATTACTGGCATTACTGTCCAGCACCCCAGAAACAGACTTATGTTTAAATCACAGCACTCTGCTCAGTGAGGATGGTAGTCTTAGGTTTGTGACAAAGGTCTTTTGTGCTTTGCTCCTCTTAAAAATGTGACTTCAGGGTCCCCTCTATTCAGTTATGGTTACGCTCGGCCCATTGGAAAAGGCCGCGCTGCCACGGTGCCTCCCGTACGATGGCAGAGGGATGTGGGGACAAAACAAAGGAAAACTCTAATCTGCATCAAGCCGTAATGAAACTAAATTTTGCCTTAACTGCATTCGGTTCTTCTGCCATCACATGCCAGAGGCTTTTTTTCCTAATTGAAAATGATAGCTCCCTGGGTGCCGGGGAGTCATGTGGCAGCTTTTTATTGCTGGGCGGATTATGTGCCGGCTATATTTCACACACTGCCTGGAGAAATGCGGCAGATTTTATTGATATGAGGGACAGTCCCTCATCGTTTTTTTTTTTTTTCCCCTGTCTCTCTCTTACGCTTGTGTCCTCAGTGTAGCTCATTTCCAATTTTATTAACATCTGGGATCTGGTAGGAGGGCTTCAATACAAAAATTAGCAGAGAGCTCAAGAAGAAAAATTCCCTGATGCTTGGATTACAGAGATGTGCATGCATGCACTTCCACTGTTTTCGTAAAGGAAAATTTGGGAGGAAAAAAAAAAAAATCTCCTGAATTTGTTTTACAATGAAAAAGCTAAAGAAAAGAAATTAATCTGTTCTCAGAAAGGTTAATTTAGTCTATCAAACCAAGAAGATTAATGGAAGTGCAAAAACTAATATAGTTTAGGAACTAAGTCAGCTTTAGAAAGCAAGATAAGGCTAATGACAAAATAAATCACTTTATAACCATTTAACAAGAAGAGTATATGACTAATGAGTGGGTGTCCCTTTCTGAGCTGTGGCCGAGGCAGGGAACTGCTGGAGAGGGTCCAGCAGAGGGCTGAGGTGATCAAGGGACTGGGAGAACCTCTCTTACGAGGAAAGGCTGAGACACCTGGGTTTGTTTAGTTTGGAGGAGACCTCATCAATGCTTATAAGTATCTAAAGGGTGAGTGCAGGAGGACAAGGTCAGACTCTTTTCAGTGGTGCCCAAGGACAGGACAAAGGCCAATGGACACAAACTGGAACACAGGAAGTTCCATCTCAATATGAGGAAAAACTTCTTTACTTTGAGGGTGACAGAGCACTGGAACGGGCTGCCCAGAGAAGTTGGGGAATGCCCATCTCTGGAGGTATTCAAAACCCAGCTGGACGCATTCCTGTCCAGCCTTTTTTTCTCTTTAAAGTGCCTCTTCCAGAGTCCTCTGACACTAAATAGAAAGTCTAGGCATTGGATCATATCTTAAATGATCCAATTTATGATCCTATTGCTGCAAACACAAAGCTGAGAGGGGTAGCTGACACATCAGAAGGCTGTGCCGCCATCCAGCAAAATCTGGACAGGCTGTTGAGTGAGGCAGGGAGGAACCTGNTCAGTGGTGCCCAAGGACAGGACAAAGGCCAATGGACACAAACTGGAACACAGGAAGTTCCATCTCAATATGAGGAAAAACTTCTTTACTTTGAGGGTGACAGAGCACTGGAACGGGCTGCCCAGAGAAGTTGGGGAATGCCCATCTCTGGAGGTATTCAAAACCCAGCTGGACGCATTCCTGTCCAGCCTTTTTTTCTCTTTAAAGTGCCTCTTCCAGAGTCCTCTGACACTAAATAGAAAGTCTAGGCATTGGATCATATCTTAAATGATCCAATTTATGATCCTATTGCTGCAAACACAAAGCTGAGAGGGGTAGCTGACACATCAGAAGGCTGTGCCGCCATCCAGCAAAATCTGGACAGGCTGTTGAGTGAGGCAGGGAGGAACCTGATGAAATTCAACAAGGGCAAGTGCAGGGTCCCACATCTGGAGAGGAATAACCCCCTGCAGCAGTACAGGTTGGGGAGGTGACCTGCTGGAGAGCTGCTCTGAGGAAGAGTTGGGAGTCATGGTGGACAACAGGATGACCGAGAGCCAGCAATGTGCCCTTTTAGCCAAGAAGGCCAATAGCATCCTGGGGTGCATCAGGAAGAACGTGATCAGCAGGTTGAGGGAGGTTATCCTGCCCCTCTGCTCTGTTCAGGCCCCATCTGGAGTACTGTGTCCAGTTCTGGGCTCTCCAGTTCAGTAAGGACAGGGAACTGCTGTGGAGGGTATAGGAGAGGATCACAAAGGTGTTTAGAAGCCTGGAGCATCTCTCTTATGAGGAAAGGCTGAGGTACTTGTTTTTTTTTAGTCTGGAGAAGAGAAGGCTCAGGGCAGATCTGATCAACACCTATAGATACTTAAATGGTGGGTGTCAAGAGGAGGGGGCCAGTCTTTTTTCAGTGGTGCTCAGTGACAGAGCAAGAAGAAATAGGCAAAAACTCATACGTAAGAAGTTCCATCTAAACATGAGGAGGAACTTCTTCACTTTGAGGGTGGCAGAGCACTGGAACAGGCTGCCCAGACAGGTGGTGTAGCCTCCATCTCTGAAGATACTGAAAATCTGCCTGTGGCAGGAGAGTTGGACTAGATGATCTCCAGAGGTCCCTTCCAACCCCGTATCATTCTGTGATTCTGTGATCTCCAAATGTGTAGTAGATTATCAGAGTAAATCCAGAAACTGCCAGAAGAATCACGCCCTTTAGACACTGGAGCAATTTGTACCTCAGACCTCAGGGTGGCTTCCTCCAAGTTCCCGGTGTTGCTTTTCAGCCAGCATCTGAAACTTTTGCAGTGCAACCACCTCTATGCACCAGCACAGGTAGTCCTGAACTGGCTTAAATAGCATCAATCAGAATGGAATACAACTCGGTAGCAAGAGCAAGAGCACAGCAAGAACTCCTGGCTTCTTCAGGTGCTGGTACTAAAGTAGTGGTGGTGGTATATAAATAGGTGTGCATATGCATGTGTGTGTGTGGTTTATGTGTGTATATATATATATATATGTATATATACACATATTTATCACAGTAGTGAAGACAAGATTCATCATGTTGGACTTGTGCAGCCACCTGCACTGCTGACAGAAGCAGTAGCTGCTGGCTTTCCTCTACTTGCCCACTCACAAGAGCTGCAGGTGAGCAGCCATGTCGTCAGAGACTTTTGAAAATCACCTGCTGCATTTTCTAGCAACAGTAAGTTAAACAGGCACTCATTAATTGGCCAAATTTGCAAAACTGTCCTTAGTCCTTCTCCCATAGTGTCCCTTTGGAGGTGGGCCTTGGCTGGTCCCTAAAGGTCTCAGTAACAGGAGCAGAGCTGGTGGGTGAAACCAAAATCCCAGCTGCCCCTTGAACAGAGGGTGGAGCCTCTTGGATTGAGGTACAATCATCACCCCTTGATTTCTCTTCCTAAAAGTCCAGGTCTCCTCTTGTGTATTCACTTACTTTCAACTGTCTTTTTAATTATAGATTTGGTTGAGTTATTTGGCTATTCTACAGCAAATGGTCTGAGGGCCCGACAATTTATATACACACAACTTGTGTCACGTTTACAAATCTATTGCCTTTTTCCTGTCTTGTAGAGATTCATGTGCATTTTTCTGCATGAGACATATTTAAAACGGAAAATAAAAATAACACATTAATCCTTTCCTTCCTCTGCCTCCCAGATGAGCAAAACTGTTGGAGGAAACTCAAAACCATTTCTTAATTTATGGAGAAATGCAGAAGCCTAAATCAAGCTTTGAGAAGATTAGGTTACAGACTTTCAGTGGAAAAACTTCAGGGAGATCAATTCTGTGAGCTGCTGAAAGCTTCGAGTGGTTGAACCCCCTTGAGCTGTGCAGACACCTTTTCCCTCTGGGATGAGACTAAAGTAAACTATTTTCTTCCACATGGAAAATGCCGAGGTGGCACAAATGCCAGCACAGATCTCATGCCCACATGGCAAGCTGCTGCTGATGCCAGCCCTGGTACCCACTGTGCCTCACCCCAGAGCTTGGCAACGTAGTGTGGAGAAATGTGAAAGAGCGATGTGCTGAGCAGGTCAGAAGGTTTTAGCTTCTGCAATAACATTTTTTACAACCAACCAGAGGAAAGGCTGCTGCACATTCAACGTGGGACAACCACCTAAAGAGATAAGCCCCAGCAGATGATGGCCCCTTGGGAAGCTGATGGTGTTGGTTGTATTTAATTTTTCAGGTGTTTCCTGTTACTGTTTCTGCGTAAGAGCGTTGGGGATACCTGGGCAGTGCTGCCGTGTATGTACCTGCTAATCTAAGAAGAGAAACAGGCCAGGAGTGCAGCAAATGTTTTTCTGCCTCTCCGAGGCACCGCAACGTGTTCCGTCAGAGGAGAACAAGCTGGGAGCAATAGACATAACAGGATTAAAATGGTGCTGCTCTGTCATTTTCCACGCTAAGCTGAGTGCCCGAGAATTGCTGAAATATGGCTGAAATGCTGCTGTGCTGCATCTTGTTTAAGAAAGTGATTTGTTAAAAGAAACCCCCTGAATAACTGAGTCTGGTCCATTAAAGTAATATGTAAACATTGGCCCCACAGTTTAACCATCACATATTTTGATAGCCTTTAGGAACTGAAAGGCAATTCTTGCCCCTCTCTCTATTATCACATAACCTCATCAGAAGATAAACAGCCTCCTTACCCCCAAACATTTTGCAATTTGCATTTAGATTGTTCGGTGCCAATGTTCAGGATAAGATACTTCCCAGCTCTGTCAAACAAAACCTGATTGTCATTTAGCAGCGTGGCAGTCAATTTATGTTTCCATTAATGCAGATCCCAGGCAATTATCTGGGGAGGGAAGGGGGAAAACCTTAACAAATTGCCCCCCTGTCTGCTAAGCTGATTTTCCTGTGGGCAGCTGGAGGGCAAATTTGATGTACTCATGAGGAGGAGCAAGTAAATGCCTTTCTGCTACCCCTGGGGAGAAGGGAAAGGGGTGGGGGGGCATCTTGTGGACCCCTTGGCTGTGCAGTATCACTCACAAGACCCATCCCTGAGCATCTCTCTGAGGCAGTGGTGATGT
Source organism: Thinocorus orbignyianus (assembly GCA_013400375.1). Classification (NCBI taxonomy): domain Eukaryota; kingdom Metazoa; phylum Chordata; class Aves; order Ciconiiformes; family Thinocoridae; genus Thinocorus; species Thinocorus orbignyianus. Next base: position 1,848,754 of record VXBW01007510.1, on the reverse strand, counting down.
GGGGCAGGAACCTGCCACCTGGGTCAGGGGTGGCAACTGGGATATGTCAGGCTTTGACTCCCATCTTGATGCAGCAATGGAGCTGGGGCCCCAACAGGTTTCCTTGGGGCTGGTGTGGCATGTGTCCACTCAGCCAGGCACTTTCCTGTCCTTGTAGTCCCCTGGGCTGTGCCTGCACCTTCTTTGGGGATCCCAGCCCAATTTGGCCGGGTGGGACAGCAGAGGATGTATCCTCCTGGTGAGGGGACTGCCATCCACCTCTGCCACTCACACCCCAAGCTGCACTCCTGGGTTGATGGTGGCTTGCATGTGCTGACATAGTTAGCATCAGCTTTAGTAAGCTCTCGTGCAGATGGGAAATGCAAATTTAATATGTTTTCCTTCTCTGACAGGAAGCTGAAGACACTCCTCCCCTCCCTCCTGTGTTAATGTCCTCATTTCTCCTCTGCCCCACCACTTAGCTGTGCTCCCTGTCACTGCTGACCTCCCCACAGGGAGCAGCTGCGCAACAGCAACCTTGCTGCTGAAGGCATCTCCCCCACTGCTCATCCCCATCTTTTGCTGGGGGGAACCCTGCCCATCTGCACAGCACCGATGGCACCAACCGAACCCAGGGTTTCCCTGGGCATGGCATTTCCCCAAAGACACTCACCCCTAACTAAAATGCCAACCACTCCTTTCTCATGCCATTCCTGAGAGGGGCAGCCAGCTACTGCCAGGTTGGCCCCACTCCCTGGCAGAACTCCTTACTTTTGGGCTTATACATTCATGCACGTACATGCACACGCACACAGGAGGTTGCAAAGCTCATAATCCTGCACACAAGACCATTTCTTTTGTCTTGTCTGAAACACCGTGTCATATCTCAGCTGATGTGAAAGAGCCATTATGCGTTGGAGACACCGTCCAGTGACTTCCTTACCAAATTGGTGGGATGCTGGTTGACTTCCCCTGGAGCTGCCGGGGTCTCCATGGGGTGGGAGTAAAGAAGACAGCCAAGTGGGGACAGGTTCACCTGCAACTGAGCTGTACCTATAAACATGAGGGGAATGCGCAGTGTGCTGCTGGGAGGGGTGAGGGGTCAAGAGGACACTGCTTGGTGCAAGCCCCTTGGTGGCCTGGCTTGTGGTCCCTCCACAGCAGCATGGTGCAGGTGATGCTGCTTGGTGGCTGAGAAAACTCAGGTTGTGTTCTGAAGGGAGGGGAGACACCCGCACCCCAGTAATTGGAAATACATCTGTGACCACTTGGAAAGTTATTTTTGCTACATGAAAGGCTGGGATGAGAGGACAGGGTCTTCTCCAGACTGTATCACCTCTTGGCTTCCCTGCGAGTACAGATCATTTATTTGGTTTGGCAACAACTAGCCAAGCTGTGTAGCTGCCAGGTTCACCATGTTATAAGGAGTTGCTGATGTCAGGAAGAGCTTTTGGCTGCAGGAAAGCCATGCAGATGCTGTCCAGGTGGTTCTGCTCTCCATGAGTCAAGCCATGTAACAATTTAATGATGATTATTTTTCTTTCAAAACATGACTGGGATTCCAATCAGATGCTGGAGCAGGAGCAAAGGGTGGTGTGCGGTGTGAAGGCTGGGCGAGGTGTGCAGCATGTGCTGGCAACATGGGCGGGAGAGGTGCCAAGGGAGCAGGGCCCAGCAAAATGTGGAGAGGACTGGTGCTCTAGACCAGTTTGGAAACAGCTGCCAGACTCCTCTGAACAGCATTGTGCACCGTGCTGCCTGTCAGGCAGGGCGTCTGGCGAGGGAGAAGTGTTGCCTGCCCATGTGCAAATTCTTGTAGTTCCCATGTTTTAAAATTTTGACTTGGGAGCCAACTGAGGCAAAGACAGACTTGTGTCACCTCACTGCAGGGGTCCTGCCAGGAGCAAGCCCACGGCAAAGACATCCCTGCAAGCTAGTGAAGCACAGCTATGTGCTCCAGTCTGGGGCCATGAATCTCCACCTCCTGTGACCATCCAACCAGTTCCTCATTCACTGAACAGTCCACCCATCAAATCTATCTTTCTCCAATGAAGAAAGAAGGATATTGTGGAGGGCCACGTCCAAGGCATTACAGAAGTCAAGATGGATGACATCCATAGCTCTTCCCTTGTTCGTTGATGTAGTCACTCCATTGTGAAAGGCCACTATGTTGGTCATGTAGGATTTGCTCTTGGTGAAGCCATGCTAGCTGTCAAGAGTCACATCCTTGTCCTCCATGTGCCTCAGCATAGCTTCTAGGAGGAACTGTTCCATGATCTTCGCAGGCACAGAGGTGAGGCTGACAGGTTGGCAGTTCCCAGGGTCCTCCTTTCTATTATTTTTAAAAATGGGTGCAATGTTGCCTTTTTTCCAGTCACTGAGGACTTTCACCTGATTGCCACAATGTTTTAAGTATCAAGGAGTGTGGCTTGATAACTACATCAGCCAATTCCCTTGGGACTCTGGATGCATCTTGTCAGGTCCCATAGACTTCTGTATGTTCAGGTTCCTCAGACGGTCATCAACCTGATCTTCTTTTAGAGTGGGACAGACTTTGCCCCCTTAGTCCCCGCCTTGCAGCCCATTCACTTGAGAGGTGTGGGAAGAGAGGCTACCAGTGCAGACTGAGGCAAAAAAAAGTTGTTAAGAACCTCAGCCACCTTCTCATCTTTTTGTTACCCGTCTTGCCCATCGGGGGGGGTACACTTTCTTTGACCTTCCTTTTCTGGCTGACATACCTGGAGAAGCCCTTACTATTCTTTGTGTCCCTCGCCAAGTTCAGCTCCATCTGGGCCTTGGCCTTCCTGACCCCATCCCTGCACAACTAGACAGCATCCCTATACTCTTCCTAGGACACCTGTCCCTGCTTCCACTGCCTGTGCCTCTCTTTCTTGTCCTTTAGTTTGACCAGCAGGTCTCAAGTCAGCCGTGCTGATTTCTTGCCTTCTTTTCCTAGTTTCTTACACCTGGAGATTGAGAGCTCTTGCACATTATGGAAGGTGACCTTAAAGATCTGCCAGCTCTGTTCTGCTCCCAGAGGGCATTTTCACAAGGGGTTCTACTGGTGAACTTCTTGAAGAGCTGGCAGTTTGCTTTCCTATAATGTAGAATGTAGGGTCAGCTCAAAAGAGGCAGGGTTTTGCAGAGGGGTCTTCCCTGTTTTCTTTGCAAACCTCAAAGCCACTTACAGTGCTTGTTCACTTTGCCATCTAATAGAGAGAGAAACCTCAGTCAAGTTGCCCTAATGTTTATTTTATTTGAAGAATCAGAAACACAGTCATTGTAGTTCATTTGTACTCATATCTGCCAACATCTCCTAAATCACGTTAACATTCATGTATAACAAAAACAATTTCTGAGCTGTGCAAAGTTCAAAGGAATTGTTCAATTACTTGAACCCATTTCTAGAAGAGCAAACCTGGCATTTTACAAACTGAGGCCTCCAGAAGGAGTCTTTTCTTTTTCCCCCCACACTGTAGGAGGTGCAGATGCCCCTTCCTCCCCGCTTCCCTGGTATGACAGGTAAAAATTAGACCACAGAACAAGTCGAACTTCTCTCAGTCTGGGACTTTCCAAATGACACTGGGTCACTGGGTCATGTTTTCATATCACTGGCTTGTATTAAGTTCTGCACTTGTGCTCCTGGCATGGGAGTGATTTGTCCAAGAAGATAACTCAGTAACCCAAACTGTGATGATAAGAAATAAATAGGGGCCAGAAACAGCTGTTATCAAAATAGAACTCCCTCCTGTCCCCTCTCCCCAAAAATATTTTTCATTGCAGGAGGTACAACTGGAAGGGTTGTTGTCCATTAAAAAACCCATCATCCTCCTTGCAAAACATATTTTAAAGCACTGATTTCACGACATGACATACGCGTGTTTTCCTTGATCTTCTCACACACCAACTTTTGTCCTGTTAGAGTTAAGCATGGTGGAAATCTGGAACCATTTTAGATCTGGCTAAACACAATAGGCAGCAAGCAAGCCGTCATCCTGTTTCATTTTTCTGAGTGTAGTAAATACACCCACGGAACAGAATTTTAAGAGAGCTTTAACCACTGTAACTTGTCAGAAGAAATCTCCTCACCTCTGACAGATCCAGCCCAGAATTTTCATTGGAATTGATAACACGCATTTTGGCATTGCTGACTGGCTAACTGTGCAGTTTACTGTTTGAGGTGCAGTGACACCAGTTCTGATCTGGACCAAATAAGTGGACAGATATGGCTCAAGCAAGTCTTTCCAGAAGACATTTCTTCAGTCTCTTATTGGTTATAAAAAGGCAATTTCCTCTCAACAGTAACTAAAGTTTTAGTGGCTGACTCATTACAGTCTGGAATATGAACAAATGCGGCAACGATAAGTATAAAAAAGAAACACCCTGAAAATGATGCCTCCCTGTTTGAAGGTGCTATGCTTGGCCACGGACTGTGTTTCTGGAATCGGTTTGTTACATGTGACAGCAAGAAGAAACTTATTTTACAGAGAACAAAGTCACGGAGCTGAACTTAAATAGGAACGCTCACTTACATGGGGTTTGATATGTACTAGTATACACGGCTTGAATGAAAACAAAACTTACACCTTCACATATGAAATACTGGTAACGCAGTAATGATGTTCACCCACTGGGCCTCTTCCTTTTAATAAGATCATCTCCAGGTTACAGTGCCTCCGACACGCTTTTAAACGACCACCACATGTGGGCTTTGGCCAACAGCCAGCCGCTGGCAGAGGCAAGGTACGGATACAGCTACGAAAAGCCTTTCATCACGTTTTGTTCCTCAAGAGCCGATGTCTTTTTAAAATACTCTCACAATCACATTGTGGAATTTTTTCTCATCCTGCTTCATACGAATAACCGGCTAAACTCGCTTTACATTTATTGCACCTTTAAGTCCCTGGTAGATGGAAGCTTATATTGCCTGATACAGTTTGTATTGTAGCTTGACCATGCTAAGAAATCGAACAGTCTCCAGAACTGTACATTTCTACAATAAGAAATCACATTTCAGTAACGCTAATTACAGCCGCCGCAGATCAGCTCTCGTCTCTGTGATGCAACGACAGAGGAAAACTCCGCGGTCCCTGCGCGTGCTAGAACCTGCAGTGTTCTTCTTATTGCCATGAAAAAGTCAATTAAAACGACTCCTTTGGGAATTACTTCCAATTCTGGAGTAATTATCACTCTCCAGACAGAACGCTGTGCTTCAGCGTGGGTCTTCAGCCACTCTAAATACGAAGGAGAGAGCGAGCATGTGCGTGTTGCACAGACACGCTCCCCTACGTATATTTATGGGTGGCCAAGCAGCTTTTCCTCTTTTCCTCTACGAAGCACGAACAAGCAGTCTGATCTCCATCTTCAGGTACATTTCTAATTTCATATGTTGAACGCAAATCTTGTTGCAGCCTCTCTGTTTAACCAAATCATATCTTTAACAATTAAAAAAAATAGCACCAGATGTATGAAAAAGAGGAAATGTCTGATCTAGTAGGAATATATATAAAGTAGAGCAATTCTTACAGTAAAAAGGTACGTCATACAAAAAAGCGATGGAAAGTGATACCGAAGGACAAAAATCCATGCTGCATATAATAAGGGCAGAAGACAGGCAAAAGGGATTCTGCTCAAATAACCACAGTTTGATGGTGGAGCTGTACTTCCCCCAGGACCTCCCCGGCAGCAACACCGGGACACCGGATGGTACGGGACTCTGAGCACTAACACACTCACTGACAAACTTGCGCAGCATATCTTTGAGGTATATAGAAAGCATGACGTTAACGTTTTGGACTCCTCATTCTTCCTCGCACGACGATACACCGATCTATAGCTGGGGTTTTCTCCACCCTCCCCCTCCCTCTTTTTCCCCCGGGAAAAACAAAATCCCAGTTCAAGAGCTTCCTAGCACACCTCCTTGAACTCTCAAATCCATCTTGCATAGGCCAGTAATAAGAACACTGCAGCTCTGACAAATAAGTTACAGCAATATAACAACTTTTTCCTCTTAATTTTTTTTTTTTTTTAAAGATATCTTCTCTATAATTTACACAAAGGGTTAACAGCTGGAGTTTAGGTTACGTACAGTCCAGATGGGCGTCCTTTCAGTCTGTGATTCCAGGTGGAAGGCACTACTTCAACATACCACTGTATGCACTGCACGCGGTCTCGGGAGCACAGCGGGACACTGCGTCTCCAGAGCTGTAGACTGAAGGGCCTGGGGGGAAGTCTTTGGAAATAAAAATGGCAGTGGTTATCAGTCCAGTTTCCCTTTGCTGTCTCTTCTTGTGCTATGCAGTTTCCCCTGAAAGCTCCTCCAGTTGAGAGAGCAGCGAGCCATCCTCAGAAGCTCTCCACAAAGCTTCCCGGGAAGAGGCCCGTCCTGCCATTCCTCTGCAACGTCCCTTTGTACCAGCCGTCCTCCCGCTTCTTGTGCACAAACACAATGTCACCTTCCTTCAGTTCGATCTCAGCCTCACTCTGTGGCGGGTATGGGACGACAACACGGTACCTTTGGAGACAAAACCACAAAGATCTGGTCAGCCAGCAGTTGAGCCGAACAGGCTCCTGACGGGAGCAGCCAAGGACCACACGTCTGGCAGACTCTACCAGGCCAGGTGTTTGACTAGTTCTCCACCGACTTGAGCCCCCATCTTCATAGGTGATCCCCTGAATGTGTAAGGAGGGAGGCTGGCTGTCGGGAAGGGAAACACCACCATCCCTAAATCCCATGGACGGTTCCTTAGCAGTTCCTTAGGGTGACACCTACAAGCCGCTATGGACAACTGAAGTCCTTTCCCTACTTCTGGTGCTGACCTGTAAAGCCAGACCTAGAAGCTACCTCTGCTGTAATGTGTCACATTCAGCACTGTACCTGCTCCATCCAAAACCAGGGTTTGCAGTGCTCCTACCAACTGCTTGTGATATAGGCAGAGGTTGGCTAAAGCAGTTCACATTTTTCTTCTTGTTATGTGTCTTGCGGGGGTACTTTGGGTCCCTCAGACCTGGGGAAGGGAAGCTAAAACAAAGGGGTATCAAATGACTTCAGAAGCACCCTCCAAACCGAGAGGGAGCCCCTGTCCCATATCATTCGCAGGGCTCTCCAGGAACTTAGCTTTCAAGTGTCACTTCATTTTAATGAAGCAATGAAGGGTCTGATCCTGATACAGCTGTTCTGCACTCAGGCTTTTCAGCAAGCGTCCTCCAGAGAGCACAGACCGGGCCCTTTTACATCAGTGCACTTGTGTGCAGAGCAGGGAATATATTCCTGCTGCACTGTTTTTTTTTTCCTTCAGCACATGTACTTTTGCAGTCATCTGGCATTTGTTTAACAATCAATAACTGTCTTGCTAATTGCAAAGTAATGAATATAGTAAGATGGTTAAAAGTTGCCAATTGACTACTTAAAGCCCATCTCCTGAAGATTAATATTTCCACAACCACTGCAAGGCCATTGATGCCTCAGTCATGTTTGTTAGAAGGTGTGTATTTATTTAAAATAATATCCTGTCCTCCAGGACCACATTCAATGTGCCCTGAAGTCTCTGGAGCACTCCCTGGAGACATTCCCAGTGAGATGGTACCAAAGCAAAGGACCCTCCACTGTCAGTCACTAATACTGTTTTCAGGTGTTGCCCAGGTACCTAGTGGCTAAGGTTCTAAAACTTAGGGACTCCACACTGAAAACACCACTTTGGCTCTATGTTTGGGTGCCTCCACAGCCAATCATGCTGTTATTGGAAAAGCTCTAAAACCTGACTATGGACTCTTCATCTTGACAGAACAACACAGGCATGCAGAAAATATATGTGTTCAAGTGCCATCAAAAATCTGCTGTTCTTCTCTGTCCCTCATTCAATAAATCTTGTTGTCGCTTCCTTCCTCCGTGGAAGAGCAAATAACAGAGGTTGAAACATGTGCTGCTGGCTGACGGCAGGAATATGGTCTATCATGCTACCATCTGAGGAACTGCTACACTTATATTATGAAGCTTTGCCAATTACAGCCATTATGCAAACGAATGCACACATTATTTCAAACACTCTGCTGCAGTGTTGATTAATTAAATTATCAGAGTGGAACAATTGTAGCTAAGATGATGCCAAGTTTCAGATCTCAAAACTCTATGTGCAATCACAGAGCACTGGAGCTCTGGACCAGGATCTCAAGAGGCTTTGAGAAAGAGGAGGGTCGGACCTCAACAGCAGCTGGATGGTGCAGAGGTACCTGCGGGACGTTTTCACAGGTCAGTAAACAGAAACAAAGAAAAAAGTGGTGTCTTGGGCAGGGTTGCCTCAAAGACCCAGGTGGGATCACCAACACCTCACACCATAGCTAAAGCATAGAGCCATCCTTTTAAAACCAGACTGCACCGTAGGAATGAGGAGCTGGTAGTCCCTAAATGGTTCACACAAGGAGAGAGGTGACCACGCTCAACAGGAATGTGCCCATCGTCATAAAAGGACATCTCAACCCTTTTATCACACAGCATCTCCCTAGAGATTTAGAAAAATAAACCTCAGTTGCTGCATTACCAAACGAAGTATTTTTTTCCATTTAAGGAAACGCCAAATGTTACAGTTTAAATTCAATTAACTATGGTACCTTATAGGATAGCGCCAAAGTGTTTTTGATAGAATAATGAAATCTTAGATAGGAAAGACCTTGCAAATCAGTTAAGAAATCCTCTGTGAGAGATGGGAAAAGATGCTTGTGCTTGTTCCCTTGAGAGGCTTTTGAAGCGGGGCCGGGAGGGACAGCGGGCAGCAGCCCGGCACCGCTGCTGTGCCACCCCTCCAGACCTCCAGGTGGCATCTCAGCCTAGTTTATCCTCTGGAACGGAATGGCAAATACATATATTAGCCATATTTTTTTGGCAGAAAAGATCGCTTCTCCCAGACATCCTCCCTCACTCCCAAAAAGGCAGTCCCGTATACTTCTATTTATATCTCTCCTTTTCATTTCCCCTTTTGTCTCCTCTTTGAGAAACTACTATAAAACTGTAGGTTTTCTTACACCAAACTGCTTCCTGGCATTTTAGGCGGATCTCAGAGTGATCCCAATTTTGTCTGTGTCACACTACACTTCTAAATTACAGTCCTTTAAAAATGCTAATTAGCTGGGCAACAATTGTGATGACAAGTGTGGCAACCACCTCTGCCTAGTATTAACAATGTTAGGTATTTTCTGTTGTAAATCGTACTTTCAGATAGTTGTAATTCTGCCAAATGTAGACCATTTTGGCCCAAACTCTCCAGCAGTTGACTGTGTCAGGCTGAGAATCCCATATTCAGCCCAAATGATCTCATCCCCTCCAGGAAAAATATGAGAGTTTTTGCAGCACCAGTGATATCCCAGTGAGGGCTTTCACAAACTGCTCTCGAGTCCCCATACTTAGGAGCAATGATCTGTCCTATGGTCCTGCTGGTCTCTCAAGGATGGTATGCCTTCAGAAAATCCCATTCTCGACTGGCTTAAAAGCATTCAAACCACCCAGAAATGGCACATGCTTAGTAGAGGCTTTATGTAGGGCTACAAAGATGATTAGGGGACTAGAACATAGAATCATAGAATCATAGAATGGTTAGAGTTGGAAGGGACCTTAAAGATCACCAAGTTCCAACCCCCCTGCCATGGGCAGGGACACCTCCCACTAGAGCAGGTTGCTCAAAGCCCCATCCAGCCTGGCCTTGAACACTTCCAGGGATGGGGCATCAACAACCTCTCTGGGCAACCTGTTCCAATGTCTTATCACTTCCCCACTGCCAGTTGCTGTGGGATCCTTGGGTTGGACCCTTCATCCCCAGGATGGGCAGTGGCTTGGGGAGGATATTTGATGCCCAAGACAAAATACATGAATAGATGCTGTGAGTAGTATCATCAAGGACAGGGGTTGGGGTTTGCATGGGCAGAGACCCCTCAGGGGGTTGGAGAGCAGGGTAAGGTGAAGGAGAGGGTGGAGGCAGAGGGAAGCTGAAGGGAGAACATATTAGGAGCTGAGGGAGAAATGGGACCCTTATGAAAACTGGAAGTCCTGACAGAATGTGTGGCTGCTGCAGCTGTGGAAAGGAGGGGAGGGAGGCAGGTAGCTGTGGTAAGTTGAGTCTGGGAGCACAAAGAACCTGGGTGGGTGGGGGCCTGGGGCTGGGACATGACATCCTGTGGGGCAGGAGACTGCATAGGTAGAGGCTGGGACTGGGACTGAAGATAGGATCATTGGCAACAATGATCTCCCTGAGAGCCAGGAAGGGTCCATTATCCCTGCCCCTCTGCCATCAGCAAAGATCTGGGAATACCACTGTTCCATGTCTTCACAGCACTCATCCTTGCAGTCAAAAGAAACACCTCTTCTTCTCCCACCCAGATCTCACTTTGCAACTGCTGCTGACATCTGCAAGGTGCAGCTAAGACTCCTAACCTTGAATAGATGTTACATGATGGAAGTTCTGGGTTTGTTTCCTTTAAAAGAGCAAAATAACTAAAAATGTTACATATGTAGATGCATAATGACATCTACTACCTTAACAGAACAGGAATGCTTCACACCCATGAATCTGAAACAGGCAACTAAAATTGTCCATGACTTCACTTTTGCTTGTGTGCAATAAAGCCTTTCATTACATGATTGCACACTATTTTTCCCATAGGATGCCTGCCTCGTTAAGTGCGCAAGATGTCTTGCTCTGGACATGAGTCAAGGCTCTGACATGGAAGAGAGGTGTGGCTGCCAAAGCCACCCCATTTTTCACAGAAGTTGGAGGATATCTAGTGAGTGACCACAGCTAAACTCACTGAGTAGTGCAGGTGTGGGGAAAGTGGCTTCTCTGACTCCTTCAGCTGCAAAGCCTCGTGCCACACTTTCCACAGACTCATCTCATGCACCCTAGGTGCATAGGCGTCAGTTGCCTGGTCTGAATTACTCATGAAGGCTTTCTGTCAGCATGCACAGACAGGCATTGAAGAGCATTGATCAGAACTGATTAGTAATTAAGGGTTGGGTTTAAGCCTGGATACTGAGAGAAAAAAAAAACAAACCAACAAAATAATGAGTACCTGCTCAATGAGCAAAGACACGCATCCGGGACACTGATGAAGGTAGAGGAACTTAAGAAAACAGGTGTGCAATGAAGCCCATGGCAGGGGGACTGGACCTCGATAATCTTTAAGGTCCCTTCCAACTCTAACCATTCTATGATTCTGTGGTTCTATGAAATTAGGTGTGCAGGGTTAATCTCCAATCCAATCCCATTTAGAGTGCCTGGGTCTGGATGTTTAGTGAAGGTTTCTGTTTACCAAAGTATCATGCACTCAGGACAGATTTCAGGAGTCCAGTCCTGTGTCTGGTTGCTTGTGTGTTAGGAATAAACTGTTAGTTTTGTGTGGGATGGCTAATTGGTGAAAATGAGGCATCTGGCCCAGTGAACCACTGCTCTTGCTTATCAGTGGAGCTCTACTTCTCCATCCTTTTACTGGCAGTCTGCAGAGACCTGCAAAGTGCCTCTACATACTACAAGCCAGAACCTGCTTCACCATATTACAGTGTCTGAATCAGCAGCCTTAGAAGAACAAATCTCAGTTGGAGCTTTCACTGTTCTGCTGGAAATACTGAAGGATTCAGTTTCTGAGATGGGTAATTCCATTTTCTCGGTCCTAAGGCAGGTATCCCTAGTCAGAGAAGCACTTAACCATGTGCATACAAGTCACTGTTCAGTCAGAACCTACTCATGGAGTCATTTCTCCAGTATCACTTTCCAGGAAAGAAAAAACCTCTTCCTTTGCTTTCCCTTTTGGCAAAGAAGATATACATGCACAGCAAAATTGAAGTCAATGGGCGTTAAGCACATGCTTGAATACTTCCTTGAATTGAACGCTCAATTTCTAACGTGGCAGTGATTTGTAGAAAGGACACATGGAAACATGCAGGGGTCTATTTTAAAGGTCAAACAAACTCCCTGCTCCCATCTTATTCTGCAGCGCCGTTGTGGTTACGGCTTGCTCGAAGGCTCCACGAAAACCATAGAAACACAGCTCTGATATGCCAGTCGTGACAGTAAGCCTGGATGCGACCGCTTTATCAGAATATAGCATGGCAGAATCGGTGCCAGTTACTATAAAAGAGTCAACAATGCGTGACATGTTTTACTCAGGTTTGCATCTGGGAGCAGTGCCAGGTGGCGAGGGGAACATGACTCACCCGCGCACACATGCACGCTCAGCTCTCCTGTTTGGCTCAACGTGCAGTCATATTTTCTTGAAGGGGGTGGCAAGCAAAGTATTTTGCTTTGGTGCTGCTAGGCAGACAGCACACCACTCTCCCACGACAACCGACAGCGTTGGTGGGATGTGGGCAAGTCTCTGGCCCAGGTTCTGCTGGACCACGGTGCATCCCTGAGCTGGTCCTGTGGCTTGCACCAGCAGAATGGTAAGTGGAAAAGAGACCGTGTGGGGCACACGCAGCCTGATGGGATAGTCACTTGACAGTCAATCACTGCAACGCAAAGTGACAAGGACACCACCTGGGAAATTTCTCCGCTCGACTGCTCAGACTGCTGGATGCTTTATGGCAGAGAGCAGCTGAAAGAGGGTGGTTTTATAAACCGACAGTGGGAAACTACCCGCAGAAGCCAGAGATGGGCACTGTGTCAGAAAACCAGAAGTACCAAGGCTAAACGATGAGAGAGCTAGGAGCAATTTCCTTTCTAATCCAGCCATCCAAAATCAGGTTTTGGAATATCAAGTAGGATAAGATAAAATAATTGTTTCCCTCACTGTCCCTGCGTACAAAAAAAAGAACGAGAGCACAAACATTAGCAGCATCTCTGAGAGGGCGATGCTCACTTCACTTTCCCGTCCAACTGGTTGCAAGTCCCAGGAAGGGCCGTTCTCTCAGGCAGCAGAACAGGCCATTTTTCCCTTAAATCATGAGTGTCGAGCTGCAAGCAATCAGTCTTTTAATGCAGCTCCAATATGGCTAGTGACATGACTGCTTGGGTTTGACCACTAGCCTGGATGTGGCGAGTGCTGGAGCTGTAAACCAGCCTCCATGGGAGAAGTAGCGGTGCTCTGCTGCCTGCTTGAGCCTCATTTCAAATGCCGTAAATATTAAGGAATGTGCTACTTCTTCCAACCTTTCAGGGCTCTGTCTCTGTGCGCACAGATGGGCGTTGGGAGACAGAAAGCCAAGTACAGCTAAGTGCACTGAAATGCTCTGCAGCTTTTTAAAATTTCATCCAGCATCTGAATCTGTTTATCTAACCTTTTTTTCCCCCCTCTCCTCCCTTTTCTTTCTCAAAGAATTGCTCCTACTGTGTGGATGAAATGCACCAAAATGCAAACAAGCAAAATATGGAGCTGAGTGACGTTGAATGCGAGCTCCTCTATTGCCAGATGTGAAAAGAACAAGTGGTTTGAAAACCGTAATTTGTTTAAAAAAATATATAATTTGGTACTTCTGAGCAATTTGATGATTTAATGAGCACAGATGGATGTGGGATGAATTTCTAGGAGACAAGTGTTTAATGTATCTGCTCCGATTATTCCAGGACTAAGCATTATCCTTCCTAGCGCATGAAGGTAATTAATATTTCCCATTATGGGCATGAAAAAACCCATATGATCAGTTAAGGAATGCAGATACACCAATGATATGGAAGTTAATTCATAAATCAATTAGAGAATCTCGCCTGCTGTGTATAATTAGGGTTACTTCAATTATAGCTTATTTTCGATTTAAGACTCAGGAATTAAAATGCTTAAAATCAGAGTAAGCTCCTTACCACCATATACTGCAACTGGAAGTATTTACTCAGTTTTAACAGTCTAAAACTCCTGATTTCAGCATGGCAGAGCAGATGCAGCTAACCCATGCTCTTCTGCTTTTATTCTGCCACTTAAAATTGTCACCAATTAAATGTTTCACTATCTGGATCATCCTGAGGTGAACTGAGAAATTTTTAGGATATGGGACTAGCCCAGGCATATTAAATAATGTGTCTGGACTTCTCTATAGTAAAGCTTTGAGAGAAGCACCTCAACAGCCAGATCTGGAGTCTTCAAGGGATGTTCTTCCCGGCTTCTTTTCATAGCTATATTTAACTAAAGGTGCAGTACTCCACTGAATTAGTTACACTGGTGCTAAATCTGGTTTATATTGATTTAGCTTTTCTTATAGCATTAATCTAAACTGATGTAGACCAAATTAAGTGCGCCTAAATAGGGATTGGTTTTTCACTCCTTTCACTAAATTGCTTTTCCATGGATTTTAAGGACAGGAGACTACTGTGATAGTCTGCTCTCACTGCCTTCATTACAATGCTGAAGGACTTGTCTGTATTTATTTCTGCTTCGAGTCTAATAGCTGTGCTTGAACAAGAGCATCTCTTTTAGACAAAATGCCCAATCTAGAGTAAAAAAATTCCCATGTCTGTCCTGCCTGCAGTCTCTTACAGACTGCCACCACAGCATTCCTAAGTCTGCTCTTTACAAGCTTCCAAGGTCAGTTACTCTACCATAGAATCACAGAATGGTTAGAGTTGGAAGGCACCTTAAAGATCACCCAGTTCCAGCCCCCTGCCATGGGCAAGGACACCTCCCACTAGAGCAGGTTGCTCAAAGCCCCATCCAGCCTGGCCTTGAACACTTCCAGGGATGGGGCATCCACAGCTTCTCTGGGTAACCTGTTCCAGTGCCTCACCACACTCACAGTTGTTTTTTTTCCTGATTTCTAATATTTGTTATATATTTCTAATATATATTCTTGATTTCTAATCCTGATTTCTAAAATTTCTTCCTGATACCTAATCCAAATCTCCCCTCTTCCAATTTAAAACCGTTACCCCCTGTCCTATTACTATGTCCTACTCTATGGTGCAGAGCAGGCTGCTGAAATGAACTCCCGAATCACTGGTACATTCCTCTTTAGAAATGAGCTATGTTCTTGGTAACAGATCTTGGAAGATGGCACTACCTGTAAATATCCTAAACATGGAGAATTTGAAATGGTCTTTGGTATTGCAGACCATACCAGAAAGGGCCTTGATGAGCAAACACACCAGCCCTGTTGCCCCCAGGTAAGAAACACCACATAGGCAACTCCAGAAGTTTATTAAAACATAGGGCTAACGCTTAAAAAGTGGCCTTTGCCAACACCATTTACACCCTTTGTGCTGAGAAAGTGCTGCTTTCCATATTTAGCTGAGGGCTGCATGGTGTCATGGACAGGTGCTGCTCATCACTTTTTTAACCAATGAACATTAAACCTGTATTGTGTGTCAAATGATTTTCAACAGACAGGTGCATGTAAGCCCTGTCTCCCTAAAAGACAGCTGAGCCACCTACAGTCAATTCACAGAGCAGCAAAACTGCAAGAACCCTTGAGCAAGTTAAATGGGCAACCCTTCTCCATCTGAGGACACAGGCAACCTCTGGAGATACACAGCTTACCTTTCCCGGGGCAAAGGCTTGGGCTCTGGCCGAATAGCTGCCATGGAAGAGAGGGGCTGCCTGGCAGGAGAAGGGATGGAAAAATTCAAATCCAAGGAGCCTGTTTTCCTGTGCAGAGGCTCCAGCCCCATGGCTCCCTGCATTTCACTCTCAATAGGGCATGAGCCAGCCCTGCCGTGACTGGAGAGGGAGGAGAGCTCGGGTCCCACTGCCCCTTGCAGGACTCCTTCGATGGCTGCCTGGGGGTCGTGCGTGGGGGACACGGATGGTGGGGAGCGTGACTTCTTTTTTGTTGATGCTCCTGCTAGAAGTTTCAGCAACCCACTCTTCTTCTCCTTCTGCAAAGGAACCGAATGAAACATAGGCAGTGAGCAGACATACAAACTCCTTTTGTTTTTCTTTCAGAAAATCTCAATGTGTTTGGCAAGAAACCTCCCAAAACTGCCAGGGCTAGAGGTGGATCCAGGTGGAGTTTCAGCTTTTAGTCATATAGATCCTATGAAAATCTCTCCCTGTCCAACAGGGATTGATCTTATTCAGCAGAGTAAGGACCCAACAAACTGCAATTATTATCTCCATTTTGAAATCCACCCAGGCAGTGATCATGGACCTTTTGTAAGAAATAGTGCCGTTACAGTGGGACAACAAAGGTACAAACTTCCCATGTAGAGAAGGCAGTGATCACGTTGCTGCCTTCCCTCTTCCAGGAGAATCCTGTCCCTTGATAGTGAAAGTCCCCAAAACTAACAAATCAGGCCCTACGGCTAAAAACCTTGGCTGGGAAGCACAGGGGTCTGAGGAGAGATTTCAGATGCCAGCCCCTTGCAAGAAAAATGCTCATTATTACTGCCTCACTTACTACCTGATGCAGATATGCTATGGGGAGAATCGAGACACAAGACAGAGGTTTAATAACTCTCTCCAGCACGTGTTCTCCTTTCATATCCTACATCACATAGCTCTGGACCTATCCACGTCTCCCTGCCAGAAGTGTGTTGCTTCTCCTCATGTGTTAAGGTAAGGGTATCACCTCCATGTTTGAAGACAGACCACAAAATTCACCCTTTGTAATTGCAGTGGCAGCTCATGGGAGGTTCCAAAGCTCTACAAGGGTCTCTGATACAGAGGAAGGCAAACAAGATAACAGCACCCTTTCAATTAATGTGAAAACCCCCCACCACTCAGGCTGCATTAGTGAAGAAACACATCTGACCTTGTGGGTTTTATAGCAGTGTGAGAAATCCTGCTGCATATTTACCTCAAGTACACACAAATACCAAATATTATGTCTTTCAGCTAGAAAGTTTATTGGATAGAGAGACTGTATGCAGAAACTGGCCATCCTCCAGTACATGCTGCACAGTGCTAGGCTAGAGTGGCAACCAGCAATGCTGCGCAGTAAATTTTCCTTCTTTTTTTTTTTTTTTTTTAATGACCCAAGAAGTTTTGCAAAAGGTCTGTTAGATTTCTTCCTCTCCTGTCAGAAGTGCAACCCATTACCCAAGACTCTTCAGAGACTTGGGGCTGCGAAGTTTAGCTGTATCTGATAACTTGTTCTGTAATAGGATCCCAGGGAATAAAAACGAACCCAGCAATTGCAATACGTAGGGAACAGAAACTATTTCTCTATCTTCAAGCAGGAACACTCTTTGGAAATACAAGCCAGTAATTTATTTATTCTCTGTAGACAAAATGTCCCACGCAAGGTTTAAAATTATGCTCTTTTATGTGCTGACTACTGAAGTAATGTCTCAAAGCAGCTTTAAAGAATAGTAGGGCTACAATAAAATAAATAGAAGCCTTTAGAAGATATTTGGATTTACTACAACAAATACGGTTGGAATATCTGATAACTCTACTCCCAAAGTTCTTGTTTGCACTCTTTAACTGTCTCAGACTTGTAAGAAAACAGAAATGCTTTAGATATTAAGACACAGATGAGCTAAAGTGAAGCAGGGCTGTTGTCACAGAGACAATGTCCACTGATTTTTGAAGAGTAGAGTCTGAACTACACTTCTAGATCCCAGTCTCCTGCATACCATCGGCTCCAACCATACGCTCTGTTTAAAAGGCTGTTTGTCACTTCTAGGATGAAAGGATCCATCCTGCCAAGACGTTCACCCAGGCAGAATCCATGGAAGCTAAGGGAGACTGGCCATATGGCACCATCAGGTCAAAAATACGACATAAATTCCCCTGGAAACAATAGAAAGACCAAATACCCCTGAAAAACATTGTTCCCTGGTGGGAAGGGACATTTGTGGGAACTGTGATAGGTGTGCATGCTGGAATTCACCTGAAACACCAGAAAAATATTTCAGTGTTTCTCTCATTCTCTAATAAAGAAATATCAGTGTTGCCATCGTAATATCAAATTTTAAAGCTCTTTACGAGATTGTAAACCCCTTCTTTCCCTATGGCACACTGAAACAATAGCTCTAATGATCCCAGCATACTGTGTCAATATGCATTTGAAGGTGCCTAAAGGTCAGTGACAGAATACAATAGCCATTGTGGGGCTCTGGAGAAATGGCCATTGTGCAGCAGTGAGCACTTCGAGCCTCTTTAATTGGCAGCTTTGCACATGCAAAGTAACTATGTGAACTAAAGCCCTGTATAATGAACAATTAATATTCCTACGTGGTAGCAGCTTTTCTAATTTCTGCTTCTAATTTAAATACCTTGGCAAATTTTCATTAGAAAAACCTTGTGTGACTTAGACCATTTAAGGCATAGAAGCAAGAAACCTTGGAAAGTAGGAGATGCATATATTCACACCCATCTGCACATTAAAAAGCAGATGAATCTGACAGTCATTCAATTTTGTTTACAAGAGCGCTTCCACTTAGCCCTGGCATAAATTTCTACACTCAAGCTACTATCCTTAAGGTAACAGAGAGCTATAATGAACCTGCTGATGTACCTTGTTCTACTTTAACAAAAGGAAAAATAAAGAATTGATTTTTAGCCCTTCTTAGCCCACTGAGAGTTTTAGTAAACTTTTGAGACTAAGATCTGTGTTCTCTAAAGAGAGATGACTTCATTTGCCAAATCTAGCCCTGCTAGTCAAAACCTGAGGAGCCTCATCCTTCCCACTGTGGCCTTGGGCAAGATATTCAGAGGTGAACTGATACGAACCGCTTCGGGTGCCTGGAAATTAGACATTACATCCAGCTCTTTCTCCCTTTGAGTCTGGCAAACACTCTCAGCCTTCTGGTATCACATTGCCAGATCCTCTGCCGATGCTGCTCAGAGCAGTTCAAGCAAAACAAGGACTGTCAGGAGCTGATAATTTACTGTGATGTTTCTCATGAGAAACAGATTGGGTTTGAACCTCCTGTGATCAGCAGTTCAACCTAAGCCCCTTCGTGCCTCCTCCCCCCATCTGTAAAATAGGACTAAGTTAAAACTCCTCCTTGTGCCGTGGGAATTCATTAATGACTCCAGTGTTACAAAGCTGTACATTTCCTTGAGAGCAACTGGTCCTTTTTCCGTGGCTTTAATATTTAAAAAAAAAAAAGAAAAGATTTGGAATAGGATGTTAGTATGCAGTCCCAGTAGTGATTGATTGCAAATGTCCAAGTATTATGAATTCATTTAATATTTAGTGTAATAGCAGCCATCCTTCACAAGAAATTAATTTAATATTTATATGGCTGTCCAAGACAGTTCTTTCTTCAGCAGTTTCACTGTAAATCCACAAAGCATTAATGGGCATAAATGCTGTAGAGAAATCCACACCGATTGGTTACAGGCTCGGTGGGTTTTGAAAAGAGATAAGAAGTTTACAGATGGCATATCTGATGACTTTCAGGAATTAAGTTTTTGAATGAACAACAGAAAAGATGATTTACTTTTTCCATTCACAGATGGCTGTTTTATTGTTTTCTAGGAAATCCACAATCTACTGAAACAGCTGTGTAATTATTGAGTTTTCTTTGTCTAGTAGCTACATTTCCAATTGACTGCAAACTGTGTTTGACATCCCTACCTCCTGAACCTGCCAAGGTCAGACTCGCATCTGTGTTGGTGGACGGATTCACAGTATGGACAGTATCTCCCCCATCTCTCAGTTAGTGCCCACATGTTTAAATGAATTTAAATCATCACCTTTGTGTTGCTCAGTTTTTATTCTAGGAGGTTCAGAGTCAAAACTTCCAAATCATTCATTTTCTAAGGATCAATATGTTGTTCAAAAAAAAAAAGAAAAAAAGGAAAAGAGTGAACAAAGCCCTTTCAAATACATCCCAGTTAAGAAAAAAAGGGCTGTGAACACAGACTGCACAGGCAAGTCAGAATTTCTTACTTCTCTAGCGAAGCTTATGCTTGAGACTCCATTCCTACGCTGTAGCACGAAGGATTTTCAGTGGAAATCAGTCTCTGGCAGCACAAGGATGAGATGGGCAGCATTGCTGTGACCATGAAGCATACACCTGGAGCAGCCAGCACTGGGACAGGTGCAAGTTCCCCTTGATATGTTGTTGTGGGAACGTTTGGAGAAGTGAAGACAGTCTGAGCTTAAGAACTCATGAAGGACTAGATCAAAATTAAACTCTCAGATATGTAAATGTTGAAATATTTTGCTTCACAGTAATTGGGGATGATTTTTCCCCTCATTAATAACCCCACTTGAAGATAATAACTAGCTCTTCTTTCAGCTTCAGAGATGAGATGAGCACAGAACGCAGCTACTTCGTTGATGACTGAGTGATAACGGAGTCCCCTGTCTGTAAAGTAATAATCATGCCATAATTCAAATACCAATTATATGTACTGGCTATATTAATACAGGTCCATTTTTTTTTCTTTTTTCCCCGAACCACACTAATAAACAGAAACTTTTGTTTTAGTTTTCCTCATCTGTAGCTCCTAATACTTAATTTCCTACCTATCCAGGCTCATTAAATAAATGAGGAAATCTTACTGCAGTTGATAGAAAAACTGGCTCTGGCCATTGAAATGAGGTAATTTCTCACGCAACACCAGTTACATCAACAGATAAGAGAGCCAGAGGGAGAAAAAAGATTTCATTTACAAATGAGGGAAAGAGAAACAAAACTGTTTAAATGCTGTCCTGAGCCCTACAGAACAAGTGAGTAACTCATCTATCAGTCAGTACCCCCAAACCACCACTTCTATTGCTTGTTTAACTTGGTCAGTACTTTTCAGTAAATTTAAGTTAGCGTCTGGAGTACAGTGCATTTTTACTCTGATTCCAACTTGGTTACTGGTGATTGATGCTTGCATTGAAAAAAGCAGGAAAAAGAGCTATTTGGGTTTTTTAAGTCTGTAAAATTACTTGTCATGAGATTTTGATCTCATCATTTCAAAAGAAAGCTTCTGGTCTGTGATGTCTTTGGATATGGATTTGTCATTTGCAGTTTGACACTATTTCTCGTGAGGCATAGATGACATACTGAACAAGACAATAATAATTAATTAACTACAAGAGAACTTCTGATTTTAGGGAGCCTAGTTTTATATCATATATTGTATAGAAATACTTGCCAAATATTTAATTTTTCATGGAGACAACTGCTTCTGGCTAGAAGTCTATTATTGTAATCTCACTATACTACTTACATGAAGAAGGAGTAAAAAGGATTTTAGGATCATAGTATCATTAGCTTTTAAATCCCAGTGATGGTTAGATGCATACATGCATGCATAAACATATTAGAGTTGTGGTCACTAATTTGAAGACAACTGGTATTAAATCCAGGAGAAAGTAAGTAAAATCTCTTGCAGCTAGATCTCATATTTCAAATGTTTTGGAAACAAAACTGAGAATAAGGAATTATTGTTTAGGTCCCAGTGCAGCAAAGCACATAGGCATTTCATCACGTGCTTTTGTTGAACTGTGGCAGATGCAAGGCTCTAGAGACTACTGAAAGAGATAAAGAGGGACTCTAAAAATATATTTGAATATTCAATTTAGACAGAATATTAGATCTTTAAAACACTGGAATGAAATTAAAGGCTAGCTCAAAGAGGGGAAAAAACCTGAAGTGTAAGCAGAGAGTCTCAGCTACAGGTGAGCTTCCTGGCGGCTGCTGAATTCACAAAAGGCTGAAGGCAAAAGGAATGCTGACATGATTAACAGTGAAATGAGGGACAGATGATTTTCTACACTGACACTGTCTTTTTTTTCTGTGTTCAATGGACAGAGGAGCTGATGGATGGATAGTTTCATATTTCATTGCTTTTCCGGGTCTAGTATGTAGGGAATAGGTATTGGTTATGAAAAGGATGGAAAGTTGCTAAGATACACAACTTACTGCATGCCTCAATGACAGTTTTCAGTGATACTTTTTAGTGGGAACAGCTGAAACAGAGCACCAGGGAACTGAAAACTACTGCTGTGGTGAAGTAACTCAAAATTGTGTACTGATAAAGTGAAATGCAAGGACAACAGCAAAGAACATGATGAAACCATGGTTCTCATGAAGCCCATGGTAACATTTCCAGTTATTTCCAAGCAGATACTATCTCTAGAACTAAGCTCAGATGGATGTGTTTTAGTCCTGATTTTAGTCTGTCTCTTCCTTCGAAGTGTGATCAACCTCTTTAGAGACAAAAAAGAAAGTGAGCGAGCATGATATCCCTGTACACGTGACATTCGTCTCCCTTCTTCACTCAGCAATCCACTGGATGTTTGATTATCCTACAAAAAGTAAAGGAACTTCAGTACAAATCACTGAGATCTTCCCTTCTCTGCTCCACTCTCCTGCCTTCCTCATAGCATCTACAGAGAGGCATAAAGCATATATACTTTCCCCTGGGAATGTGGGCTCCCATCTCATTTTGGGAGAAAACTCAATCAAAGAGTTTCATGCAAGTGCTTCAAGTGTGGGATGCCCAAGCATGAAGAAGAGTTCTGCTCAGTCATATAAGAAATCTTCATTCTTTGTTTCTGGAAGGACGCCTTGGCACCCTGCAGAGCTGGCACATCCTGTGAATCTGAAGTCAAAGCAGGTAACTTCCTCAGAGGGAAAAAACAAGATCCAAGCCACCCTTCCCTTACCAGTATCTCCTGCTGGTTTAAATACATGTTCTGAATTTCAGATTTTGTGAATCCCACTTTCTAGGCACGTAATCCTACCCCCACATTGAACGGGAATTATGAATTCAAGTACAAATCAAGAGCCTTAAAGAAAATATACCTTCATACTCTGAAAAAGTTTGAATCGTAGAGTAGAATCATAGAATAGATTGGGTGGAAATTGACTTTTAAAGGTCATCTAGTCCAACCCCCTTGCAATAGTGTTCCAGCACTCTGAGCATTTTTGTGGTCCTCTTCTGGAGCCGCTCCAACAGGTCCATGTCCTTCCTGTGCTGAGGACTCCTGGGCTGAACATAGTACTCCAGGTGAGGTCTCACCAAAGTGGATTAGAAGAGCAGAATCACCTCCCTTGACCTGTGAGCCATACTTCTTTTGATGCAGCCCAGCATATGGCTGGCTTTCTGTGCTGCAAGCACACATTGTCAGCTTCTATTCAGCTTTTTATCCACCCGTACCCCTACGTCCTTCTTTGCAGGGCTGCCCTCGATCCCTTCATCCCTCAGCTTGTATTGATACCAGAGGTTGCCCTGACCCAGGTGAAAGACCCAAGTCCCAAGGACTTGGTCTTGTTGAACCTCATGAGATTTATGCAGGTGCACTTCTTGAGCTTGTCTAGGTCCCTCTGGTTGGCATCCCATCTCTCAGGCATGTCAACCAAACCACTCAGCAGCTTGGTGTTGTCTGCAAAATTGCTGGCAAGTTTGAGGGTACACTCAGTCCAACTACATCATTGATGAAGATATTGAACAGTACTAGTCCCAGTACAGATCCCTGAGGGACACCACTTGTCACCAATCTCCATCTGGACACCGAGGCATTGACCACTAAGCTCTTGATGTGACCATCCAACCAATTCCTCATCCACCGAACAGTTCACCCATCAAATCCATCTCTCTCCAATGCAGAAAGAAGGATGTTATGTAGGACTGTGTACAAGGTCTGACAGAAATCCTGACAGACAAAGTCCATAGCTCTTGCCTTCTCCGCTGATGTGGCCACTCCATCAAAGAAGGCCACTATGTTGGTCAGGCAGCACTTGCCCTTGGTGAAGCCATCCTTGCTGTCCCTGGTTCTCCATGTCCCTTAGTATAGCTTCTAGGAGGATCTGTTCCATGATCTTTGCAGGCACAGAGGTGAGGCTGACAGGCTGGCAGTTCCCAGAGTTTCCTCTTTCCTATTATTTTTAAAAATGGGTGCAATGTTACCCTTTTTCCAGTCACTGGGGACTTTCACCTGATTGCCACAATGTTCTGACTATCATGGAGAGTTGCCTGGCATCTCATCAGGCGCTGTAGACTTCTGTATGTTCAGGTTCCTCAGGTGACCACAAACCTGATCTCTTACAGTGGGACAGTTGTGTTAATGCCCCTTGTGAAAATGGCCAAAAAGCGAATGCAGAATGTGCTCTGGGAATATAAACCCCAAGTATTTCCATGTTACTCTACATTGCCTATTTTCACAAATAAAAGGAGTCAGTCCTAAAACCTGACTCTCAGCCGTGTCAAAAAGGCAAAAAAGAAGATTGGGAATTGTTAGGAAAATTGTTAGGAAAGAGTTAAAATCGTTAGGAAAGTCCGGCAGGAAGTCCTGCCATGCCTACCTTCCTGAATGCTGGGTCTTGTTCTGGCCACCACAGCTGGAATAGGATATTACAGAAGTATGTACAGCTCAGACAAGGGCAGCATGGACCATGAAAAGTGTGGAACAACTCCTGTACATTGAAGATGCCCGCTTGGAAAAGCACACAACTGACATTTGGAAATTTTGTACTGGCCTACAAAATCCCTGCCTGCATAACAGTAGGTAAATTTGGAACAGATCAGTTATTTCCCACAATACAGGAATTAGGGGGAATCTAATGAGATTATCAGGCAAATGGTCAAAAATGAAAAATAGGAAGCACTTTTTCACACAACACAATTAAATAGTGATTAATGCACACAGTATTGTGAAAGCCAAAAGTATGAACAGGTTCAAAGGGAATTAGACAAATTAATGGAGAACAGATCTAGCAAGGGCTATTAAAATAATTGTGTGGATCCAACCTCTGCTTCAGAAGTCCCAACAGGTAAACGAATCAGTGCTTACAGCATACACAAGGTGACTCCACCTCACCACAAAACGATCATAAAAACAGTGAGAATGATTACTATCATAAAAAAAAAATAATAGCTATTTGGGCAAAAGCATAGGAAGCAGGACAAAACCAGGAATGAGCTCTCCCCTGTGCCCTCCCCAGCTTTGGGAAATCAGCTGTTCAGAGACTTCCTCAGCTGCAGGGGTCTGAGAGAGGGCAAAAGACAGCCAGCAGGAAGCAGTGTCAGCCAAGGAAGAGACACAAAAGGTTGGGAACTGCAACCCCAGAGTGCTTTCACAGCCCTGCAACTGCTATCTGGATTCCTCAGCTCCATCTCTGCTGCACAAAACACTGTAGATCAAGGGCTGCAGGGCTCATTCTGCACCAAGGAACCACAAAGTATTGATGACAGGGCTGACAAGACCCTATGGCTTCCATAAGCCCAGCCTTCTTCTAACCTGGCATTGCACTGCCTTGGTACATATCAAGGGCTTCCTTGGAGCCACCATGGGGGTCTCTTATGTAATGCTACACCGTGTCTCAAAGACCTACCCTAAGCTGAAGCCCAGCAAATGTTAAACTTGTGTTTTAATATAAATCAAGCATGACCAGATGATTTAGGCAACTGTGGTAGTCTAACTGTACTTTCTAGAGGATTTAAGGAAAACAGCTTGACAGAGTATGAGCATCCTTCTGAAAGTTTAGGTTCATTTATTCAGACTAGAGGAGAATCTATCACAGCTTCACTGACAGCAGAGAATTCTGAAATGAGAAAAAGATGTATAAATACATTAACTGCTAGGCAAACTGCTTAGAATTAGTGTTTTTAAATAACATGATTTAGACTGACTGGTTATCTTGCTGCTCTTTGTCTCTCATAAGGAAGTGAAAAAGATTTATTGGTCCTGGGGAGCACTGGGAGCAACACTCATATTTTGCAGAAAGCCAGAGCAAGTTCACTCAGTGAACACCTGAATGAAAGAGAATCAATGGCAGAAGCCAGGATGTGCTTTGACATACTCTGATCTTACACGTAGTTAGCTCTGGCTCTCCCCATTCACAAGGGATGGATTTCATTTCAGAAGCAAACAGTTAAAGTTGCTTGGTCTTGCTTTATAATCTTATTAAATGAGAGGCAAGTGAGACTTGTATTTTCCTATGGAAAGCAGAAACACGTGGGTAAAGGTTTGGAGCAGTGAAGGTCATCTTGGCCCTTGTTGCTGATATATCTGTTCCCTCTTGGTTGATATTGTTCCAGCAGCTGTGCCACCTCAGGCTGTAATTTCAGCACTTCCAACAGACCAAATGGTATTGGGCTATTGGGCTGGCCTGCTCTCAGAGGTAAGATTGCTTGTGCAAAATTTAGGCATCACAGGAGGTATATTTTT
Source organism: Thinocorus orbignyianus (assembly GCA_013400375.1). Taxonomy (NCBI): domain Eukaryota; kingdom Metazoa; phylum Chordata; class Aves; order Ciconiiformes; family Thinocoridae; genus Thinocorus; species Thinocorus orbignyianus. Next base: position 1,822,803 of record VXBW01007510.1, on the reverse strand, counting down.
CTGTCAAAATCAGTTCTCCATGGAAGAGAAAAAAGGCTGTCTGTGGGCAATGAAAAATTGCCAGGATTTGCGTATACTAGACAGAGGAACACCTTCCAGTAAAATAATTCCTGCAAACAATTCATCAGTTCATAAAAGATGCACTTAGCTAGAGACTGAGGGGTCAGTTGAGACTGACAGAACATATCACACCCATATGGACTGTGGCCTAGAGGTGACAGAAGCAGAAGTCTCTCTTGCTCAGGTCACGTATTTCTGAAAATTAGCTGGGCTTTGCCCTGCTGTTGGGGCAGCCTGGACTGGATGAGGGGCGGGAATGAGAGGGATCCTGCCAGTTCTCAGATGGTCTGATGTTGTAGAAGCAGGTCCTTGATGCCATGAAAGCCACAAGCATGAAAATTTCACTCTCTCTGAAGGCTGCCCTCCAGTTTTGGCAGCTCCTAGAGTGCCAAATCTGAGCATCCAAAACATGATTCCTAATGTATGCCATGCATTAAAAAAATCAGGTCTTGCCTCTGCTCCCTCCTGCCCCATGAGAGTGTGTCTCAAACAAGACAAGTGATACTTTATTAGCATCAAGAAGAGAAATACCAATGAGGTCAAGCTGGTGGTTTCTTTTCTGGGAAAGCTCATCCTCCCAGTGTCTGTCCCAGGTGCCTCGTATCCACAGGCATCACAGGCCTTGCTGCACCGGGCAGCACCACACAGGGTCAGAGCTGCTGTCCGGTGCACTGAGGTGTGATCAATTATTACAGTGCATAAACTTTGCAGGCAAAGCTGCTGAAGTTGCTGCAACCTCCCCCTTCAGCTGTGCTACAGGCATTTTCAGTCCTACTACGTTTCCAAGCAATGTCCTGTGAATTACTCCTGGGACACACTGAGGTGGCTGAAGTCCTTTTCTCTTATAGAGACCAATTGATCACGTATGCTCTTTGAAACATGAAGAAAAAATCCCAGCATTGTTCTAAAGGATTGCAAAGTAAGTGGCTGTCAGCATCAGAGGAATGCCCAGGCACGTAAATGACAATTTCTTTGATAAAGTGACCAAGGCATTGTGACTTTCCAAATGTCACAACACGTAGTTTGTAATTAGTAGTAAGCTTTGCAATGGTAAAAGGCTCGCTAGAATCTGCTCAAGTCCTGGCAGCATTTGTAATAAGAACATCCTCTCTTCAGCAAAAATTGGATTTCACCTTTTCTCCTAGTTTCATTTTTTGTTACTTAAAAATGGAGCCATAGAAGACCATTTCCTGCAACATGCTCCTAATACCTTTATACTAGGGTCAAGTCTTTAGGAATATAAAATTTGCCTTTCTCAAATTAAAGAGCTGAGCAAGAAAGATCATTGATGAAAAACAGAGCTAAGCAAGGGTATAAGGAGGGAAGGGGAGTCGATAGCACTGTGGCTTTCCTTCATTTTGCACTAAGCCTGGCTTTACATTGCAATCCTATCCCTCCATTCTATCTTCCCTTCCCTTGTCTGTTTTATCCGCTTCTTCTTCCCTGACACATGACCTGCAGGTATGACCATATAATTAAATGCAATTGAGTTGCACTGATTTAACTAATTACTACCTGTCATGTGTGCTACCTTAGCCAATGTTCTCCATTTCCTCATCCTACCCTAACCGAGAGACAAAACGCATTAGCTCAAATGTCAGGCTTATGCTGACTGGGGTAACCCGAGATGTCCAATGACATGCTTTATGCCAAAGCTGCTAGTATGATAGCTTCAGTGGTGCAGCCAGCGAGTGGCATCTCATACAGGTTACACATCTGTAACCTCAAGAGCTCTCTGGTCATAGATTTGTTGCATGTCTGGAGTGTGCTACACAATGAGGCAGTTACATCTGCTTGGTGTTTTCACGTGTTACTACTATAAATAGCAATGACAACACATACACAGTATATTCCTCTTTGCTCTGCCAACTAGTTGACTGATGCAGAAGACGCCAGCGTGACCTGAAATAAAAGGCAGATCTTGCCAACTAACAGCAAGAAATGATCAATTTTAACACTCAAGCTCAAAATGCCTCTGTGAAGACATTGGTCACATGCACTTCACATCAGAAAATGATGGAAACTATATAAGGATAAAATCTCAAGCAGAAATGACAGCTTTGTCATACTAGTCCATCTCTGAGCCCACCTACCACAGATGAAGATGAAAAACCCTGTACAAAAGTCAGATAGCAGTGGAAGAAAATTTCCCTTTGACGGCAGCAGCTGATCGACTGATACTCTGTACAGAAAGACTGACAGCCTTTCTTATTTTCATTTTAGCAAAATAGTATGGGTAAACGTTGAATTAGAATTGTCTCATCTTCAATTTGATCACAGTAGATTAGAATGCCTCTGTCTATGAAGATAACAGAATTAGTAGTCCATTAGTTAAGCAATCATGACTTCTATTCAAGCTTCTGTACTACGATAACTTTCCTGTATCTGATAATCTTCTCACAGTAGAGCGGGAATATGATGCATATCTTGCAGAAATTTGTTCTTTCAAATTCTTCCTGTAGGACAGCAGTGTCTGTGTTTGAGAGGCCCCTTCCAGTCTTGCACTCCTCCTTTTTTTTAACTCAGCAGCACACATGCAAGAACTCAAACTGCAGACAGATAATCAAATGCTATCAGTTGCTTTGCAATGTGTTCCAGTTAATGACTTTCTGTCAAACTGGCAGAACATTTCAAGGGCCAGCAGGGTAACAATTCAGAAAAATTACCCTAAGCTGGAGAAATGATCCTAGATCACCATGGTGAAATCTGCAAAGACAAGTATGACACGCTACTGCTGAGACGGAGAAACCAAATGCACAGATACAAAATAAGGAGTGACTGGTCAGCCAGCCGCTCTGCAGAAAGGGATATGGGAGATAGAGTGGATCACAAGAGTCAAGATGCATCTGTACAAAAGGCACACTTCATATGGAAACATGTTAACAAACATCTTTCATGAAAGCCATAGAAAGTGCTCATTCCATCCTAATTGGCACTAACAAGGTCTCAGCAAAACTTCACTCTGGGGCACTGTTCTCTAAGACTCCAGCAAGCTGAAGAGTGCCCAGAGGAGTGCTGAAAGTATAATCAGGCCTAGAAAGCATTACTGGTGAAGAAAAGCCAGGAACTAGGCTCAGGGAGGCTGAAAGAAGAGAATTCTTGAGGACTGAACACATTATTAGTTCTCTAATACTCAGAAGACTGTCAGAAGAAAGCTGATCAGCTGCTCATCCATAGCAGGACATGAAGAAGCAAAGATTCACTTGTAACCATAGAAGATTTAGGAGGGCTAATAGGGAACTTTCTGGCCCTAAGGATATGAAAGGACAGGAATAGATTGCTCAGGGAAGTTGTGGAATGATCTTAATTGAATGATTTTAAGAAAAGTTGGACAGAGATCTGTGGTGGGTAGTAAGCATACATCTGACTTTCTCACAGCTGGTGAATGGAAAGTCATCCCAGGCCCACGGGGCAGGGACGCCATCCTTCCTACCTTCTCTGTGCCACACTCCCTGCTGGCCAGCTGTATCTCTCGGTCAGGTTGCAGCTAAACCTGCCAACCAAAAGTATTTGACTCTGACATAAAACCTGTCCAGAAAAAAATGTAAAAGTTGGGAAATCAGTTCTCTCTTTTATGTCCTGATCAAAGCCTAGTTGATGCATTTCCCTTGCCACAGCAGGCACCATCATGTTGATAGGATCTGCCTACCCGACCTCCCCTGATCTGCTGTCTCAAAACTTAAGATATGAAGACTAACATGATGTTGTACAGAAGGGAATAGAGATCTCTGAAGTCATAAAAAAAGCCAACTAGTTCCATTTTAAAATATACCAGTTCTGAACTTATCATGAATTGGGACTAAAAACTACAGTATGGGAAATCTACTTTACTGCAAAACAAGTTGACCATGGACTCACATTAAATTACTTCTTCTCTCCCTGGGGCATCTGGTGATGAAGGCCAATGTCAGTCTGCTGCCTGTGTGCTAAATACAGCGAGCTGTGAGTGAAGGTTAATATTTTAGCTTCTGTAGTCTTAACTCACAGAAACATATCAGTGAAAACTAATCAAACAAAATATATGCAAAAAAGAAAAGCAACAGGTTGACTTCTGCATTTATAATAAGTTGGTTATTAAAAGGTTGTCTGCTTGACTCTCTATGTTAATTGATTATAGGCAGCCTGAAGATGTAGTGTCTGAAAAGCAACTTTTGCATGGTGTACTTTCTGAATTCCTGACACTGATGTTTTCTCCAGAGAGCGTAAGAAGAACATTTTTTTTCAGTCCTTCAGAGACCGGCACTGACTCTATGTCTTGACTTGGTCTGAAGGGAATTACTAGCTGCCTGAGACATTCAGTCAAAAAAATAACAACCCAGTCTGGCTTTAAAGTGGCTTTACCATTTGGCAAAAGAAAAGCTGAGGGCTTGTGAATCTTTCTGCTGCTACTGCAAAATGAAAAATAAACAAAAATGTACAAAATAAGATAAATATCCCTTTGCTATAACTTGGTTATGCCCTTGAGTTACATGATAAAAACAGAAACATGCCACAGATATCTGCTGTCTGTTATAACGTGCTGTTCCTGCAGTACTGCTGTCTGTCAGAAACTGCAATTTCATTTAGTTTATATAATTCTTCTAACAGAGTTTATTGAAGTATTTCTGCACTGACGCTGGATATTTTTACCCGTCTATTATGCATAACTGTGGAGAAAAGTAAGGAAAAATACCAGTACCTGTCTGACAAAAAAAACAGAAACACAGGAACTGAAAAGTTGAATATAGCCAATTTGCACAAGAAAGTTCAAACTTTGTCTCCATAAAACAACTGCATTGGCACTTGAGATACCCTCTTGGTGATTTAAGACTTGTAAATTCATGGTTGGAAAACCACTGAGGAAAGCAAATGAGTTCTGGATACGTGTGAGGCCAAGATGCCACCAACTCTATTTCCAAGGCATCCAGTTTCTTACTGTGTTTTCATGCTGGAATGGTTTCATCCTGTATGTCTCCCCTCCTGGGAGCGGTGGGGCAGTGTCAGCCCCACGCCAGCTCTGTGCGTTACTGCTCCAAGGCAGAAAGCAGAGGGCAAGGACAGGCGCAGCATTTGCACTCTGGGTTTGTTTCAACCTGTGCACAGGAATTGGGAGCTTGACGTCATGAGTGAATGAGGGATCAAACCATGTTCTTCAGGAACAGAGAAGGGAGAGGGCAGAAGCTGTGATGGGACGCTCAGCTGCAGAGTTGCACGGTCTGGGGTTGGGTCTGGCCCCTATGATCCCTCAACAGCCGGAACATGTCAGTGTCTCCCACTGACACAACCAGAGTGCTTACATTTCACCCGACTAATCCAGGAAGATGCTTGCCATCCCCTCCCACAGCCTAGCCCCATCCAGCCATCTGGTCCTGTGTGATTCCTTCTGCAGGCAGGGGAATGCCATGGGAACGCCAGTGCCGGGATGCTCACACACAGACATGCACACGCACTCACACACACATACACACGCCTCCAACCTTCTGCTTCCAGAGCTCCTTTGCATGCTCTTTCTTTTGTCAGTTCTACTTTCTTCCCCAAGCAGCAGTAAGGATTTAGTAAAAGCCCGTGGGTCCTCTGTGTTGTAAAATTAGGTCTCTACAGGTGCCAGCAGAATGCTGTGCCTTGGCATCCCAACAGCTTTGCCTCCAGTTAGCAGATAAACTGAATTTCCTCTTGAAGCTAAAGAACGCTCCATCCTCACCTCCCCTGGATCCGCTTCCCCTTACGGCCACAGAACTCAGCACAGAACCACTCGAAATGGCATTAGAGAAATCCACCATGGACACTTGAGAAATCCTGTGACAGCACTGTGAGGCAGATAAGCAGAGGCAGGGGGAGAGAAGAGAGAAGAGGAATAGCTTTCGGAGACTGCTTGGCAGCAAAGTCAACGCTTGAAATATCTGTGGGGAGTTTGAAAGCATTTCCTAACATCAAAAATGCGAAGAAGAAAAAGAAATTTTGATCAATGGCTTATTGCCCTTGATCTAAGCAAAAGAATCTTAGCCAGTGAGAAATAACAGAAATCTGTTTTATTGTAAAGCTGAAGTTTTCTGTGTTTTGACAGCTGGGACTCATGCTTTTGGCTGGGTTATTTGCCAGCCTTAAAATATTCATCAGCGAGTTGCCAGGTTTTTGTCCTTTCAAACTGAACTCTAACGATGAAGGAGAAGGTGCTGGAGAGATTTTAAGCACGAGTTCTCTGCCCTAAAAGAGAACTTTGTGGCCTGAATTCACATGACCAGAAAAAGAGGTTTCCACTCCTTGGCCAAGTTTCTGGTGAATCACTTGTTGGTCACAGAGCCAAGATTTGCTTTCTGGAGCATGGGAAGCAGTGGCTCATCTGTGATGAAGACAGGCCCCTTGCCTTTGTTGAGAGGAAATGGATTAACAGTATGCATTCTGTGCACAAGTCCTGACAGAACTGAACTAAAATATTCCAGATTAAAGGATCCTTACCAAAGAACAAAGCGGAACACACGTTAGACTGAGAAGTCAAATCTGACTCTGAAAATGGTCAGGGAAATGCTAGTGTTGGAGGCTCCAGGATCAACTCAGATGTCTTACAGAGTATCCAAATTAGCATCACAAAATTTATTCTTTACCTTTTTAATGCAAACCTTTATATTACTATTCCAATGTTACTTCCTCTTTATGCTTTCTACATTTTGTTACACTTCTTCTAAGAATTCAAGCCAGTCTCTTCTGCTTTTGAGCAATTTGTTCATTCTTATGTCTTGCGCTGCTTCTGTTTAGTCACTTAACGGTTATCATTCCATTTCGTACCTGTAAAACTTAGGGGGCTTTCTTAGGTGAACCGGTGACAAAGTGAAAAATATAAAATCATTGCTTATCTGCTGGGAAGACTGAATTCCTTTTCCAAAAATTCAGGATCAGTCATATTGACTTTGTATCTGAAAAAATCTACTTTCATCAACTCTGTCCTTAGCTTCCTTTACTCGTCCCAGGGTGACCACTATTTTTGTCACGTCATTTTATATCTGCAAAGTCCTTGCAAGCATTCAGTACTTCACTTTTCAGACTGATCTTTCATTTTCTGGGTAAGGAATTACATTTCTTTAGTGGATATGAAGTGATAACAAATCCTTTTCACTCAGGGACAAGTTAACATGAGAAGAAGTTGCAATGCAGAGTCTAACATTGAGTAAGTGAAAATTGAAGGTGCACTACCATGTAGGATCAGGCCCTTCAGTCAGTGTCAGTTCTACCAACTGATAGCTTCAACAGACAGCTGTAATGTGAACTAAGGCCAAAAAGCATCGCAGAGTTTCTAAAGCCAAATTTTCAAAAGGCCTTTGATCTAGTCTCCAACCCTACGTAAAGACTGGGTGGGCGACTGAGCTTGCAGGCAGTTGGTCTGCACTGAGGGATGTTGCCTGGTGGGACTGGGCACTGGGCAGCAAATGAAGGGAAGACAGAGGAAGGCACTGGCAGAAAGAGTGAGCAGTGGAGAGGAAAGTCTTTCTGGTCATGTTTACACTGGCATATGGAACAAGGTCAGGATTTAGCATCAAACCCTGGTCCACATTCATTAACCACTGTAGGTTGGGCTTATATCACCTAGCACTCTCCCAGGACAACATATGGGAATGGTTTGGGCCATACCACCTACCAGGACTTTTCTCAATGAGCAGTCTGGACGCAGTCACCCTATTTTGGGTGGAGAAGGAAGCTTAGAAGTGTGGATGCAAATCATGCAGGGATAGTTGCAGGGCCAGAAAACAGACCTTGTTCTATTTTGCAATGTAGTCCTTACACCAGGATCATGCCAAACATACTGTATTATTTGAAGAATGCAGCTATTTTGAGCAGATGGACTGATACTTAAGAAAGTGAGTGACACTGGTGAGAACAGACAGATGTTTACTGATTCAGTCTTCACATACAAGATTGTTGGTGCGTTCAAAGTAATTTTCTGAAGATGTGTCTCTTGTTATCTTAACATCAGTAAACAGCAGCCCAGTGTATTTTCCCATTTGTTGTGACTTGCTTATCCAGATCCTGTATATATTCCAGGGACACAGTTACCAAATTTAAAGCTGCAAACAGATCTGTTCTCTCAGCACATTTGTAAGAAACATTTAATTTTACATTGCCAATTTTCAAATATTTCTATATACTCTGGCTAGGTAAAATATCAAAGAATTGGTGTAACTCAGTAATGAATTAGTGGCTTGCTCGCTAGTGCAAGCTTTATTTTCTTTATTTTTCTTTCTTTAGCAGCTATTGGGCCAGACATTTTGGAAGAGTTTCATCAAAATCCTCATCAAAAGCCAAATGAGTGGATTTTAAAGAAAGTTTAATTACAGTGGTCAAACCACCCAGCATGATTTGCTTGATTTGATTAACGTAATGAGGAGCACATTTAATGAGAAATGCATTAATTCATTCAAACAAGTGGTTTTATCAGAGGTATTAAGCATCAGCCCAGATTATGTACAGCAGAAACTATTATAGCAAAATTGACCGAGGTCAAAGCAGTAGTCATGCCATAATTACAAACTCTGAGCTGTAATCTACCAGTTGAACTTGGGCAGTGCTCATCATGACTGAAAAAGCAGGGTCCCTCATTTTAAAAAGCCCTCAAATCACAGGGTTTTGCTTCCATTCCACAGCTGGGATCTCCATCCCTTTCTTTCAGATGTTCAGAAGACTCAGGAACTGGGATTGAACTCTCTGAGTTTCAAATGGTTATACATGCAGATATTGTTAGTGAATGATGGAGTGAGAGCTCAGAGGACACCTGATACCACCTCCAACCCTGAAAGGAAACGGAGTGTTCCCCATTGCTCTCTGTTCTACCCTCCTCCTGTCCCTATCATCTCTTTGGGAGACTCCTGTTCCTAACCTGGAATAGAGTGACTTTGAAACAATTATTTTCCTTCTGGGAAAGGAAATCTCCTTCTGGGAAAAGAAGAAAAGTTGGTCTCAAGTGGAAATATTTGAGAAAAGGGAGAAAGAGCCTCCTTTATACCTCGCCCTCTTAAACTGCTGCCTTTAGATAAATTTTAGCTCCTATATTCTGACTTCCCTTTTTCAGAACAGCTCCTCATGGTCTTTACATAGCACCCTTCATCTCCACCCTCCCCACAGGCACCTCTTCTCCGGTACCCGCTGCTATATCTTCTGGTAGCTGCTAATGCTCTTCTCTCTCATATGCTGCCCGGACCACCATCACCTCTTTGACTTTTACTGTGCTCTCTTGCCTCTATTCAGTTCCAGACTTGTTATTCCTGTAGCGTCTGCACTACCTCTGTGTGAGCCACCCTCCCTGCTGCTTTGTGCACTGTAACAGCTTTGATTTTCAAGTGCTCCTACTTCTAAGCCTGCTTGGCTGCCAGAGCACTTTTCAAGCACTGTTGCACATTGGACTTAAGCGCTACCTATTGCTTAGTCTTTCATCAGCTCCCACTAGCAGCCAGCAAAGGAGATCACCTTTGAAACTGTTCTCTAAGCAGACAGGAGGATGGTCAAGGAGCTGAGAAGTGGAGTCCAAGCCCAGTTGCAGACAGAATGCTTTGGGGTCAGGTGCAGACTGACAAGTGAAGACTGGTGTGGAAGTCATATTTTACCTCCTGGTAAGGTCAGCAGGGTATGACAGTAAGACACTATTGTTAGGTTGTCTAAATAAATGTAGGTGCCAAGGTTCACCTACAGGTTTGGAAGTCCTGATCAAGAGCTTCAGGAAATAAGCTGAAGTAGAGAACTAGGGATGTCAAAAAATAGACCTAAGGATTTATTTGCTGTATTAATAGAAGATGAGCATGAAAATTATTCCTGCTCAGCTGAAAACCATAATCCTTGGAATTATTTCTGCCACTTGTCTTGAAACCACAAGGAAATGAGTAAACATTGCAATCAGAGTCCCTTTATTTTAGAGAAATCTTGGAATGGGCCTATATCTGACTGCTGCACACCAGCAGGAACCCATGATACTGGCATACAAACATTTGTACAGAGGAAAGCATTGTTAATCACTGCTAGTGACTATCTCACAAGTACATGCAGCAAGCCTGTTCCCAAAGTAAAGGCAATTCCATCTTGGAACATGCAACCCAAATAGCATATAGAGACTCACTACAGCAGATGCCCCTTGGTGTTACCTTTGGCATCCCTGAACAGAAGTCAGGTGGGAAATCATAAAACATAAATTGGCAGAAGATCATATCTTAAAATACTTTTTCTCACTATCTTCCAGCCCGGCCTTCAAGCAGCCAACCAACCTTGCTAAACTTATCATCTGAAGAAAATTTCCTGAGAACCAATAAATCTGGCTTTATCAGAATGATAAATGCAGAAATTGCAATTTATCTCCATAGCCCTCACAAGAAACACCTTCTACAACAGAACAGTGAAAACCAATGAATCGTCAGCATGTCCATCCCAGAATGCAAACTACTTCTTCACACGTACCATATGCTCCCTGTACCATAATGAACTCACACTGACAATCAGAATGAGGAAGAAAAATGTGATTAATTACAAGCGAGTGTTTCCCAAAACAGCCATTCTCCCTCTTATCATTCAGCCCTCATCCTCAAGAGAATTCTAGGAAAGAGACTGAAAAGATGAAGCTAGGATTAAAATTAATAATTTGATGGGACACCAAAAATTGTTGATTCCAACAACAACACTAATTTTAAGGCACATCACAATTTACCTCAGATGGGACTTGCTAATCTCAGTTTCTCAGAAGATAATTACCTGTGCATTTCTTCCGTTCCGTGTTCAGTAGAGCTGAAGACCTTATTACCGCTCCTCTTACTAACATCCCCTCTGTTCTTTTCATCTTAAAGTACCCGACTGATTAATATAATGAAACTGAACTCAGATAAATTGCTTCCGATCTTTGCTTATCTGGCAGTTTGTTAGTTACGTCCCTGCTTCTGTTTTTTTTGCCCCTCAGACCTGTCTGTTTTTTCCTACCAGGTATACTGATAACAGATATTGCTTGTCTCCACAGATATTCCTTCTGAGTGTTACAAATGTTCCCTGTTTACCAAAAAGCCTGTCCAAACAGCCTCTACTTTGGAAATATCAAGCGTGGCTCCAGATACGGCTCCAGTTTTGACTCACAGATTCCTTTTTGAATAGTTATGAATGTCTTCAGTCTGGCATTATTTAAGCTTTCAGCTGCTTCAAAGAAATACTTGGCTTTATGCAAAGAATAGGAACACAACTTAACTGGCCAAACATCAGTCACTACTTCTAAAAGGAAAGGAAGCATTGTTAAACCAGATCTTTCTAAAACAAAGGTGAAATATGACATTAAGGAATATATTGTTCAAGACAGGATTACTATGCACCACCCAATACAGTCAGAGGTGCAAATTTTTATTGTCACTTTTCTCTGATACTTCATAGGAGAAGAACAGGTCTTTGGCAATGCTCATTGCAATGAGGTAGTATATTATTTGCTTCTCCGCTTCATCCATGGAGCTCAAAAGCCTGATAACTTCACTTCCCTGCATCCAAATTCAGTAACTTAAAGTTGTAAGAGTTTGGGAAAGGTTAACTAGTATCTTGGAAGGGACTTGATATAATTTTGCCTAAGAAATTTCAGTGCACAGTTCCACATGAATTAAAATATATGGACCCAAGGAGTACCATGATATGTTTCAGCAAGTATTAACTATGCCAGTACACAAAGCTCTGAGGCAACATGCACATCTATCACCTTCTGCCGAATACCATACAATTCCTTGGGCTTGCAGAAGTAGCACATATTGTTCTGCATGCACAGCCTGCAGTCCTCGATGCATACTTGGAAGTCATCCTTTGCAAGCAAGCACTGAAATTTCACATCCAGGGCAAAAGTTCTACAGAAAGGGACTCAGAGAAAATTCAAGACAGGATTCAGTTTTGAAACTTGTATTCCTCATCTTGTGAAACTAGGGGTTATCTGTGACCCTGACCACAATAAGACCTGAAACCTCAACATTACCATGTGTAAAGTAAATGTTTACCCCATATGTGCCTGTCACCACAGAAAAGTTTGGGGAACATATGGGAAAGGATTTTTTGCAGGTCCAAAGGAAAAGCGAGCTCCCACCTTTCTTCCTCCTACTCAGAGACAAAGCAGGATCTTGCTTCCCGCAGGTAATTTTTATCAGTGGGCTCTTCTATGCAGTATGGAACTAACTCTCAGTATTGATAAGTGGGAACCGCTAACATGATGTAACTAACATTTGGTGAAAGCAAAATATTTGCAAGAACCTAAACGGCTGGACGCTTAAAGCAGCTCTCCATGCTGGCTTTCTTTAGCAAGGTGCACAAGGGACAGGCACTCAGCTGTCAGTCCCACTGCTGGTTCCTGTGTGGTTGAATCTATACTGTCTTGTATCCCAATATTGTACCTATATCCCAATGAGACATAATTAATTCCTTTCTCTCCATTCAGCTGTGCCACTGCAATGAAAGTTTCTGCAAGAAACTGAGATGTTTCTGGGACAGTAAACCAGCTCCTGCTCTCACAATCCAGTGTTTTACTGTGCCTGTGGCACCTGCCCTGGGGCTGGTATCACCAACAGCTTCTTCCACATAGCAAGGCAGATGGCTTCTGATGTGGCCATCCAGTTTCGATGACTAAGAGCCTGCTAAAACACCTTTCTGCACCACAACAAATTTGCACATCTGGGTGCCGATCTTTGGAAGAAATTCACGCAGTGGCTCAACCAGTTTCCTGCCTGCAAGTGAGTAATGCAAGAGCAGCACCAGGGATGGTGGGGGAGAAAGGATGAAGTGTGAAAACAATGTGAGATGAGGATGTCCAGGCTGGCAGGTAATGAAAACCAGCTTCCACCCTCCTGGGCAGCATCAGGGTCCCTCCTTGACAGCCCCATGGGAGGGAGAGGCAGTGGGAACACAGTGTGCAGCAACGGTGAGGTGGCCCTTACCTTCTCGTTCTTTCTTTCCTCAGCCTTGCCAGCGGGGCCAGGGGCGACAGGGCCACCCAGGGACCCACCACCAGCCTCACCATTGAGGTGGGCAGCGCTGACGTTAGGTGGAGTGATGGCGGCAGCGGCGGAGGTGAGGGGGATGAGGGGCCGAGCCCCCGGGGCGGGTGGCTGGTGGCCGTGCTGCGGGGAGATGGCGGGGTGAGGCCGGATGGCTGCCGCTGGCAGGCGGGAGGGAGAGCTGGGCGTCCGCAGGGGCGAGACCGTGGCGGTGGGTCGCTCCGGTGCTGGCACTGAGGGGTGAGCTGTGGAGAGAGGACAGAGCATGGTGAAGCCCCTCCATGAACTGCTAGACCTCTTCCTTCAGCGGCCACCACTGCTACGAGGCACCAACAGAAAGCTGAGCGCTTAGCCTTACCCATGGGCATCTCAGCCTGCAAGTGGTTTTCTCTAAATCCTAGAAATCCCCCTCCCCTGTATACAGTCACCAAAATGTCCAGTTCTCCCTAGTGGTGTGACTGGGGAATGATCTGACCATCCCTGCTCGTGCCTGGAAATAAATAGCAAGTGTACTCTGTTTTTAAAATACCTTATCTCATTCCAGATAAGCTGTTTTCTGAACCTGCAGGAACCCCTCCTAACTTGACAGGTTTTGGAGCAATGCAGCGTGGGACCTAAAGGGTTAGCCCAGATGATCCCCACCGACCTCACAGACAGCAATTACATAGGAAGGTCTCTTGTTTCAGCCCTAACAAAATGATCAACAGCACACAACTGTGCTGCACAAGATAAATTAAGCAGAAATCCACTGGCAGGTTTCTGAGCTCAGCTTCACCTCTGCCAGCAGAGTCCCCAAGGGATTATGCAGTGCCTTTTAGTTTTGGTGCCCCTGCTGAGCAAACCCTGCCTACAATCACTAGGAACGAGGAATTAGCACTCGTCTGTTTAATGGTGACCATGACATGCTGCCGAGGTCAGCTCTGCAGGGATTCGGGAGCTTGTTGCGTGCCTCATGCTGCAAAAAATACCACAAAGCTCCAGGTTCATTTCCACAACGATGTTGCCTTTGACTTTGAGGTTGGTTAATTACCTAGACGTAACACTCTTTCAAGTATGTACAGAGCAGAAGTCAAGTTCACACTCAGGCATCACCTCACTTAAACGATTCAATAGTAGGACCAGCTGGTAAAAATGCCCATTTCACAAAAAATGATTTGAAGGTTTCATAATCTGGTTTAGATCTTCCTCAATGAGTACAACCTACTCACCCACCCCGCAAGAGTCTCTACTCTGATCAGGTCATTCACCTGGGATACGAAAACATAGGAACTGCTCACTGTGATGTTCTCCTCTGCGGAGAACAGGCCTGGGCAGCTGTCTATTCCCTCTGCAACCTGGGTCAGGACAGTTTCACGGCTGAAGTCTGGCTGAACAATATCCTTTCCTTTTTGTCAAAAACTTTGAGTCCAATAAATCAGCTTTTCTTTGACCAAGAAATACCTTTTGGGAAAATTTCTGACCCAGTCTGATCTGTGGTTTTCTTACAAATTCATCTGAATACATTCTCATTTTTATGCAGGACCAGCTGGAGTTCACTCAATCTATAACTAAACAACATTACTAGAACAACTCAAACTACTATTTTCTGTTTCTATAGTTAACAGTGACACCCATCACCAGGGATCGAAATGATAAAGTATGACATTAATCATACTTGCTACACCAGATGAGCACTCCTGCCAGGAGAGAATTTCATCCCTCAGCCTCATACCCGATTATCCAAAGTGATACTGAACATGATGGGCCAGCAACCATCAGATTAGCACCTCCAAAGTTAACATGATTCTCCCTCACAGTAACTCTTTGACTCTATAATATCTCTTTTTATTAATGTTGCTCATAGCAAATCAACCTACTGTCATTAACCAGCCTTGAACTTGATGTGATTTTACCATGTAGCATGAGGAAGGGCCTAAAAGTTGTTATTACAGACAGCTTTTAGACTGTTCTTACATACCATTTGCCCCTCCCTGGATTACCAAGAACATATACTGGAAAGTGCAATTCCTTTCCAGAGAGCCAGACAGGGCACCACTGGTTATCTTGAAGTGATTCCCTCCTTCTGATTTTCCTGTTTGGAACCTATGTGATAAGCAACTACTGCTGCCAGAAATCTAATTTTCCGGGATGGTTAAGCTTGCAGGGTCAAAGTTTTGAACTACTGGTTGAAGGGAGCAATGGTTTTCCTACATCTAGAGAAAAGGCACAATACTGGAATTTCACTGCATGTACCTGGATGCAGAAGACCAATGTGATAATCATATTAGGTACATTAATTCTTTCATATAAGGCTCAATGTTTCCAGACACAAAGGAAACGGAAAACATGAGAAACAGTAAAGTAAATGGCCTGAGAAAAATCAACTCTGAGCAGAGCTCTCACATTTTATTCTGTAATTTCATCTGCTTACTGTTACAATGTATGCCTTTGCTCTGGGATCTGTGGATCTGGACTGTGCTGCATCAAACATGCTATTAATTAGCAATGCTCACTGAAGGCTATTTTTGTTCTACACCACTCATATTTCATTTTGGGTGTATTCCTACATTAGTGGCCTTGTGCAAAATTGATTTGTTACTCATGTATATTGCAAGCCAATAGAAACGTGATTTGAATACTGTGCCAGCTTGCCTCTCTTGGAAAGCTTTTCCAAAAGTCAATGTGCATTCCCCTGTCTTGCAGGACTAAAGAGACCTTTTGAGGGGCTTTGGTCTACAGGAGACTAGTGAGGACATGCATTGTGGAGAAAAATACTGATATTAAAGAAAAATTTCCTTTATTTATCCTAGCAAAGGTTTATTTAATTAAAACGACAATCTGATGAACCTTCTGGAAGAACTGGAGAACTCCCTATTTAGGAGGTTTTGGAGCAGCTCTGTGGTCCCTCAGTCACCCTTGCCTGCCAACTCCTTGTGACTTTAAGATGTCAGAGTGACCTGGAGGAGCAATCTTAAAGGTGCTGGAGATGTAGCACAGCAGTGCCGTGGAAGGAAGGTGGGGCATGCCATGTGCACGGGGCAAAATGACCTTTCACCTGGATTTCAGGGGGCTCTGTCTGGCTGCTGGCATGGGCACAGGAGACACCAGGAGCACCTGAATGTTTCCTGAGAGCCTTGCCCAAGAGGGGACATTTCTGTCTTTGTGCTGTGGGAGCAGAAGGGCTTTTGGAAGGGTGTGACTTGAGTGGAAAGCAGCACTTTCTGAACTAGACAAAAAGAGGATAAATCAATTAGTCCTCAGTGTGACACAGGTGCCATATAAACTCCTGCCACTGTTCATTGAGCAGAGGAGTCTGGACTGTTTGAGATTTAGATTCACACATATTTGACTAGGTTTCCTTCCTTTGGTCTGGACTGTGTAGGAGGTGAGATTAGACGGTCATTATGGTGCCTTCTGGCTTCAAAAGGTATGAATCCATGACTTACACCACGGTGTATTTCTCATTTGTGCCTGCTCTGTTTTGTATCTAAGACCTCAGTTTTCAGCAGTGACAGTCCTTACTGATCTGCCTTTGTAAACACAATGGCTCACATCCCTATAAAATATCAGAAACAAAATGTTTTCAATTTTGCTGTAAAGTTCCACCACAGGATTTACTTTTACTTTATTCAACATCAGAGCTGTTTAACATCAGGGAAAGGGGAATAAATTGTACTCTAGAAAATTGTGCTGTACATCAGAAAGGGAACCTAGAAAGAACAGAGGCCCCCTGGTGTGAGTAGCTCTTATTCTCATTTCAAGAAGGTGGCAGTATTTTTCAGATCTTTTGCTTTATCACTAACACTGGGTCCTGTTCTGCCTAATAAATACCTTTCATCCCTGAAGCCCAGTGAAATGCTTCTTAATTTTAAGTCGTGTATTACTCGCTCTGCAATAAGGGCAGTATTTTTCCATCAGCAAGCCAACCGGACTCAGAACTGTTAATCTCCTCAGTATGCAGGGTGCTTGCTTTCACTCAGATAAATTGTATAAATATTTGTAAACACTATAATCTATTTCAGCTGTAGCAACAGAACAATCTGATAAACACAACGTGGTTCCCAGAGATCAATAGAAGCACATAAATATTACAAGCAAATAAAACATACTCTATTCCACAATGACTGAGCTGTGACTAAAACGCGAAAGCAAGCCATGGGTTCGAAAGGCTTGTGCTCAAGGGG
The DNA here is from genome assembly GCA_013400375.1 of Thinocorus orbignyianus. Taxonomy (NCBI): domain Eukaryota; kingdom Metazoa; phylum Chordata; class Aves; order Ciconiiformes; family Thinocoridae; genus Thinocorus; species Thinocorus orbignyianus. The sequence goes on along the minus strand of VXBW01007510.1, from coordinate 1,805,627 downwards.
TGAGACATCAATCCCACCACCGTGGGTCCAGAGGCACCAGTGGGCGTGCACACATACATACCCATCTGCATGGCATTGCGGGTCTGGTTGGCTGGCTGCTGAGCCGAATACCTCAAGCAGTTATTCAGCTGTGGAGAGGCCGCCTGTAGCTGGGGATGCGTCTGAGGAGCAGTGATAGGAACAACTGGTCTGACAGCTGTGGCAGCGTTGGTGTGACCAGCCCCGGTGGGGTGGATGGTTCCTGGGGCTCCTTTTGTTGTTGGAGCTCCTCCAGCTCCGCTGTTCCTGGGCTGCCCGGCTCCCACCGGAACCCTGCGTGGAAACAAGGCACAATGTGAGCACGTTGCAGAGAGGCTGATACCCAGCCACAGTGATGATAAGCGCCCCCAGTTACTTTGGGGTTCAACATAATACCCTCTCAAGTGTTAAAGTAAACTGAGATATAGATGTGTATTTATCTTTATAGGACACAGTTGTAAGCACGCTGGAGGATATTTTCACCCCTTTATCCTAAGGGAAGAAATGCAAGGTAAAAACGGAAAAGATAATTTTTCTCATCACTTTTTTTCTTAAGCTACATTTCTGTCTGAACAATTCCTAGTAAAATCACAATTCAGAAGAAATGGATATCTCCCAAATGCCATTTTGTGTGCCAGAGGCTATTTTATAGGCACTAATGGAGTGATAATTAAAACAGACTCTTTTCTTAGGACGAAACCTGCACACAGCCCCACAAGGAGTAAAAAAGATGGATAACGCCAGATCTGTGTGTGGCTGTTGAAGGGGACTGAAAAGCTGCAGACTTGGCAGGGTTTGGCTTGGCTGAGCACGTACCTTACCAGTATAACCACCCTTAGCTTAGACTTGCTAAAGAAATGCAAAAGGCAAGGGAATGCGGCTGACCTTACTGAAAAGAAAATCCAGACAATAATCCACTGCTCTTTCACTGCTCACTCAAACTACATGAATAGGTATTACTTCATCTGAGTGGCTGGGTAGACCTCACAGGCAAGAAAACAAGGCTCTTTCTCCTACACAATGAATTCAGCAGGTCCTGATCCTCTTACCACTGTGCTAGGAACTCTCTGACCAGGGCAGGAGTTCACTGGAGAGGACAGAAAGACACCAATGGACAAACTCAGCTGATGCTCAGCAGCCTGTTCTCTGAGCTTCTTACTCAGGTTCCTGAGTAATTTTCTTCCCCAACAGTAGATGCCATGAAACAGAGGGTTCATTTTGTGCTGTTTTCCTCTCCCAGACTGCTCCATGCACCATGGTTGTCCTCCAAAACAGGACAGCAGAGGGGATATAATTCAGAACAAAGTATGGTAGAGGACATGGAAATGAGACAGTGCCAGGGGTTAGTAAGGGAGGAGAGGATAACAAAAAAGGTGCAAGGCCAACCTATAAGGGGTGGGATTGCAAGAACTTTTAGGGCCCCAAAATTGTTGTGTGAGAGCACGGAGAGGTGAAAAGCAGAAAGAAGGAGTATGCTGAACAATTTGGCCCATTTCAGAGGACATGAAAGACAGAAGAAACAATCCCTGGAGTGCAAAGGGGAAGAGCCAAAAGAGTGAAATTCTGATAGAAAGAGACCAAAACACAGGCTGGAAGATATGGTTCAAAAGTGCAAAAGACAGTCATCAGCTCTGCCCAGTCCTCACTCCCTCCAAAATCACAGGAGGAAAAACAACACTGGTAGTGCCATAAAATCCTTGACTCATCTCATTGTGCAAGGTTTGCCTGGATTACATTTTGCTAAATGAACCTGATTTTTTTTTTCTTCATTTTTTCTCCTCAGCCTCCAGGTAGGAAAAAGCTGGGAACCCCAACAGATGGAAATCTTGACTGTCTGTCATCTGCTGTGAAGAGCTGGCAGGGTAGCGGCAAGGTTCAGCTGGAGCTGGCTTGGCCATCTGCACTAGATGGAGTTTGCCAGAAAAGCACACCTAATAGTCCACAGAAAGCTGCATTCAGGCAAACATGCACATTGACAGGTACAGAAACTGTGACTCCCACAGAGCCGGATAGACGTTGGATATAGCTGCCCTGTGCCTCTCTGTCCATCTAAAGGGTCTTTTTCCACCATGCTCTGCTCACACATATGCTTTGGCAGCTTATAAACCTAGATCAGTGTTACTAAATTCATGGGCAACTTCTTTTGCCTGGGTTTTGTAGGGAGCAGCAGAAAAACATACATGAATCCGTATCTTTATTTTGCTGTCCAAGGGGAACAAAGTAAGTAGAAAGTGCAGCAAATAGGGGATTTTGTTGCTATCAGATTTTTCTTGCTGTTCTCACTGAGGGTGATTTACAGAGGAACTTAATTAGCTCACAGGATCATAAATATAATCATAAAGCTGCTTTCGGGTTTTGTGGAAAGCACTTCTGCCCTTTAGCTCTTCTCTCTTGTCTTGTTTTAGCTGTGACACGCTGCATTTAATAAAGTCTTGCTGATTCAGATCACCACCACTTCAGCACAAAATTCTTTACTAGTTAAGAGCTGAAGAGGCAAGGACTGAAGGCAGCCAAGGGGCTCTATAAAATCAGGTAAATACATTTAGGTTGATGAACAGAGAAGACCCAACGAACTAATGTGGTTTTTTTTGACCAAAATGCAATATTAGGAGTGTCAGCAGGTTTAATTAACATCTTCTAATCTGGTCTTAACTTCTGGTCTTGCTCAATCCACATATTAAAAACTTGACATAAACTGAAGATGGAACAAACCTGGATCAATTTTTCAAGATCAACACTGTCTGAATTGTGAGGCGCCTTTCTCTGGAGAGGAGGGAAAGATGATGGAGACTGTAGGTATCGGGGAGGAGAGACTGAGAGAATATGAGACGGAGTGAGTTTGATTTGCAAACCCGTGGTTGCCCTAAAGAACATATGGACATGCACATGGCAACATTGACCTGCAAGGACAGTGTGGGGCAAAACAGCCTGGGAAACACTGGTGAACTTCCTCCTTGGCTTGCAGTCTACTTCAGAGTGGGCTCTAGATTAGAAACACCCTTTGATTTGGTGTTGTCCAACACTAAACTCTGACAAATGGCATTCCTCCCCAAATATGCTATTCTTTCCTTTTCCGCTCTTCTGCAACTGAGGCAAGGGTAGCTAAAATCAGATAATTTGTGGAACTCTTCTACCACGTCTGAATTTTAATGATTCAAGCTTTAGTCTTGATCCAAGACCTTTGATTTAAGAAAAACAAAACCTACATGAGGAGTGACTGAAAAGCAAGTCACAAGCATTCCTTAATTTGTTTATTCATGTTACAAGTTCAGTAGTTATATAACAATAAAAAAATCATTACTCAACAGTAACTTGCTACAACCAGCAAGCTTCATTATCCAAGTAGGCACAGCCACCAGAAAATTTCTGGGAGGGAAACATAATTTAAAAGCAGTGCTACATTGTTTTCAGCATCCTCCAGACACAGAACCCCTCTCAGTCCCAGCTCAGGCATATCCACTTTGGCCAATGGCCCTCACCTTGAAACAGGCGTCACATAATTGCCTGGGAACACGCCGGACATCCCACTCCTCAGAGACGTCCCCTTGAACCAGCCATCCTGGCACTTCTCAATGACCCGGTACATCTCACCTTTGCGGAGCTCCAGCTCGTCATTCTTCTGAGGCTTGTAGGCATACAGGGCTAGGTAGCTGCAGGGAGAGGTCACACAAAAAGAAAGCACACAGTTGACACCAGCCACCACCTGTCCCAGACCCACAGAGGAGAAAGTGAGTAGAAACACTGCTTGGAAACGGTGGTTAAAAAGGGACGTCATTTCAGCATAGCAAAGAGGGAACAGTAGAGACAAGATCAACTGGATGCTAAGACAACAAGGAAAAGATTAATTTGATTGAAGGGAGAGGGTGATTTAGAAACACACAGGACACTGCTCTCACTCAGGGCACAACCAAAGCAAAGCATTGCCACAAAGCAACACTGAAGTTAAGGACTTAGCTGCAGTTTCAGAAGGACAAGGCAATTACAGAGTAACCAGGACAGGAGTAGGGAGGCTTTGCTAAACATAACATCCAAAGCTTCAGAGTGGGAGCCACCTCTACTGCAGATTTTCAGAAGAAACTTTTCTTATGGGTAGGCTACTTCAAAAACATTTAAGGCACCTTTTCTTGCAGCTTTCTCAATGCTGGTTATGTTGGCCAGTTTTAGAAACAACATATCACACAGTTCTGATCTGCTATGGTAGTTCTTATATCATCTGGGTAAACCAAAAATTGATGGAGGGCTGAATTCTGCGAGGGCATTTTTACTTAAGCAAGTGAAGTGGCAGAATTTGGCTTTGGATGTTTTGCAGGCAAGTAGTCTAATAAATCTTTAATAGAAGATCCAATATGTAGAACTTTTTATTTATTTAATTACAGCTTTTATTTATTCTCTTTGTTTAGAATCTTTCTTTTTATCTCTCTTTTGTTCTTCCGTTACCACTTCAGGGATGCATCTAATGTCAGGAAATGACTACAACTTAAAGTCCCTAAAGATACTCTCTCTGTTTAGAGAGATCCTTGCTGAAAATTAAGAATGATTGCTTGCACTTTGGGGAATAATGGAAAGTCTGGATAGGATAGCAAGAGTGTACACACAGAACAACACTTTCTTTGTAAATACCAATATGTTTTTTTGGTACTGTAGCCTTTCTACAAATGCAGAAAGGGATTTCTGGTAATTCTTGATCAAGGTTGTGCCTTCTTAAGTGTTTTTTTTATTATTATTTGTGCTTTACAGGCAGTGCAGAGAGATTAGGACAAATGGGAAAACACTTACAGAAAGTGCATTTACACTACAAAGTGCAGCAGAATGCTCTTAGGCTCGGGGGTGGGTGCGAGGAGACTTGCTGCCCACCTTATAGCAGCAAACCAGAGAAATAATGAAAACTATAACCATTGTGATTGTAGACCTGCAGCCAATAAAAATGATACATGGCTTTTTTATTCTGCTCTCCAGGAAATATAATTGAGGAATAAATCCTGTTAGTTTTCCTGATTCTACTCCTTTATGGTACCAGTAGATTTCTGTATTTTCATTCTGAAGGCAGTAAATAAACAGCAGTAATGAGCAGAATATGAAATATTTGGTAACAGCTCCTTGGGGCGTGCTTAGGCTGATGTGCCTGGTTCTGTTTACCACGTGCACAGGGTACAAAGACCTAATCAGAAACTGTATTTCATTAGTCAACAGATGGGAGGAACCATCCTGCACATCTTTTGTTTAGTCTATATAATCAGGTGGTCCTGAGCAGGTTTGTAGCTGTTCACCTGATGAAAAACATGAGGTTACATATCAACTCAAGGACATTAAAATGCATCACCCTGACATGAAATAAGGTTGCATGCTTCAGTGCTAATCCTTCAGCACTGCACACTGCTAGGACGCAATGGATAGTGCCAGACTGCACTCACTCGAGGGAGCAGAAAGAGTGGCTTTGACTACCCCTTTTTAAGTTGCTGCTTACACAGGGCTCATATTCAGAAGGCGTGGGTAAAGCAGGAGGTCAAGGACAGAGCATTTTGGATAGACTTACTTAGCCCTTTCCCCAAAGGGCTACATGCAATAATGTAATTTACAGGCTGAGATGCTGGAAGAAGGTGCAAGGAAAATTACCTTAACTGGATCATAGGCTGCTTTCCATTGCAGCTACCTCCAGCTCTCCTACTAGGTTTTTTCTGTTCCTCCCTGCAAATTCCCCCAACCCAACCTCCAGTAAGCCTGAGTACCCAATATCACAATGAGCTTTCCTTCACAGAGAGTATCAAAATCCTTGCAAAGCCTAAAAGAAGGTGTATACCAGCCCAGTGTGGACTCCATGCCAAAACTGACCAACCTCCACGTGTCTAAACTGAAGAAAACTTGTGTGTGACAACCACATAGCGTGACCTTGGGACAATGGAGGGCACCAGCACTTTCTTCACAGACCAGTGATCCCATGACCTACGTGGGGCTGTGAGGATGCCTGTCCCAGGGGGTTTCCACTAGTAGTCTACAAGGAGTCAGGGGCTTCTCCAAGTCCAGTGACAGCCCCAGCCTGGGTCCGCTGCCTGGTGTGGATGGCATGCCAGCCTTAAGGGACAGGCGTACATCCCATGTGCTGGCAGAAAGGGGGCTGTGGGAGAGCTGGCTGGACGTCTGCTCTCATACATGGCTGGGAACAACCTGAGTGCAGGCAGCTCCCTGCCCCAGAAAGGTTTTCTGGGCTTTTGCTCTGGCAGAGAATGAGGCCTAGCCATCCTGTTAGCTAAGGCTGAATATGCCTTAAGCCAAAGCCTTTGGACTTGGACAAGTTTCACCCTTTTCTAGATTTTAAGTGTAAAACCAGCAAACTCTACAATTGAGATAACAAGTTGTTCTGGGCTATGTGAAACAGTGAGGCTAAAGGCTAGGTAGCAGGGCCTAGAAGAAGCCAAAATGTTTATTAAAAGTTCCCTAAATAAAGGCTGAAGCAAGAAGGTATGCCTCAGGGAGCTGCCTCTGATTATAATTATGACGCAGAAGCCCCAGGGCTCTGTTGGGGGTTCTACATCGCCAGTTGAGCTACAGCCTTCAGAAAATGCTTCCCCTTTGACTGGAACTTGGCTCACAAATGCAAAATGACAGACCAGATTAAGAGGCTGCTTCACAAGGGAGATGACAGGAGAAGCATGGGAGGAGAGGGTTGCTGAGGCACAGATGCAGGGGCATTGCAAGGGAGCTGGAAAATGTCCTGATTCAGCAACTAAATACTGCAAATACTGCCAGTTACTGGTTCCCTGGACAATATTTGAAATAAATTTGTGCCCCACTACGCGCCACATAGGCTGCACAGGGTGACCACAGGGTGATGATGAGACCTCTTCGTGGAGTAGTGAGTGATGTGAAGCATGAAGATCAGGTATGAAGGTCTCCTCTTAGTAGCCAAGAACAAATCTGTTATGGTTCCATTCCAACTCCCCTGTTCTCCTTAAAATAGATTGGCTATGTTATTTTAGGATTTTATTTGTGATTTCAGACCTTGTTTTAGTCATACCATAAAACCTTAAAATACTGGTGGGCATATGTGTTTGTGTCTATATAGTTCTACTGCTTTCACAAGGTATATGTGATGAGAGGAAAGGGTTCAGTAGTTTAACTAGACAGGTCCCAGGTAAACCAACCAGGCTAGGAGAGATTTATTATAATGAAGTCTACTCTTTTTGTTCTGTATATCTAGTCAATCTTCTCTTATTCTACACACTATTCAATAAGCCCATATGCCCATGATAGGAAGTTCATTTGTTGCATTTGTTTATGGCACTGGAAAGCTGCAATTGGGTCATTTTTTCTGGTTAATGATGAATGTATCGGTTGTTTGATTGCATGGGACTACACCAGGATATTTTCTCTAGCTGAGAGGCATTCCATTTGCTTCACAGTGATTCATACAGCTGTAATAAATATACCAGGAGTCTAAAAGGGCTCACAGAGGAAGGAGGAGGTCTTGATTTTCTCTACTCATTTTTCAATTTCAGCAGAAGCTGGGTCATGTATGAAATTGCGATTTCTCTCTTCTCAGAATGCTCCTGAGCTGTGATTCAGGCTTTCAGATTTCAAAAACATACATGGACGCCTGGAAACAAAGAGCACGCAGGGACTAAGATGAGCTGCTTACATATTGAGGGGGAGCTGGACCTTCGGTGGTGTTCCCTGATCTCCAATTATTGCACTTGTCCTGGGACCAGCCACTGTAGCTGTTCCAATTGAAGAAGAATCCTGAAAATACACAAAGAACATATAAAAATTAAGATGAAGACCACCATTTCCTAAAATGCTATGGGGTGAAGGCACAGAGGAAGAAAATCACATCTTTTATCATTTCCCAGACTTTCTAACTTCATGATACTGTATTAAAAAAGACATATTTAAGCCTTACACATTCTAAAAATACATTTCTGACACAGGGGATATTAGGTTATTAACAGCTTTTCTATGTACCTGTCAGAGAAATTTAGTTTTTACCTTGCATGCAGATCTTAAAAGTTTTAGAACGTAAAACTACTTGACTGCTTTGTAAAATCAGCTCAACATGTACATCTCTGCAATAGTACCTTCTTTAGTAAAGGTAACTTTTTCCTCTCAAAAGCTTGATTCAGAATCTGTACTCTTTTGGCTAATGGTTATGGATCTATGGAAAATAAGATACTATTCAATTTCAAAAATGCAATCTCATCTCTGTATGCTATTTTTATCATTAAGAACATTCTTCTCCTTAAAAGAAACGTGACAACACAACCCAAACCTCTGAATGGAGAAAGTAGGAGTCCACTCCACTTTTACCACAGCAAATAAAACCCCATTCTCATACAGAGAACTGGTCAGATCTTTTCCAGCTATTAATGTTGAAAGGCAATCCTAAATGTAATAATTCATTTTTCAAAGCTTAATACTCAGCAAAAGTATGTAGGGCAAACACTTTTTTTTTTAGTTGTCTCACCAAAGTCCCCATTCATCTATGTCAAAAATTAATCCTGACTGGAAACTTCTCCTGAAGCAATGCCAAGGGCTGTAGCAACAGATCTTTGCTGCAAAGACAGGGTAGAGTTCAGCTGATGGGACTTTTAATGGTTTACTTGAGCAGAAGTCTTTTTTTTAGTAAATCTAACCAAATGTTGCGTGCACATCCACATGCAGATTGGCTCTACAAAGTAGGATCCAAAGTTTATGCAGAAATTGCAGGTTTAGATAGAGCCTGTTACATACAAAAAAGATTCTCAGCAGTTCACAGACATCCCGAGCAGCTTTTCTGTTTCCAAATGTTATTTAACAAACAGTAAATATTGATTTATTTTGGGACCAGAAACCTAGGGACATTTTATTGCACTTACAAATGACGCTGAATTAAACCAAGACACATATTGCTACTTAATTAATGGATTTCAAGGTCACCTCATTCCAAAGAAGCCCACATACTTATTACAGTGTCATGTCTGGGTTTTGCATCCCTAATCTATATTGCTTTGCCATGTATTAACACAGTATCATTGGGAAACCATGCAGCAAAATATGAAGACACTGCTCTGTGATTCCACAGCTTTTGGCAAAAAGAAGCAAGCTGTCTCCTCTCTCACTGACATCTACGCTCAATCATGAAGTTGTAGTGACAAGTACATCTCCTTTTTCTCATTATTTCCCCCTCACTTTCTGGCTGCTTGCTCAAACAAGGAAGGTTCCAGGCAGCTCTTAGTCCTCTGTGTAAAAGTAAGCGTTCTTTCCAGTTCTGTGACTAAGGCTTTATTAATCCTGCCTGTCACGTCAGTGAGATAATATCAATTTACAGAAGAAAACCCCAACCCACCCAAGAATGTAGGAATAGTTGGAGAATGATCCCTCATTTGTTATTTTGAGCTAGCTAATGAGGTCAGGCATTGCAGAAGATGTTGGACAGAGAGACTTGACAACTGCCTCACCCAAGAGGTAAGTGAGAAATTGGCTGGTTCAAACTTCTTTATGTTGTGCCACCAGTGTATGTCTGCCCTAAGCTACAGAAACTGCCTCCAAGAAAAAACAGGTCAGTCCCCACCCTTTCTTGGTATGACAAAACACTTAGTTTTTACCTTATGAAAAACCAGGGCTGACTAAACAGCCTCAGGGTGCAACTGTAAAGGCAGAGAATATCACAGCAGTGTAAGAAACATTCTACCTCTTCCTTAGCTCTCCACACACCTCAGGGATGGCAGAGTTTACAGAGGTGCTGTTGTCCCAGCCAAAAGTGCCCACTGCAAATACCCTGGGCTAAACCAGCTGAGAGACCAGTTGAAGCCTGGAGAGCAGAGTGGCATCATCCACTCCCCGTTCACACTCACAGCAGTGGCTTCTGTGTCTTCTGTGTTCCTGGAAGCATGAGCCCAAATAACTTCTATGTGCAATTGTGCTTATGCCAACATACAGTCCTAGGGGTTAAGACATCATGTAATTGTCATTCCATGTTGCTAGATGACAAAATTTCTTTCTTCCCTTGAATAATCCCGAATAAATCTCCACAGTTCTGTATGTTCTGTATCTACCTGACATTCAGTTTCTTGCCTATGGCCTGTTACTGTAATAATGCTGCATCTGGTGCCCTCCTGGACCCTACAAATGATTCATTTTTTGCTACTTTGCACAGCCTAGTATCATATACATCCAAACCCTAAGTCAGTGCTGCTCCCTGATTGCGCTTCAGGCTTTTTTATAGCTGCTCTCCCCTGCAGGCTTTGACTTGGTGGTGTACTTGCCAGTCTGCCTATGACCCCACTTTTCATCATCAGGCTTTACTCCACAGGACCTACTGGCCTTCTACTGCATCGAATTCAGGTCCTCTGTTCAAATCTTGGCATTTACTTTCACACAAGTGTTCTCCTCTGCAACTTCACCCGCCTCCGTACTCCTTGATGAATTCTCTCAGTGGCTGCCTGATTGCTGCTATGCATCTGAATGTTCAGCAGCTTTGTATTTAAACTACAGTCCCTTACACAGTTGGTGAAGGCTTTCTAAGTCTCCTCTTTTAAGGCCATGTTCTCTTTTTTTTTGTATCACTAATTAGCTCATATAATAAGTTACAATATTGTTAGATAATTTTACAAGACAATATTTGCAATAAGATTTTGAAGAGCCTGAATTTTGTGAGAGTATAACCTCCTATTTCTTCATACTTTTGATTACTTTGTTGGAAGTTTATCTTTGCATTTTCCATTTCTAGAACTTTATCTGGGTCTCCCCAGCTGCTGGTAATACTAATAAACCTCCCAAAGCACACAGCAGGCCTTTCTCCATCACAGCTAGTAGCAGGGTTTAGTTTGTTTTCCTTCTTTATTTAGCCCTGGAGCCAGGTTGTACTTTTGCTGTCATGATCTAAGAAACAAGCTACTAAACGTGTCCTTCTTTCCTTGTCATCTGCTCAGGGGACTGGGAATCTACAACACCACTCCAATTTTTTGTTCTCTGCTTTCATACCTTTCGGGATATCTGTGTGCCACATTCTTCCTTTCTGATTGCATGTCCCTGTGTGATCTACCTTTCTGTGGCATCAGGCATGCAAATACAGCCACACACGGGCATTACACAGGGAGGGCCTAAACAACACAGCATTTACATCTTAATCCTTCTTCCACCTCTGCTACTCACCATTGCTAAGCCTTGCCCAGGAGGGGATTTCTCTTACAGCCAGGTTTTTAAGAGGCACACGGGCATCTATTAATAAAATCAACCACCTTGTAGACTTTTCTCAGGGAGGCATTAAAAAGTACTTCACTGTCTGATTCCCATGGATTTTATTGCAATCTAAGTACTAAGAGTCACTTCTGAAAATGCCATTTGGTGCCCCTCTGTATCCTTATGAGCCTCTAATGCCTTTAAACATTTGGCCATTGAGTTTCCAGACGTGACCTGCTGGGTAATCACCTTGTAGCACACTTCCTCGTTAGGAGGCCGTTTACTCTAATAGTGGCGTGCAGTTTTCTGAACTAGACACTGCCAACTCTCACCTCATTTACTTAGGCCACTAAACAGCCAAATACGACTTCTTCATGCTCCCACTCCAGTATGGTATCCTCTGAGTACCTCTTACCACTGCTGGTGTTTTCAGCTCAACGGCAACAGCTCTTCCTCAAGAGACAACACTGCCCCAGCTGCCAGCCAGCAGGGAAAAACAGCTGCACAAAGGCATGCTGAAGACCCTCTCTGGACTAATTCCTGCTTCTTTGTACCCATTAGTAACACAGGAACTTCATCTGTCCTGCAGCTCATACTGTGCTGCTTGTTCTTACCACCCACTCTGGTGTAGTAGGTGATTACATACCCACTGGTTGGATAGTAATATAAAAGGACTGTTTGCTTTTTGCCTGTCTCCTTATGACCACTGAAACACAACTCTCCCCACTGCCCCCAACACTTAAGCTAATGCCTTATAAAACCTCATAACTCATGAGCCTCATAACTCCTTAAAAGTTGTCCGCTTCTTCCTCCTAGTCTTTGCGTTGGCTGTTGCAAGCAGACTTTATGCGAGGGTCAAGAATGAAAAAAGGCTCTGCACAAAGGCATCCTGGGGGCTTGGCTAAATTTGATCTAGTCCTAGCAGCAGTGTAGTACTCTGGAGCAAAACAGCAGTGAAGGACAGGGTCTCTGCTCTTCATCCCCACGCAGCATTTCCAACACCATTTTTAGATGCTTAAGTAATTTACAGCACCAGACACTTTTGAGGCGTCATGCAAAACAAAGATAGCCAATGCTAGTTGAAAAAAATGAACTTTGCAGATGATTGTCCAGCCTGAGAGTCAGTGTTTCCTGGTGAGAACAAACAGTCCAACTTCCTCAGAAGTCACTGCCACATGCATAAGCTCTGATGGATCTCATTCCTCCTCCAACTGATAAGTATTATTTGCAAGAGAACTACAGGAGCATCAAAACAAATTGCACTCTAATGTATACATAATGATATACTTCTATTACAGTTTATAGCATATACTCCTGGGTAAATAATACACTGCTGAGATGTTGTTGCCTCTTGTGTCAGCTCTGACATATATTTAAAAGCAACCAGCTTAGCAAAACATTACTGACAAGTCCACGGAGACCGGGAAATTAAAGGTAATAACCACTCATCTGGGCTGAAACTTCATCTCAAATTCATTCCTTTTCTCTCTTCCCATGCACACCTCTATGAAAGCATAAGAATTTGTAGTCTGGACTTCCAGCACATACCATCTTCTTCTCTCCCTTGTAGATTTACTTCAGATTTTTACCAGTACTTTAAGGCCACATTCGTAGTTTAATTTGAAAATACATGGTGCCTGTAAGGATTAGTGAAGTGTCTTGCAAAAGCATGGGGGACAGTTTTGGAGGGGAATAGAAGTCATGAAGACAGTGATAAAGCTAGGAACAGAATACACTGATATTGCAGGTTGCAGCAGCCTTCAGAGAAAAATAATTGCTGCTGCTATCAGACGAATGTTCTTATCATCTAGAAAATCACCAACCAGAAATCTCTATTTTGACTTCAAAGCAAATCCAGCACTGTCTCACCACAGGGCACTTATCACATTCATTAATTCACAAGAAGATTTCTTTTAATGTCTTGAATGCATATTTACAGCTTACTCTAAATTTCTCTTTAATATTACTTGAAAATAAGAGAAAAACACTCAAACATTCAACTCACATAGGTCGACACACTATGCTCTGGAAATATCACGAAAAACAGGCTAATGGTCTTTAAGATTCCTGTGACTCATTTCTCTAATCCACTGACTCCTTAAAACCATGACTGTGGCAATCACTCCAGGCCTTAATGTTCCTAGAAATAATGTATTAGCACTTAATGCATGGTAGTGCCACCAAGTATTGATGAAAAGTGTTACACGCAAGATCAAGTAGCCTCATCAAATGCTAATTACCAAAGTGGGAGCTGAAATGGACTTAGTAATTTCAGAGTAAGACTTTTTCTTCCATAATGGTATGTGTGTAAAAAAACCAAACAAATGTGCACGATAACAGCTGCAGCTGCATAAATAGATGCATAAATACCCAGTTCCTTCCTGCAAAAACTGGAGCTAAATTTATATGATTTAGCATTTACTGAGGGGTTCTTACAACCTGTAAGTATCTGCGGCTGTGGATGAAGGTGAGGTAGAATATTATGACAGTCTGTTCCAGCACCACGTTGGCCCTGATTATTTTTTGGATTATGGTAGATCAAAAACTCTAGACCATGTCTTCTGTGAATAGCTCATGGAGCTACACAGAGAGCTAGAAAAGTCACAAAAATGTATTTTCTGAGCTTCCATTTCCACTATCCTGCAATCTAAGAACAGTTGCAAGGTGGCAAAAAAAAAACCAACAAACAAATATTTTTTTGTCATCGTTTTCCAAACGTTCATTTGACATTACCATCCATAAAAGTACGATTATTCTGGTTTGCAGCCTCTTAGTTTCCCCAAATGAGGACTAATTAAGCATCATGTGGATGAGTATCATGAGAATTATATTTTATTCAGCCTTGTTTCTCTCTCAGACTAACCCTTTCAGCACTGAGCACCAGTGTGTAGACACTCCACCATGAGGTTTTAAATGGTTTCTCACAATTCTGAGATCAAAGAATAAGAAAACTCAAATGCAAAGAGACAGGAAAGTTTAAAGTGAAAGCTTGACCTCTAAAAGATGTTAATTTAATCCCATGTTGATAATTATCCTTTTGATAACTGCACAACAAACTCATTGGGATCCTGTGCAATGCCTCCTGTAGGAAGTGCCCCTCCAGGGAGACAGTGGTGATAAACAAATCAACAAAAAACCCAAACAAGCCAAAAAAGGAAAATACACATTGTAGTCATTTCTGTTCAAATGTCATGCATGTACACGTAGTGTGTGCCGAGTGGACAGGATTTTGCGGCACAGTGTGAATACTAAGAGAGTGCCTTGCTGGCTCCTGAGGCTTCCAAATCAGTAGCTGACTGGCAGGTAGTGCAAAGCCTCAGGATTAGCCCTGTGCAAAAATTATTTCAGTAGCAAAGCATTTTTGGGTTACTACCCTGAGGAGCATTGGGAAAGAAAACATTTTGTTTTTGTTTTACAGGCAGTGGGGATTTAATGCACAGTTGAATAACCCTTCTGAAGCACAACCTTCTCTTCTTAGATCTTGTAAAAAAAAAAAATAGACCTTGTGGTACTTGAAAAATCTTTCAAAGTGTATTTGTGATGAGGCAAATTATAGGATAAAGAGAAGACACTGTCTCTAAACTGGTATTTTCTGAAAGGTAATTTTGCTTTGACCTGGATTCTTGATAGTTTATGTAATCAGTCAATAGATTGAGTCAGCTCATGTGTCTCATTTGCAACACATTTGACAGATAATGTAATATGTCCCAATATGCACAGAGTATCTCCAAAGACCTGTTGGTAGTAAAAAAAAAATAAAATAATTAAGCTTATCTACCTGCCCAAAACGCTCTGCTTAAAAGAAATAAATTAACTCCTTCCCACCTACAAAACCCCCCAAAAGATTTCTTTATAAAGTTATTTAAAATAGATGTATAATAAATAGGCAATGTTTGGAACCAGCTGCAAACAATTTGGAATAGAACCAGGAATGTATGAAGGTCGAGAAGTAGTTTAAGTTAGATTTCAGCAGTCTCTTATGCTGTTTTCATGATATATTTTGATCTAAATGACAGATACATAAGATGGACTAATATTACTTCTCTCTTGCCATTTTGACTGGTGCAGCCTCCTGAGATAGCTGCCTTTGGCTTCAGCTGTCTCACTCATTAATGGACATCTAGTCAGCTCTCATTCACAGCCAGCAGCAAAGCAGGTTGGATAGAGGAGGTTGGACTCCAGGCCAAAGCTGAAAAATACCTGAATTTCTCTTCTTTTCCCAGAGCCCAACATGGCACTTTCCCAAGTGCCCAACATGCATTTGAAAATTCAAGCTTCATATTCAACTCTCTGGATTTTATGTATAATCTGTATGCTTCTTATGGTCAGCACATTTAGGTTATCAGCCAAGGCTCAACCAGACTTCTGCTATTACATTTTCTCAGCTAAAATTCAGCATTTCTAAATAACTGATAAGGAGTCACACTTCCAAATGATTTATATAGTGCGACACTTCAAGGAACACTTTTCATTTCAAATACTGTCGCTGTTTGGGACTGGAAGCTTGCAAGACATTGTTCTCAGCTTTTCCTGAACATGTGGCCCCTGGTTAGAAGCCTCTAGTAGCACTTGCAGATACAAATGGACTTCTTGGGCATGGTGATGAGTTGTTCAAAACACACACAGAAGTTCCTTCGGTGTGGAGAATCCTTTCTTCCTTGCTCAGCTGTCATCGTGGTGGGCACAAAGCCACACTTCATTATTCATGAGATGCATTTTCTGTTAAAACCAGGGGATTTGGAGCAGTACTGACCTATGACCTTTCCAAACAGCAGGGAAGAATAATTCATAAGGGATGAAAATGGAAGCAAGACAAGCCATCTGAGGTCTAGGCACGATTACTGCCCAGGAGGACCTTCCTTGCTCCCCAGGGAGTCTCAGTTACGAACTGCTCCTCTGTACCCATTCCCTAATTCAGCGTCTGCTCCATCACACGTCTGCAGCGCTACTTACATTTTCAACAAAAATCCATTTTGCCAGCACGATAGGATATTCCACATGATGGACAGATACTCGTACCTTTTAGATGAAGGTCTTATGTCTAATGAGTGATACTCAGCGTGCAACAAAAAGCATATAGGAAGTAAATTTGGCTGCAAGCAAAATAAAGATCCCAGAATTGGCTTTTTGAAAATAAATGCTTTGTATCCTGGCTATTGTGGTCTTCCAGTCGTTATTTTATTTACTTGAGGTGTCTCGAAGGTGATTCTTCTGCCTTTGAGCATCCCTAGGTTTGTAGTGAATGGAGATATTTTCTAGACCATCACTCATCACAAAATGCATCTTGGCTTTTGGGAAACACCTCTATTTGTTTCTGCTTCAAGAATAATGAACATGTTATGCAAGGCCTATACTCTTCAATTATTAAATCAATGATATGCAGAACTGCTTTCAAAACATGTGATTTTATACTCTGGTCTGCATGTCAGTACTCAATATGCATAAATCTGTGCTCTCCTGGAGAAGCAGGAGACTTATAATAGTCTAACAATTCATAAAAACAAAAAACATGTCAGCTCGGCATGAAAGTCTGGTTTCAATTCACAAAAATTAACAAAAACCACAGGAATATAGTACCATGCATGAAATAACTTTTAAGGGGTGGAATATATTCCACATTTACTGGAGCATCTAAAATTTGCACCTGAATTTTAAGTTCCTGCAGTAAGAAACCTCGTTGTCTCTGTTTCTTCTCACGTTAACAGAGAGAAAGCAGGTGCCCCAGATGTAGGCGCCTCAGGTCTATAATGAAAATAGATGCTTGTTTTAAGAAGACTGTTTCACGGGGCACCAGACAGTTGCCTGAGGTAGGGGACTGGATGACATTCAAGAACTATAACTGAATTCTGCTTGTTCAAAGGTTAGTCTATAGGAAAACTGCGTTGAACTTTTCCTGCAAGCTAAATTCCAGTCCTGATATGTACCAGAGGAGTTCATAATGACTAAACTGAAGAAAATTCCTCTATTTCTTTCTATGAAGAGAGCTGTTAAATAAACAATGATAAAGTACCTGGAAAATTCAAAGGCATGGCATAAAGACACAATAAACCAAACTGAGATTCTGTTGAAAAGAAAGGCATAAATCTGCTGGATAGTCAGCACTGAAACTGTAAATTTGCTGTTTCCCCTATAAGAAATATGCTTTGGCTGAATCTGCTGCTGCAAACTAGCTGGGGCCTGAGAGCGTTTCAGAGAAAACCGTTCAAGGTCTGTGACGATGACTTGCAGGGCAGAGAGGTTTCTCTTCGAGCAAGGAAAGAAAAGGTGAAACTTCTTCCCGCAGTGGAGCTCACCGGTAAGTTTGGCAGCTACACACGCAGCAGTTCTATTAACCTGCCCATGCTCTCTGCAACGCCCCTAAGCACTTCCAAAGCAGCAGTAGAGTCAGGATGTCAAACTCTGAACAAGACGTACAGAATATTTACCTTAAAAATGCTGAACACATTTTAGAAAAAAACAATCCAAAGACAAGATTTTCACTGCCCCAAACGCCCTAATGTAAGAGCTCAGAAGTCCTTTGTTCATCCTACTTTGGCTGGCGTTCAGCCATGTGAATAAAAGAAAAATGCTGAACTGATTTTCTGTCTAAGTCTGTGGCATTATTAATTGTTTCAGAGCCATGTCAGATGGCATGAATTTCTGATACTTTAAACTAAAGTGTGACCCCTATTATTGTGGGATTAATAGATATATAAATATAGTCGCACAACTTGAATATACATTTTGCAAGTGGCAAATTCTGGACTCTTTGTAGACCAAACTAAGAAGGCTGAAAGCAGGTTCATGTTGGCAGCTCTTGTGGTTTTATTGCCACTCATACAACAGCGAGGCACTTTTCTGAAGGCTGCTTTTACACTAAAAAGAATAGAGTGAGAATGTCAGCTCCACATATTGTTTTTCCAACAGATCCACATTCCTAGCAAATTTTGCAAAAGAAAACATTTAAATCCCCCAAAGTAGAAAGCGTATAGAAAGACCCCCAAAAGCAGAGATATGTATTCATACATGAAAATGACACACTTGGGGTGACTGGGTCCGATTACATGTCTTCCCACCTGCTGCAAGGGACCCAACTGACCTTCCTGCAGGCCAGATTTCAATAACCATAAATTACAGGGAACACAGGGCCTTTCTTGTCCCCTACCACTTGTACCCAAAAGACACAACAGTCTGCAAAATGAGTGGGGTTTTGCACACCAGTTCTGCTAAAAATGTGGAGAATAGTCAAGGCACTTTCTGCTTCATGGTCTAATTTTTGTGGTTTACTAGCTTAGAATGAGTCTTCACGTGATTCTAACAAAGGATGTGCATGGTTTTTCCCTTGACTAGCACAAGAACTGAAAAGCCACAGTCTGTCACATCTCTCAAAAGTCCAAATGTGTCACTCTGAGTGCCAAAAACCTGGGTGTCATTTACTTGACAAGCTTGGGACTCTCACTCATGTCTAGTGCTTGTGCTGCTTCACAGATGTCCCCAGTACATCTTGGCACACACATTGCTTTGTGCAGGGGCCGTATCCTCACCTTCACCCTCCTGCTGAGGGCTGAAATGAGGGGGGAGGCCTTGCTATACAGACACCCTGTCTGGGAAAGGCATATAGAAGAAAATGAGCTAGATTACAGTCAGACTGAGTTGCCTGTCCAGCTACTACATGTAGATGGTCAGTGGAGGGAGGCAAGCAGCTGAGGCAGAAGCAAAAGATGTTGCTCTGCAGTGGCAGTGACCCCTTGTCATGCTGTTTCAGCTGGCCGTGTGGCATGCATCAGCATACACACAGGCACCCTGTCTTCCCTAAGTCATTGCAAATGTGCTGCGGGGACTTGGGGGCTCATGGCATGGGTAGCACTGCAGTACAGGCATCAGGAGTGTCTATGGGCTGGGACATCACACTGACCACACAGGGGAGACCCACCAGCACTGCAAACGGTCATAAACATGCATTCAGAGAGGTTATGAAGTCTTCTTCTCTGGAGATATTCCAAACCCACCCAGATGCAATCCTGTGCAACTTGCTATAGGTGAACCTGCTTTGGTAGGGGGGGTTGCATCAGGTGATCTCCAGACATCCTTTCCAATGCCTACTATTCTGTGATTCCGTGATTCTGTTCCAGCCCAAGGCCATCCCTGCAGTTTGCTGCTTGTCCCCCTTCCTGTGCTACCCTTTCTCAGCTGCCTACAGGCATACCTGTGTCCCATTCCAGGCCACCACAGAGGCAGGAAGTGATCCACATTTCTCTCAGTATGGGAGATGGATGTGAGGAGGAGGAAGACACAGCCAGGGAGAAAGCAAGCTATTGATTAGGTCTCCCCTCAGCCTCCTTATCTCCAGGCTAAAGAACCCCAATTCCCTCAGCTGCTTCTCACAGGACTTGTGCTCTACATCCCTCACCACCTTCGTTGCCATTCTTTAGACACACTCCAGCACCTCAATATCTTGAAATTGTAGGATTACTGTTTTTTTTTTTTTTTTTTTTTAAATGTGTTCCATTATTGTGAATCAGACTTGACCTTATCCTCCAGCTCCTTAGGCTTATCCACTGATTGAAACAAGGATGGGAATGACAGATGTCAAGTACCATCATATCAGGATGACAGCACCGTGCAACTGCTTTGTGCAAGGGTCAGCCATCCACCATAGGCTCTCAAAACCCACCTCCACCCGCCCTTACCTGGGCTGGGGCGCTGGAGGAAAGGTGGGTCAGGTCCCCAATCCTGGCAGCTGCCCGGGGGTCGCTGGAGCTGATGAGGACTGGGGCGCTGATCTCCATGGAGTGCCGGTTGCTGGCTGCCTGGGAGGACTTGTGCGTCATGCTGAGGGCAGTGAAGGAGTGCCTCTTCTTGGCATTCTTCTTGCCCTCCGCCTGCCGCTGGGCCGCCCCGGCTGCCCCGGCACTGGCCAGCGTGGAGCACGGTGCCAGGCCTGCTGCCGCCGCCGCCGCCGCCGCCACTGCTGCCGTCTCTGTGGGCAGCGGCACGTCACAGCCTGAGGCGGCAGCCAAACATGTCTTGTCCATCTCGATGAGCTGCTTGGCGGACTCGTTGAGCTGCGTGGGGAGGAATAGCAAAAGTTAAAACAAGGTTAAAATAAAGGAAAAGAACTGGGGGGCGTCAACAGCCCGTCACAGCTTGGTGATGGCACCTGCTGGATGTGCCTGGGGTTTTGCCTCTGAAGGTCCTCTCCTGGTGGTCTGCCCTGGCAAGGGAATGCTGCTGAGCACTGAATTGTGACAAGTCACCTCTCAGGGCGGAGAGGGGCCTGGGGTGCCCTATGTGCTCATATACTCCCAGGGTTCATCGCAGGGGGTTTCTGCCATGGAAAACAGGGTGCTCACCAGAGGTCCCAATTCAGCCTGGTTCTATCGTCTGTCTGTCATCTCTCAGTTGGCTAGGAAGCACACTAGCACACTTGGTTTCCCCAAACCTGCCCCAAACCTCCCACAATGTTACTGTCTAGTCCAGCCCGATCTATTTAATTTTCTGAAGCTGGGTGAGTTATTTCCAGTCGCTTCTTAATGCCAGAAAAATCAAAATAGAGGCAGAATAAGCATCCAGGAGAGTTAGGCTAGGATCAGGTACCGCAAGTTGTTGCACATCAAGCTACAACACTTTAAAAAATGGTGTTGACCAAAGTGGTTTGTTTCAAGCTGCAAAGAAAGAGTTGGGAAAAGAGGCAGGAGCCTCTCCACCTCCAGCCTCTCCACCTTGCTGTTCCCAGGGTCATTGTATGCTTGACATTTGCCACACAGGATTTTGATCCGGGGGTACAGATCCATCTCCCACCCAACACAGGTTATCCAAATACAGATGCAAGCTGAAGGCCCTTTTTTCCAGCTGTGTCACTTCAACCAAGGAGGAGCATTATGGCCACTGGAAGATTTGTTCAGCGTCCAGCTTAAAAAATTGTCCTTACCAGTCCTCCCAAAGGGTTTAAAACCTGGTCTACAGCCCATGGAGACAGCAGAGCACCTGGATGTTCAGGCCAATTTTCAGTCCCCTGTTCCTCATTCAATCCACACTCACAGCTAGCCTCTTGCCTATAAATGCCAAAGAAATGCTGGGTGGGACAACCCTGTCACTGAAGCCTCTCACCTCCTAGCCACCAAAACTCAAACAGGAAATCTATGCCTTACCCAACCAGAGAGTTTTTAGGCAACAGGTGCTACAGCCACTGATGATACATGAAGTGTGCTCTGAAGTCAGCAGTGCTTTCTGCACAGCATTCCTTGCCAATAGATCTTCCCTTGAGGGGTGCTAACAGCTGAGAGAAAACGCCACAATTTGCCAACAGACCTTTATATTAAACTAGGATGCACTGCAATATGTTTGCATTTAATGAATAAAAACAACATATGAAAAAGGGAGCTAACGCATACAGGCTTTTGCATAGACTGCTATTCTGAGGCCCACATGAACCAGAGGTCCATGTGACACCACTCTGGACCAAAACCAGGCTATTTTTGCTTCTATAACCACTGTACGAATTATGGCAGCATCCAAGATACTCAGTTGAGGACAAGGCCCTCTCAGGCTCAAAAAAAAATAAAAAAATAGTTGCTGCTCCAAGTGATGCAAATTTAGAAATTGAATACAAGTGAAAATAAAAGGGGAAAAGAGAGGGAAGGGAAAGATAACTACAGAAGCACGCAGTTAAACAAATGTGCAATTGAGTTGAGTAGTTTTTATAATTCCCAATCACTGTGGCAAATATAAATAAGAAATAGGTATTGCCAGCCTTATGCCAGTCCTTCTAAGTTTGAAAGCACTTCTGAGCACTTTCACGAGGACTCATTCCGAGTAGCAGGCAATAAATCCACTAACACCTAGAAAGTAAACATCAACTTACAGGATCCTTCATTCTGTGACAGCGTCCACCAAGTCAACCAAGAGCCTCCAATTGATGCTCCACGACTGTCAGAGCTGTTGGGAGTCCTGCAACCATTCAATTAGCAGGCCATTTTCCCAGCTGCACTCTCCAACTTGAGACCATGCTTACAGCCAGCATAGTGCACTGCACCTGCCAATTTTTGCCAATAACAGCTGATCCCATTTCAGATTCTTCAAGAATGTCCATTATTTCCCACTTCATCACACTCTAAATTGGTACAACCTAATATTTGCCAGCAGGCTCCAAGTTGCAAGGAAACCAGATGGTTCCCCTCCCTTAAGTAGGTGTTACAGCTCCGCTTACCCAATTGATGGAGATAGTCTAGCCGAATTATTTGAAATATTAAGGAGAAAAGGAGAAAGACATCAAATATGCATGATTCTTTTTTGCAGCAGTGAATGAGGAAATATTTTGCTAGTCAACAGCAAGTAGGACAAGAATATATTCTAACTCTTTGACATATGAAAATACAGAGTTAAAAAAAAATTATTTAGAACTTCCTGATTTTACATCAATGCTCCATATGAACAATAAAGTGCTCCAGCTCTTAACATCAAAACTCTGATTCCTCTTGTAAGAATTAGATTATAAAACCCAATGGCTAGAATCCAATTTAACACTGAAGCTGTTCTTTTTAAAACAACAGAATCAATTGCTTTTTTGTTCAAAGCAAAACCTAGTTAAAAAGGTCAATAAGAAAGTTAGCATCTAAACACAGGGTGATAAAAAATAGCCCTGTGTTGATATAAACAAAGTCATTCTTGATATCAGTAGAAGATTAAAGGCAAAATAAAAAAAAAAAAGAAAAAAAAAAAGCCCTCCTCCAAACAGTCAAGCTAATGAACTTTGTGGGAATGTCAGAGTCTTCCTGAAATACTGGGAAAAAATTACTTTGGTCTGCCAAGATAAAAAATGCTTTATAGCTTTACCACTTTATTATTGTAGAGAACTGTTTTAAAAAGCTTTGCCCACAGATGCTGGAAAGTACTTCCTAAATAGGTTACAAATACCAGAGAAAAGGTTCTGCTTACTGCTTTGTAAAAGCAAATGGTGCTGTCTTTTCACAAAGAACTTCTAGAAATCCCTTTTTAACGGTAAAAATGATTGCAAATTACTTATTTTAAACTCTGAGTATGTAAACAAGCATTGCTTTCTGGTGTCTGTCATCAGATCCTTGGGCAGATCTGCTTCCAGAGGAGAAACTTAATGGAAAGTTCTGACCCGCAGTCAGTCTCAGGAATTTGACATTTCTGGAAGGCTGCAGCTCTTATGACAATGCCAAATACTAGAGCTCAGCTTTCTCACCCATTTTTGATCCCTCCTCTAGAAAGAACCTGCATTTGAAATCCTGGTCTTGCTAATCCCAAATAGTAAAATACCCTTGAGATTGTAGCAGGACTGATTTTACCCCAAATCCATTCTCTATCAAGAGGATGTCCTAGAAAAATCAATACATGATTTAGAGGGATAAGGCTTGTATTTGAATGCCAACCAGTCAAACATTCCCAGCTGCTTTGCAATTCTTGCTTTGGGAATGCCAAAAACTTGCGAGGACAAGACTTACACTATCTGAGGGAGCCTGCCATGCAAGAGATGAGATGCAACGGTACAGTAAAACTGTTCACAGGGTCTCAGTGACTATTGACTGTGGGGGCTACATGCTGAGATAAGGAAGCACCAGCCTCAGTTCATAGAGCTACTGTGCCTGTTTCTCAGGAAGGCATTCCCCAGCTGCCAGGAACTGTACTGGAGAAAGCTCCAGCTTGTCTGGTTTGGAGAGTGAAGGCGGGCGCATTTGGAACACCTCTGTGCACAGAGCCTTGTTCACCTCCAAACAACCTTTTCCCACAAAGGGAGAAGTAATCAAGCTCCGTTCATTAAAAATTTGCTGACCTTGATCAGGGAGCCACACTGCTCTCCCCGCCACAATGCAAGCTGTCATGACTTTGGCCTCCAGCCAGACAGCCCATACAATATGAACTAAGGGAGAGGGTTTTTTAATTCTTCTGGCTTTTAGATATGACTATTTGGAGAGGTTTTTTTCTTCTTCTGGCTTCTAGATACGACTATTTTAGATACTCAAAACTTTACCATATGGGCAAGAAAGGTACAAACATTAAGTTACCTAGCTCAGGACTTCTCCGCTGCTAAAATTATTTTTTTATTAGTGGTTAGATAAACGTCATTTTTCTGCAGAATGCATTATGGTGACTTCCTCTCTCCCTCTGTCTCTGCTGCACATGCTTACACACACTCACACCTATATACACACCCCAGTTCACTCCAGTTCCTGACACGTGGGTTTAAAAGAGGATACCTGTAAACAGTTTCAACATCGTTCTCTTTGAAGGATAAGGGGATACAGGAGAGAAACTGTCATCTGCACTGACTATCCCCATATGGAACTAAATATGCTC
Source organism: Thinocorus orbignyianus (assembly GCA_013400375.1). Classification (NCBI taxonomy): domain Eukaryota; kingdom Metazoa; phylum Chordata; class Aves; order Ciconiiformes; family Thinocoridae; genus Thinocorus; species Thinocorus orbignyianus. The sequence continues at coordinate 1,781,156 of VXBW01007510.1, read as the reverse complement.
TTTATGTCCCAGTGTGATTTAATGAACTATAGTTTCAATGGACAGTGTTACGCAACTACTTACATATCCCAGCTGAGATGAAGAGCAGGAAAAAAGGTGTGTCTTGTCCAGTGCGGGTCGTAACTAATTCTAGCTTTAGTCCAAATAACAAATTATTACAGTGGAACTTATTATTGTGGAACAAGATAGAGGCTTGGGAAATTTAGGTCAGATTTAAATAATTAATCATTACTGCATTTCCCCTGACAAATATGCCACTGCCTTTGCTAATCCATAGTAGTGGCAAAATTGTTTTAGCCTGTTTTAGACCTCCAAGAGACACCTCGACACACAGTGGTCACCATGGCAGCTCCCGGACTGCTGCAGTTCACTGACCGTACTATCTTTCGTAAGATGGAAGACAGTAAGTCTTATTCTGATACTGAATACTCTTAGCTATCTAGTCATTTACATCTGGGTAATTTCTGACTGATATCTCGTGTACCAAAGAAAGGACCTTACTCTGTTTCTGGTTTAGCAACATACTTCAGTGCGTACTTGATACTATGCACAGACCAAAGTGTCACTAGTAGGACTAAAGTGCCATTCTTTTCTAAATAAGGAAGGATTGCTTAAATTCTCAGTTTTACACACACACCTAAGTATTTTGTGAAACTGGAGTCAGTTTGAACTAGAAAGAACAATTTCTTAAAGCTTTCAGGAAAACAATACTCCATTTGCTATGTAAGCTTCTTTTCTGTCTTTATGGAAAGTATTAGCACTATGGAAAGTATTGCACTGTTCAAATACAGGTATAAGATCACAAATATGTTACTTTGGACCCCCTTTGAAAGCAAAAAGTTACAAAACCCCACAAATCAATGCACACCTAATGAAAAAGAATGAAACAGTATGAAAAAATATCATGCTGAATGTTTTGGAAAGGAACCACTGAGCAGAGCAGAGAGGAAAATTAAAACTATTAATAAGACTTCTTCACAATGTTCCCCTGAAAGACTGAAAGTATTTTCACCTAGGGACTGCTAATTTTTATACTTTACAGCTCATAAATATTGAGAAGATCATGCACATCCCTATTTTATGCCTTGCAGAAACTTTGGCAACTTGGAGTTCCATAGCCGATTTTGTGATTAAAATAAACAGTCTGAATTTATTACTGCATTTTCACTTCAGAGTAGTTACTTTCAGGAAATATTAAGTTCTTACGCCCTCATTAAATTAGTTTTGCTAGTATTATAATTTATGTTCTGAAGCACAGTGAGGTTATTAAGTAAGTAAGGGCATAAACTATACAAGAGCCTCCTGTCTCTGCGAGGTCCCTGAGAGGGCTGCATCTGTGAAAACATTTTCATCCCCAAAAAGCAGCATTTCAGAAAGCTACAGCAACTTTTCCTTACTGTTATCCCTATTGCAAATGCAGGATACAACCCTTCTTCTACTGTACCTGAGTAGCAAAAACACCCTTTGACTCAAAGAGGTGTTGGGAGAAAGAAAATAATACTTTACCTAATACTTCACATGTTCATTGGGTAAGTTAGTACAGTGGATATACAGCAGTTCCAAGGGCTTACTAATGGGATATTAGCAGACAAAGTTGTGCCAAAGGCATTCAATGAAGTCATGTTGAATGCATCTATAATTTTCATCTTTTACATGTTTTGTAAATTCAGACTGAAAAATGTTTAGAGCAAGCCTCCCAAGGTCTCCATGGACAGTTTAAATTCATTGGACAGAAGCTACAAAATCCTATCTCAATTATTCATTTAGGCACCATCTTCTAATGAAGTATCATTATTAAGGCACAGTTTAAGAAAAAATATTACAACTAATCCAAAGCATTATTTAATGTTTTCTGTTATTCTCTAAAAATCCATTATTGCTTTTTCTAATTTATTGCCAGGAAAGGACAAGTAAATGTGGAACGGATTTTCTGGAAGTGGTTTATCCATCATGGAAGATAGATTCTTGAAACCCCACACTGTGACTGAGAGCAGAGTTATTCCAAGCACCCAGAAAATACAAGCGCAATACATGCGCTTCCTTGAGCCCATTCACATGGAGCAATGGCTGCAGAAATACTTTGCTAGGGCACATCTCAAACTTCACGTGTCCTGTTTCTCTAGTCATGGGCTGAGGCATATGTCTCATTCTCTTTTCCAAAAGACTGCTAAATATGTTAGCATGTTCTCAAGGAAGGAAGTCCCTAAAACCATACAGCAGATAGATAGCCTTCCAAATAAGGGTCATACATGTACACAATTATGTATAGTCCAGAAAAAGCAAGACAGTCATGGTTCCTTGAAAGGCAGCGTTACTTAACAATCTATTTCCCTGTCTTACAAGATCTTTCTCATTTAGCAGCAGTGTCACTTCTAATGCACTGAGAGGCTGAAGGAATGTAGCATATTAGAACAGCATGTGCTTGGATGAGCGTGTCATCATGATCTTGCAGAATGAAAATAAATGATGCGTGCAGCAGAAGTAAACACTAAGCCTTGGGTGGTGAACTGGGAATATTTTTTTTTCTTTCCCTTTTTTCCAAACAATTTTAAGATGGAAAATGGTTCGCAGCGATGGAGAGCAAACACATGGCTTGGTGAATCCCAGAAAACTGTGCAGTCTGCTGCAGTGTCTGCTCGGGAGCAAAGTGCAACTAGTAAGCTTATGCAAACTAATGTCCAAATCACTGGGAAGAAAAAAAATAAAACTAAATGCAATGGCATTAAAAATAGATGAACTCACCAAAAAGAAGTATGCTTTCTGCATCCCTCTCCACCGCCTCAAACAATTCTAGCTATCTAGCCTTCAGCTCTAAGTATGAGGACTATCTTGCTCTGATCTGTCATCTTTGAGTCTCAGATCTGTTGTGCGTTTTCAATGCGCCTGAGGATTTCCTTCTCTTTTCTTCCTATCTGTCCTCTATGGACACCCTTTTTCATAATGAGATGCTCATGACTACACCAAAGATCCTTTGAAAGCAAGAAATGTAACCAAATACAGCTTTACTCAACATCAGAAAGAGTGGGAGAATCCAGCCTATTTTTACTTATAAATTATTCAGAAAGCTAAATAAAAAGTGCAGTCATGAATTCATGGGCTTGATCCTAATTCCTTTGAAGTCAGTGGCAAACCTCCAGCTGCCTTCAACGGTGGAAGGACTGGTGCCCATCTGGCACCAATTTCAGTACCAGAAGAGTCCCCATTTGAGTTTGTGAGCAGTTTACTGAGAAAACTATTTTTTCACAAAAAATTAAACTCATTGGAACTTAAATACTTCACAGGAACATGCCAGTTTTAATCAGATGTCCCTCAGGAAACCGTTTCTCAGATAATGTTTTTCTGCTAAGATGCAGAAACGATCACAGCTACACTGATTTGGGAATTCACCCAGGTACCTGGGCTCCTGGCTCAAAGTCCCTGTGTGGAGGAATGGCCACAGGAGACCTGAAACAACACTGCCACTTTCCTACTAGAAAGCCACCAGCTTTTTGACTATGCTGAGTCTCCATCACTCTTGTTACACCAAAAACCTTTGTGACTCTCCTTCTGAATCCAGATGATCATTTGCACAGTGACAGAACATGCTGGTGCTGGCAGAAGTGGCAGCCTTATGCTAGGCAGCAGCCTGGACAGGAGACCAATATGGGTTCAGGAGGCTTTCAGAAGCAGTTGAAAGGTAGTCCTTTACCATTGCTGTCAGTCACAGCAAGGAAGGGAAGCCCTCTGAAGCAGCTTTTTACTGACATCTAGAAATGCCTTCACTTACAGGAACTTTCACTTTAAAGCAGGTGGACCTCAAAGCTTCAGCATGGGCTAGGAAAGACGCTGGTTCCTGGAGCAGAGTTGTGTGATCTCTGCAGAGCCTATATGCCTTAAAAAGAGCCAAGGTCCATGATTTCAGAGTTTTCTGGAAACTTTCTACCTCCTTCCTTAATGTTCCACAAGGCTCCTGAGGCTATTGTTTACTTTGATGATCAACAATACCTACCAAATTTTGAATTAACTGAAAATTGACAAGACAAATACCACCAACTATGGCAGAGGATCTCTTCAGAGTCAATGCACACATCAAACCTGGAAGTCTCAAAGAAAGTGGCTTCCCAATTACAGTGTGTGACCTCCAGGCAATAAATGGGATTGTGAACCAGGCAATAACATTCTCATGTTGTTGTGTGGACCCTTGCCTTGTTGATAGCTGCACTGTGCACACAAGCTACCAGATGTGCCATCATGCTCTTTTCCTCATTCGCTGAGATTTGTTCCTGGAAATATTGTTCTTAAAAATACTGCTTTTGTAATGTTCATGGTCATACAAAGGAAGCAACAACACGACGTCTTTTTTAAGGAAAACACTTGCTTCCAAATTAATTTGATAAAGGATAGGGATGAAAGAAACAAAATATATATTTCTGAACTTGATAACAAAAGTGTTCTGGTGGACAATGAGAAAAAGGCATACGTGCACCTCACATCACCACCATTGCCTGCAGAAAGCATGAAGTTGGATAAATCTGTGAAGCTCTTGGAAGCTCTTGGAATTGCAGAACAAGGAGTACATGGGAAAGCCAAAGTAATTTTTCAAGTACTGCAAGTCTTTGCCTACGCTGAGCAAGCAAGGAGTCTTTGTTACTGTGATTTACAACTTTGTGCAGAATAAGAAATCTTGTGCAATTGGGGAAAATTAAGTTTTATGTGCTGCAACTGAAGATTACCTGTGGGGAATCACAGACAAATAAATGCACTGCTGTCTCTATCTCTGAAATGAAGAAGGAAAGCAAATGCTAAGAAAATGTTTTGGTTCAATTGCATGTAAAAGGAACCAAAGTATACACATTTCAAGCAGACACTAGCACTAAAGAACTGTGATAAACAGCCTTTGCCCTGTGTGTACTATATATAGGACAGAGAAATTTTTGACTACATATTCTTCTGGCTCCTGCTTCCCAGATACAAGACAGAGAAGGATCGCTGCATGTGGTACAGGGCATTTGCAATAGAATAACGTCCCATGGGGCGTACAGTTAGATGTTGTATGCATGGAGCTCCTTCTACAGCAGTGCTGCTGTTTGTGGTGGAGAGTTGCAGCACCAGCTCCAGGGGTCACACTGTGTGTTTCCCTGGGAGCAGCGACGTCAAAGGATGTCAGCCACATGTCACAAAAGCTGCTGCATCACTGAGGAGCTGTGTCCAAGCTTTGGTTTCACTGTTTGTCAATTGGGGTGAACAAATAGGTCAGGATGTGACACGTTGCTGTTTCACCCAAGTGCCTGATGACTTCCTAGAAAGAGAGTTTTGAGACCTTTCTCTGAAACTGGAGATGAACTATATGTGTTTGTGATGGGGCAGCATCAAACCAGGGTACATGGTTCATCCCTGTGACAGGGGGATCTATCTTCTTACTTATGTTCTGAGAGGGACCTCACTTGCCAGCCTGAGTTTATGTCTTGTGGTTTCCCTATCCTGTGCCTATTATAGTGTAAATTCTGCTTGAAACTACCTGAGCATTTGAAGTGCCTCCTGCCCTTACAGATGCACTAAAGCCTGGTAAAACAGCAGTTCTCTATTTTCCCATAGTGGGAGCACTAGTTTGCATCCTTCTTCACTCTCCGCAGTGACCAGTTATTTTTAAGCAATTTTTATATGAGGTTGTCTTGCCTTGGAGACCTTTATACTTTTGTCATATTTTTTTAAAAGGTGGACAACAGAAGGGGATGGCACTGGGAAGCAGTGGCTGTTGCTCATGGCATAATCCTGCACATCTCAGTAGTAACTGAAGACTCTGAAAGATAGTCTGTAAGACATGAAAATATGTTTTCTGTGCTATATGATGATGTCATTGGGTTCACAACCCTCCTCCCTCATCTCGTGGAAGAAAAATCTGACAAGGCTGAACTGTGACGAATTCCCTCAACTCTGCAAATTCTTGACTGAAAATGGCAGCATTCAGCCTTGCACTCGCGGCAGGACTGCCTGCCCCTTGCCTAGAGGAACCATTTGTAGCCTTCTTTGGAGAATCCGAGATGTTAAAATATGATTGGGTACAAGGCTGAGGTCAGAGTCAGATGTCTCTCCACCGACTTGCCAACAGCTGCAGTCAAGGGGTTCACTGAACTTTTCGGCTATCAAACCAGAAAATGCTATTTGTTCAACTTCCTGGCTTTGATATCTGGTTTAGGGTAAAGGACACGTACCCAGCGCTGTTGAGTCATGTAGTGGAGCAGCTAGTTCCCTTCCCTCTCGTACGAGCTGAATTCATGCTCTGGTTTCTATTGAAGCCTGCTCTGCTGTGGGTGTCACTGCTAGATAAGAGGTGTGCCATTTCTCCAGTGCCAATGGGCTTTGAGCAGATCTCTTAGGATGCTCAGGCACATGTGTCACATTACTGCAATAAACTATGATGATTGCCGGCATTAGTCACTTTTATGACATCCATATGCAAATGCTGTTCATGTTAGTATGCTACAACTGGAAAGAATTTGGAAAACCACTGCTCTAGGCCATGCTGTTTGAGTTCCGAGATGGCAAAATTAATGGGCTAGCAAAAAATCTGCACAGTAGGAAATCTTTCTGAAAGTGCAGAACACTGGGGTTTCTTTTTTTTCTGTTTGTGGAATTACTAAAGCTCAAATATTTTCCTAACACATTCCTTTCTGAAAATGGACTGCCCTGGGTTGCACCTACATTCTGCAGGCAGAGAGACAAGTTGTCCTGAGGAAACTGAATTTTTTTGCAGACTGTGATCACACCATGTGATGCAGTCACACAGAGACATTTGTTATTAATACTTTTATTATTCTTGCCATTAAATGCTGAAGAACTCCCACCACGGATCAGAACTCCATTGTGAGGAGTATTACATAAACATAGAGTATCAAGACAGCTCTTGGACCAGAGAAAGTACAACTTCAGAGGAGGAGAAGAGACAATATATAGATATAGACAAAATATACAAGAAGACAGTCTTATCAGCAAGACGGACAGAGGATTTTTCACACTATTAATCTTCTGTAGGCATCACAGCCGAGAACAATTTTATAGAGGCATCTGGAGCACTATGGAAGAAAATGAGAATTTGAAAAAAATTAGGTCCCCCAAGGGTCACTACTGGGTCCAGTACTCTTCAATATTTTCGTCAATGACTTGGATGGAGGGATGGAATGTACCCTCAGCAAGTTTGCTGATGACACAAAACTGGGAGGGGTGACTGACATCAGAAGGCTGTGCCACCATCCACCAAAACCTGGACAGGCTGGAGAGTTGGGCAGAGAGGTACCTCATGAAATTCAACAAGGGCAAGTGCAGGGTCCTGCACCTGGAGAAGAATATTCCCCCTGCAGCAGTACAGGTTGGGGACTGACCTGCTGGAGAGCAGCTTTGAGGAAAACAGACCTGGGAGTCCTGATGGACAACAGAATTTCCACGTCTCTTACCAGGAAAGGCTGAGGGACTTGGTTCTTTTTAGTCTGGAGAAGAGAAGGCTGAGGGGGAAACTGATCAACACCTATAAATACTTAAAGGGTGAGTGTCAAGAGGAAGGTGCCAGTCTTTTTTCAGTAGTGCCCACTGAGAGGACAGGAGGAAATGGGCACAAACTTGTACATAAGAAGTTCCATTTAAATATGAGGAAGAACTTATTCACTTTGAGGGTGGCAAACCACTGGAACAGGCTGCCCAGAGAGGTGGTGGAGTCTCCAACTCTGGAGACATTCAAAACCCACTGGGACATGTTTCTGTGCAACCTGCTCTAGCAGGATCTGCTTTGGCAGGGGGATTGGACTAGATGATCTCCAGATGTCACTTCCAACCCATGTCATTCTGTGATTCTGTGATTCTGTGTGGTTGGCATCACTGGATGATCAAAGACAGGCATCAATCTTTGTTGATCAGTAGTAAATAAAAGACAACGGACAGAGAGAGAAATGATTAAACAAAGGTTTGCAAGTAAGTGCAAGTTGTATGACCTCTACAGGACAGAAAAGGGCTTTGGAGAGAAAGAAAGAAGTGGTAGCAGAATGAGCACTCTGTATGGTCATGAACGAGACAGGTCTGCATTTGTTAGAGATGTAAAACGAATGTAGCCATAATCAGGACATGAGATGATGAGAGTTTGAATTTTGCAAATGCTCAGCAATCAGGTTTGACAAAGACTGGGTAGGACTGCCAGTCACATAGATGAATGGAGCCAGGTGTGAGGGTATGATTCCCACATCTTTATTACTTGCCAAGAAAGCACATTGATCTCTCTTTAACCAGTGACCAAATAGGAAGAGTAACACACTTAACTCTGTGTACTATACTGAAACCTCAGGTACGTGTTGAGTGAGAGCTGCTCTATGCAAAAGCAGACATACGTGTTGCTGGAATGATGTGCAGCTGCCTTTGCAATGACCTTAAACTCAGCCCTCAGGAGTGCTGCTTTGCCCTCAAGGACCCCTCTGTATGACAAGTCCTCAACCAGCCAGGGTTAAACCATGACAGCCCCCTGGCTTCTGAGGGGCAGAGAAGCTCAGTGTCAGTATGAAGACCTCCTAGACCTTGTCATGGCCTGTGGAACTGCCAGGAATAGGGTATCAGTCATCTCTACAACCCTTCTCCCACCCCTATAATTAATATATTGAGAGAGAGGAAAAACAGGCCCCCATCAAATCAATTCACCCATACTTCTCTCCCCTGAGCAATGCACCTGTGGAAGGAAAAAGTTTTGGCTGGGAATGAGCAAATGTCTCTAAGCACTAGACTGGAGCAATGAGAGAAGATGCTGAGGACATTACTTCCACCCCCAAAGGGAGGACACCCAATCCTTCTTCCTGGGCTAGGAAAAGGAAAGAAAAAGGACACAAGAGGAAACCATGCCTGTAAATTCTTTGCTTTGCTGCTGACGTAGAAGCAGGTCAGAGAAAAGGCATCAAGGAGATCACCATCAAGAAACATGCCACTGTGCTTTACTTTTCCCACCAACAGCATGGCACACAGGGCTTGAACCAGGAGTGCTCTCCCTCCTTCTGCAGGGTTGCTTTCTCCTTGAGAAGCAGTAACACAAGACAGAGATGCCTCTTCCCTTGGTGCCATCCCCTTAGCCACATGGCAAGAGAAGAATACCTCCAGAAACAGTCCACCATTGCCTGAATGCTCTGGTGCCGCTCATGCTTTGTCCCAAGGTTTCCAGAAAAATTCTGTTACGGAAAAATTCTATTATGGAAACTTCTCTCATGAAATTTCCTGTCAATTTGATTCAATTGTGTCTAAACAGATCAGAAGACTTCAAAGTTAGATTTAGAGCAGGACACTCCCTCCAGCCTTACTTAAACCAAGGCTAATATTATTAACCTTGTTTATGGATTACCTCGTGCTGCTTTGTCATAAAATTATAACTTAATACAATAATTAGATAAATAGAGAGACAACCAGGAGGTAGAGGAGGTTGCTTACACAAAGCGCCATATTCCTCACCTCACCATTTTGATGTGATGGCTTAGAGTGCAGCTCAATGGCAGTGTCACCTGCAGAGTGTCTATGGGTGCAGGCTGCTGTCCTGGTCACGTTTTCCTGGACTGTGTGAGCTGCCACACATCCTCCTTTCCCGTCTTCTCACTTTCTACCCTGTATCAGCATGTTCATGTGGCTATTGCAGTAAATGGGATGATGGAACAGATATGACTGGAAAGCAAAAAAGCAACAACTTAAATGAGGAGCTTTCAACATGGTGAGTTCCCTGATCCATCTCAGCATGCAACCATATGTCTGGTAGTCGTGGAACAAGGAAGGCAGAAGGAAAATGTTGTCATAGTTGAGCCAAAAGCAGGACATTCCCTTTGGCAGCAGTCCTTACTTTTGTCAGAATAAAACAACAGTATCACAGCCAAAAATGGCACAGTAGAACATAAAATAAATAACAGTTGATTTACTTTGTAAAGGAACAAAGTAAGCAATAACAAGGACTCCTATGTAATTTCTTCTACAGGATAGACTAAACACAAAGCGGTGAGCTTTCAAGAATCCTGCATGTCCTAGAGAAAATCTGGAAGAGATGGACATCCCCAAATTAATTCTATCTCCCTCTGTTTCTGATTTTTATTTTTAATTTGCTTGTACTGCTTCCTCCTCTGGCCTTTTGAACTTGGTTTTCTCAATGTTCAGCTCTAACACCTAACAAAATGTTAGGGGATTTGAGACTTAACTCAAACATCTGGTTTTGGCATAGCAAATGACATTTTTAGGCTAAAAATCAACTTCACATGTTATTTTCGTTGTTTGGAGCATGCATTCAGCACACACATATGCTCCCTGGTCTCCTTGTGCCTAGAATAAAGACAGTTTGACCATTCCAGGAGCTGTCACAATAAGAAGTAAGGAAAAAGGTAAAAACAGTTCATAGCTTCATCCTATCAGAAAACTATTGTTCTTGCAACTCCTCTTTGAAAGCTTAAAGGATCAAGTTTAACCACATTTTCTGGCTCTTCACTGGGTAGAATAATATTTATGTAACATCTTCTGAGAACAGAGACAAGAAGGGATGTAACAGACAGCTCCCTAAAAATCATTTACAGTGTCACTGACATCAACTGTCCATTCTGCCCCTCCGAAGGAGATCATCCCACCCACCACAGGCACAGCAAAGGATAACATGTGCTTCCACCTTCTAGGTCTTTTCATAGGCCAACAGCAAAGGGTGAGAGAAGATAGCCGTTTTTCCAGGGGCATCTCCCAAAACCCTCACAACTTGCCTCTGTGGCTACATCTGGATTGAAAATTTCCACTCCTGGAGTTTTATGGCACCAGTAAAGCTCCCCTAGAAGGAAGTTAATTAAGATGTGCAACATAGACTAACGAGGACAGTAGGAAACAAAATAAAGAATGCCTATGTGAGAAATAATGAAATCCTCTAGGATTTTATTTTTAATTAACTGCTAGACAAATCGTGTATCTGTTGACATATAGCTTCTTAATATACATTCATGCATTAGCTCTAGTGAGAATGAAAGATACTTTCTTTCAAAAGGGAAAAGATCCCAGGAATTCGGCACTGCTGAAGCAATCTTTAGAAGCTGTCAGAGGTGATCAATGGCTGGAAAAGACAAAAGCCCTGTTCTTCTGCCTCCCTCTAGAGAGAGCAGATTACTGATGATGTGCTCTAGAGCTGCCCCAGGGCCCTGGGATAGCGGGTACGCTTGACGGGGAATGCTAATTTCCAGCCCTAGGAAACCTTGCTGAAAGATTTCACTCCAGTGGTTGAGTGCTATGAGGATGCTGAGCACTGCTGGGAGGTCCAAAACATTTGTTGTCAACTGCACAGGCAAAAGCTAACCCTAAGTAATGTGCTATCTATTTAGTTGGTCCTTCCAAGTAGATAAAAGACCAAGGGGCAGATGCTTTGCCTGAAGTATTTTTCCACTTGAAACATTGCGGGACCACACGAACTGCTACTTTTGGGTGTGTGTGGAAGAAACTTCCTCCATACTTGTGGCAGGCCTCAGCTATCCTAGGAGCAGAACAAGGAAGTAATGGGTAGTGAAGGGTGCACTTAAGCTGTCCCAAAATTTGCTGTACGCTTGTATAAGTGTTGCCAGAAGCTTATCTGTTCAGGGCACCTTGTCACTTCTGAAAGAAACAGAAGTTTTTAGGTTCCCTAAGAAAATGAGAATAAACGTTGATAGGTAGATGACAGACAGGTGCTTTTGGAAATTTATAAACTTGAATGAAGATACTCTTTGCTGGTGAAACGGCAGGTTTTATGTGCAATGAGCATTGTGGGCCTTTCCCTTGCACACCATGCAGAGCAGACTCACAGCCTGAGCAACCACAGAAGACAAGGAGTAGTTCCCCCTACCCTAGGTTGAAGCTGGCAGCCCTTCCTTTCCCTCCTAATCGATGAAGAGAAATAGGCTCTTCTACAAGTGTGCTCATCTGGCATATTTTAGATGTCTTCTTTAAGCAGCAGTTTCTCTCCCTGCAAGTACCTGGTCATGTCTCTCAATGATAAGGGGGAATCCAGACAGCTCAGATGTAGAGATCTATCTGCTGTTGGTCAGATGAACGGTACCTAGAGATCCGCAAGATTTCATAAAAGATTTGGAAGAGTATTTCCCAGTTCAAAGGTACTACTGGGGGCAGAACCACTGTTCTGTCACTGCTTCTGCTTCTTGGTGTGACTTATCGGTAGGACTGCACATCAGCAGACGTGTCTCTTCACTTACTATCCAACTGTAAATTTAGATGTTTAAAAGAGAGAGTCAAAATGAGGATGAAAGGACAGCAAAGACAAATAAAATACTAAAATGGAAGAAAATATCAAGCAAGATGCAACAGTTTGTGAAGACATTTTGTTCTCTCTGTCCAGGGAAATTGGGGGGGTCATGACTAGTGCTTGTTTTGTAACAAAAAGCACTCCCGGGACCATAACAAGTGAAGACAGAACTTAGCATAGAAATAACAGAAATGAGGCAGAACTTTACTCAGGGCTGTAAAACGTATTCAAGCACAAGCATAGCTCAGGAGAGTTGGATGTAAAGGGAAGGGCTGTCTGCTGATTGCACAGGGGAGCACACGCGAAAGGCAGCAGGCAAGTCCCCAGCCAGTTTGCACTGGGAAGGGTGACAAACAAGATTTCTCAGGGGAAGTGCTGGAAGCACCTGGAGGATTGGGCTAGAGATCAACGTCTTCTTATCAGGTGAAGAGTGAAAGTCAGCGTGTCTTACTCAAGTGCCTAACTTGTACTTCCATTTTTGGCACCTAGGAGGCAGCACTTCAAAAATACCCTGTATGATTTTGAAAATGATATATATACTTTTGAAAGACTCATGAAACGGGTTTATTTGCCAAGGTTCTGTGCTTAAGTTGGCTGGGCTGGAAACCTTTTATAAATAACCCTAGAAAGTTATTTTTGCAACATAAAATCTAGGAAATTCAGTTGTTACTCATAATGGGGGGTGGGTGGGGATATTCCTGAATATGACGGCTGGCCAATTTCTGGTTCAACAGTCCTTGAAACAATAAGACATGATAACAGTTTCAATGTGGTTTTGATTAATAAAAAGATTGGTCATAACACATAAATCTGAATAACTTAATTATGAGTTCATTCGTGGGAAAGTGGGCAGGAGGAGAAGCAAGAGAAGACCTGTAACTAAAACTGTCAATTCCCAAAAGGCTAATTTTCACAACCTACGGCTATATCTAAATTTAGGCTCTGGCTCTCCTCAGAGCTCACCACAGGTCTCATGACTGTCTGGGCTGGAAGATGACTCAAACATGACAGCACTCCCACCTGCCTCTGAATGCAGGCTTCCCCTCTGTGGCACCCACCCAAGATGAACTGTAGAGGAACACGTTCCCCAACACAGAAACCAGAAAGCAATGCTGCATTGACTTGTCCAGAAACAACCTGAGGGGAGTGAATGATTAGAAAAGGTCTATGGAGCTAAGGAGCTCAGCTAATTTAACATAGGGAAAACCTGGCATTTAAGTCAGAAGGTGACAATGCAGCTCAATCTTGTATCCTGAAGACGGAGGAAAGTCTTACAGAATCTGTATGAGTGATCGCGTCATGAAGGGTGCTAGAAATGAACAGAAAACTTAAAATAAATCACTCAAAACTTTAAAGAAAATTTTTTTGCCCAAAGTCATGCTAATTTACATTTTATGCAGGAAATTAAATCAAAGATCAAAAGGTTCTTTATTTATATAAGCAAAACAGAAAATAAGAAATTGACCTGTTATGCAGAAAAGAGGGGTCACAGATTCAAAATAATGTGTATATATACAATACATATAATTATATATTGTATGTTTAATCTTCTCCCTTCTGATTGCTAATACTCTTATTTTTTTCTAACTGATACCACCGTTATTTGAAGTTCTTTAAATTATTTTACTTTGTATGTATAGAACTATTTTAAATCAATAATTTTTATTCATGGATTGATGTGAAAGTAGTAGTAGGTGTATAGGTTCTTTCTGAGGTCCCTCTTGCAGCCTCCAACACAAATTCTGCATATTTTAATCTGAATGCGAAACATAGGAAATGTATTTTTTACTCCATTCACGTAGAAATCTGATACCAAAAAGTGTTTTAGAATATTCTCCAATATTCTACGTAAGAGGAAAATAAGCAGGACCAACTCTTTAGAAACTATGAAGGTGCAGGAATTAAAGTCTTAAAACAATGTAATTACAAAATTTGAAAATGCATATCAATAAAGCCTTTCAACAGAAATTGGCTGAACACCTCTCAGAGCTTACATTATTGTCAGCTTTACAAGGCTCTTATTCTATTTTAATCTGACACACAAAAGGAGAGAGAACAGAAAAAAAATCAATTCTGATGTTAATGGGTATAATTCTTAACTCATTAGTGTTACACCTACTTACTACTGGGATGAATTTGCTCCTCTGAGATTTAGTAAGTCAGCTCTTCTAAAATCATCTACATTAGTTTCCTACCCACCTTTCAAAAGCCTCCATTTTTATTAGCATTAAATAAATCTAGCAAGGCTTAAATGAACCATTTTGATGGTCCTTAAAAACAGAGATAGTATGTTCTTTTTGGAAAAGGCATCAGACAAACATTGTTATCTAACAACTGTCTAATGTCCCTTTTCATTTTTTTTTTAAGGTTTTCATAAAGGATATTCTGAAAGGTACAGAATATGTTGCCACAGAGACCACACATATATAAATGCTGGGTCAGACATCAAGGTTGAATTCATTATGAGAGTTCAATCCCTATGGGACCCATCTGTCCTGCAGTGAAGGGAGGGATCAAACAGATTGAGGGGAGAGAAAGTGTAGAAAAGAACCAGACACGGCAAGAATTATTTGTTGATTTTGTTGAAAACGGTCAGAATGTGTTAGAGCTGCAAATACATAACCAGCCACCCCTGAGATTTCAAGAATACAGCTGTGATGACTGTCACTGAGGACACCAGGGGATTTGGAAATGTCTAAGATGGCAATCTGCATATAGAGGAAAAAGGTAAAAAATCTGCAATCCGGACTGAATGCCAGACTGGGGGCCACACCACTAGGACAACACTGAAGAATCCCAAAGGCAAGCAGATCTATAGCCTGGGCTACGGGAAAGCCTTTGCTCTCTTCAGAGCGGCTCCCTGCATTGCCTCCTGGAAACCTCCAAGTCTTCAGATTAACTGAACACGCACAGACACACACTCACAAAACTCTCAACCATGTGCACTAATCTGCAGGCTAACTAAAGGTTACCCTCAGCAAAGTACTTTGTTACACAGTTATGGACAAATTCTGCTGGGAAGATGGATCTGCTCAGCAGCCACGGCTGGGATCCTGGCAAATATGCTCAGGTTTCCCAGTACGGGTTAAGCTGTTTCAGGATGATTGGTAGATCCAGTGGTACAGCACAGAATCGTTAAATGTGGTACTCTGCTCTGCAAAGCTAATTTTGGAATGAAAAATTGTTGTTTTCTTTAAGAAATGCATTTGGCTTTGGATTTTATTATTTTTTTGGCTTTTTGGCTGAACTCATTTTAAACACTGACTTGCAAGAGTTCTTTTCCCCTGGGTCTCTGGGGAGTCCTGTGGATCTATGCTGCTGGGCACTGAAACCATCGTCTCTGCTCATTCTCCTCCTCCCTCCTTCTACTAGACCTGCTTTCCACCTTCTTCTCTTTTTGACTGTGAAGAACAGGAGAAGATACCCATTACCCTGCTTCAGTGCTCTGTAAAAAGAATTTTAAAACTCCTAATATTACTTAATCACAGCTTTCAGTGCCCCTGCTGCCATAAAGCATTCTAACAATGGGCTGGCACTTCATCAATTGTAATTTGCTGATATTACAGTCACAGTAGCGCTTGACATAATTGCCTTGCTCTACCACTGACTCGTAAGGCTTCTTGATCTCGGTCAATAGTTCTTTGCATTGGGAGCTGCAATCAGATATTTTGCTCCAGTAGCTCAGCTTTTTGAATTTCCAGTTCATACCTATTTAAGCAGGATGCATCCCAAACACTCGGCACACCATTGCCCTCAAATTTTATTCCCAGACACTTAAATCTATTAGGACACTTTATTCTTCATTATTCTCAATTTTACACATAGTAGCACAACACTTACGACTTCCAAAGAGAGATAATAACAGCAGTCATTAAGATTGAAGGAGCTAGCTTGAAGATAGTAAAATAAATTTAGTTAGGACTTTGAATTCCTTGCAGGTCCAAAACTCCTCCCAGCAAGAATATGACTTCAAACCATGTGGATTATTAATAAGATGTTTATTTCAGGACAGAAGGCACCTTGAGAATCTATTTGATTATGCTGTGTTTTTCTGAAGACAAATTAAAACATAAATTATCAGCCCAAATGACTTCTACTGCAGGTGAAGGACAGCAACAAAATAAGAAAAAAAAAAAAGTGTAGTGCAAACTCTACCTGACAGAACATACTGCGTGTGACTCATTCTATAAAAGTCACTATTGTGAGCTGCAAATATTTATTCCTTATACAACCATAGCTTCTCTGAGGCTGGGACAGAGATGGCACGACAGAGGCAGGAAAAAGCCTCTCTGCAGAGACAGTCAGACACAACAGGCATGCAAGCACCTTTGCTGGACTCTTGTAGGGAATAAAGCATAAAAACCATGTGACATTACACTTATATGGCTACACAGGCAATGACACATAATGCTGAGATGCAGACTTTCTAAAACACTGCCGGGAGTAGGTATATTTTGATGTCTTTGATTAGTTTTTTATGCCACTGCTTTGTGACACTACAGGCTGGCTCTAAAAGTTGCCCTCCCAGACTTCCCTTAGAGAAGCGGGCCACTCTCAGATTCAGTAAGCACAGGGTGGAAAGAAGACAAAGGAGCCTAAGGAGACACTGCAGGCTTTTACATGGGCCCAAGCCCGAGTGCTAGGAGGCCACGGGGGTCCTGATGAGGAACTTGCTGATGGCTCAGTGGGGCTGTGGCAGACTTCTCCTCCCTCCCCTTACTCCCCCACAGCAGCTTATCTGTGCAAGTGCTTTGCAACAGAGCACTTGCAAAAAGCCTTTCTTGAAGGCATTCATGTGAGGGGCACGGCAGCACAGTGCCTGGACCAGCTCTCACCAAAGGGGAGCCAGAACAAGGATTATATTCCCTGTTTGTAGCTCTGGTGTGCTCAGCTCTGATATCCCTTAAATGACTGACTTGTTTTCTAGCGCTCTGGTTGCTGTAGCAAGCTCTTGTCTGGGCCATGGGAACAGCTGGGGACATCAGTGCCTTCCTTTAGGGATGGGCTTCGGGATGCTTTTTGCTCCATCCAGACTGCAGCGCTTTGGATGCCATGTGAAATCCCACGTACTTTGACCATCAGCTCACATAAGTGAGAGGCTACTGTGAGAGTTAAGCTTTGCTTATTCTGCACATTTTGCCAAGATTTTGAAAACCACTTAATGGACTTGGACAGGCTCAAGCAGTGTTTTTAGATTCAAGTACTACTTGTTTAATGGATTTATTTTATAAACATTGGCATTGAGATTTTCAAAACTTCTTTGGGATTTGGCTTGCTGATTCCTCTTAATTTTTAATGTAAAGTAACATGTGAAGCTGGCAACAGTGACGTAATTGTATAACTCCAACAGTTACATAAGCTCATCTCATATTCAGCACAAGACCTCCATCCACCAGGACGTGGATGAAATAGGCAGCTTGATGCTTCTGTCTGAAAGATCATTTCCTTTCAGCTTTACAAAGCACGGCACTAGTATTATGCCCACGTCACCCAACTCTCTCATTTGAAAAGACCTTTCAAGCCTCCGGAATACAAATTTATACAAACAAAATATGTGTGTGATTATCTATACAAATATATGTGTGAGTGTATACAGTTGTATTTATTTTATACACGTGCGTGTCTGTGTATATGCACACACATAACTTGTGTGTTCTTCCTCCTTGGTGCTGGCTGCCTGGCTGTTTGCATCACTTTAGAAACTTCCAACATTGCCATTCTGACTCTTCACAGTATTACCTCTTGCTCCTCTGTGGACACCCGGGACACGCTAGCACTTGGAGAACTACAGTGAAACAAAATTGCATGTGCTCCCAACAGGCTACTCCTCTGAGGCTTTGAGCCCTTCACCCTAGAAGAACAGTAATTAAGGAGAACGGATGCCTCGGGGAGGGAGAGGGACTGGGATGCTGTTCAGTGCGTAGGCAGTGCAAGAACTTAAGAGCTTGCAGGTGAGGCCTGCTGGGGAAAGGTGGCAGGGTGACATGGTAGCTGGCTGTGCAGGGGTCCCCACTTTGCTCTTTCTGCAGCAAAGTTCAGGACAGTAACACAGCATCCCCCAGGGACAAGAAAGAGAAGGGGGAAAGGATGAAATCTGGGAGAACCACAGCTTTCTCACTTAATCACAACAAACTGAAAATGTCTTACGCATTCAGAATAGAGGAAAACTAGTCATTAACTTATGCGAGGCAGCTGGTTTCCCAATAATGGCTCCTACACATTCTGGTTTTAATATTATTGTTCTTGTCAACTGTGGGAATGCAATGTATATTAATGATGGTTTATTCCAAATTGGTCATTGTCAGAGTTAATAATTAGGTAGTCAGGCACTAATTATCTCTATTTTGTCTCAAATCATTAACTAAGAAATCTGGAGAAGTAATTTTGGAGGCAGGCATCAGCGCTGCACACAGCCAGGAGGGCTCCTCTGTGGGCACAAGAGACACTTTCCTCTGGAGGGAGGCACCAACCTACGCCTGGCAGCAGAGACAGGGCAATACTGCTCCAAGTATGGGGTGCAGAGTGGCAATCCCTCGAAAAAATATATACGCATGCAGTACCCATCCATTCTTTGCACCTCTGGTTCACCCATGAAGGAGGAAAGCTCCCCAAAGGCACTGTGCCACCTGGACAACAGAGCACCTCCATGGCCACCACCACGGGCCATCACCACTTGCTGCATTTGGCTGGATGGGGGCCAGCAGAAGGGCACAGTGATGGGAAGAAGTGGCATAGTGGGTCTGCTTGGAGGACATGGGTTTTCACACAGGAATGAGGGACCTTGGGCACATGAGTGGAGCTGCCCAAGCTCTTGCTGGGCCAGGGGACATCCGCAGCACTCCTCCAAAGGTCTGTGTTCTCAGAACACAGCTGAGCCTACACCACTGCTCTCCACCTGCTGGCAGCACCCATCTCTCCTCAGGTACATGCCAGAGAACCCCAACTGCAATCATCCTCTCCTATTTTCCCCAAGCATTGTGGAGATTACACCAGAAACACTACACAGAAAGCCTTTAACAGTAGTTCAGGGTATACCTTTTGCTGGCCACTTTGGACTGAGTGTATCCTCACAGTGCCTTAGGGGCCAGCAAGCAAAAAACTCCCTTTTCAGTTATCCTGGTATAATCTATCCTCCCTATTTAAGAATTTTCAAGGTTATCTTGCTCTTGTGGGCACAAAAAAAACTTTTGAGAGGTCAAGAGAAGCACTCACCACCACCTGTTATGAACTTACCTCAACATAGAGGATAGGGAAAATGCCAATCTTATCACCCAGCATTCCTTCTGCCCAGTTGTCGTCTACCCTCCTGATGACTGTCAAAATTTCATCCTAAAATCAGAGATACACAAAATAGATAATCAGATTTTTTTTTTAGTAGAAAAAATGCCAGTTTTCAGTTACGCACTTGACAGCTTAGGGAGAGAATACACAGAGAGAGCCATAAGTCATGTAAAAATGTTCCCTGAATCCTGGACCCAGCATCCCACACCAGGCATACGATCGAAAGAACATTGGAGCACCTTGCAAATGGGTGCAGCTCAAGCTGGCTGCCACCAGCTCCAAGGGCCTCAGCACACTGGTTGGGAATAGGTAACTCCTGGTTTCATTGCAAGGATGGGGAGAATGCTTGACCCAGGAGGTCACCTCTAACCCAAAGGAGAAAACTCTCTACCATGAAGCTGACCCTGTGCATCGAGACCCCATTGTGGTACTTGGCTCCTCCAGAAGACAATTCAAAGGGAAGCACCAGTAGAGCACTGGCAGTCCTGCAAACACTTCCAGAAAACAGCACAAGGTATAGTACAGCCTACACTGCTGACGCACGGAATATCAGTTTTCCTTTTTAAAAAAGTATATTAGGAGATAAAATCCCAAAGCAGATAAAAAGCTACGGATAATGTCATTATCCGTAAGCTGCATTCAACTGTTGGATCATCTTCTGTTTAGATAAGAGTTTATTTTCTAAAAGTAATGGCATTTTAGTATTGTAGTTAATTTACAGAATCTTACAAACATCTCAACTGAAGATGAACATTTTTGTGGCTATAAAACAGGAGATTAAGCAACGTGCAACCAAGATTCATACGGCTCAAGGTTTGTCTTGGCAGAGTTAAAACCTAGAGCATACCAGCCATTGGAAAAGCTCAGGTGACCAGAATTAAACCCTGTGTTTTTGCAGTCTGAGCTGCTCAACTTGTCAATGGACTTCTGCTACCAGATCTGTCTGCTGGGGCTGTCATACTAAACCCAGTCTTGGGCCAGCTCCACTTGCTACAAAGGCTGTGGAAGGCAGCCCTCTCTGCAGGACACCGCCTGGATGTTCACATCTCCTACAGTCAGAGGAAAGGAGTGGGCTGAGAAAAACATGCAAAGTGAAGTTTGCTGAGATGCCATTCATTCTTTCACATCATCCAATCTTCTGTTCCTGTGCAGAAATTTATTTAAAAGAAAAGAAAAGAAAAGAAAAGAAAAGAAAAGAAAAGAAAAGAAAAGAAAAGAAAAGAAAAGAAAAGAAAAGAAAAGATCTAAAATATCTTCCTCCAGAAAGCTAAGACATTTCTCAGCCATTCTCACTTTATTTCCTCCACTCACTTCAGAAAAACAAGAGCTACACATGGTCTGTCACCCTCATGTAACAAGCTATCTATGTTCACTGGTCAAGTGAGGGGAGCTGTTTTTCTGCAGACACTTCTCACACACACAGAGAAATATCCAACCCTGCAAATTCCTCATCCAGGATGTCCAGACCATGGATTTACATTTATAGAAAATGACCAGAACAGGGATGTGATGTACTTTCCAGTTTTTGAACATGTGCGTTTTGAACACGTGCACTTCAAAATAGTTTAAATGCTTCCTTTGAATTATTCATCTGAATGATCCATTAGGGGAAAGCTCAGAGAAACAGCCACTGACTGAGTCCTTCAGCTATTTATTACAGCTGGAAGGATGCAAAAAGAATTTGTGCATTTAATTTCCTGAAGAAACAGATAGTGTTCCCTTCCAAAGCCCTGTCTGCATGGAACATTTTTGATCTGTGTAAAAAGCCGACAGTAATATATCTCTGCAAAGTTTCCACATGCTCTTACAAAAGAATGATTATCATAAATTTTGAATCTAGGTAAAGGGGGTAAATGAGAAAAATAAAAGACTTCATCACCGCAAGAACTTGTTATGAGTGTTCCTGCTTTCTATATTTGTTCAGCTATTTTCTTAAAAGACTTTTTAAAAACCCCAAAATGTGATGGGTCTACACTTTCACTATGGTTATGTATGCATACATGATTTTATATGTTAATATGCATATATATGCATGTATAAAACTATGTGCATATATATATTTGCATATATATATATATAAGAAAAGAAATTAAGAAAAAAATAAGTCTAAAACTCCAGAAACGCTCAAATAGATTTCGTTAGAGGTACCATGGAAGCACATGGACATGTTGGACAGGCACCTGGCAGGAAAGGTTTATCCTGTGTTGATTCTGCTCGAGAATAGGACAGGGAACAAATGAGCTTTGGATCTCCCTTCTAACTTTACTTTCTACAAACCAACGAAATCTGGAAGCCCTTCTATATCCTGATCTTAGTTTGGGCTCTGTCAAGTCTGGCCACAGACTGTGGTCATATATATGAGAAAATCAGATAGCTGTGCATCCCAAGATATGCTGACATTCAAAGTGCATATCTTTGTGGGAGAGCAATGTGCAAATCCTTGAGAATGCTTTACATTACAGAATTCATTTCCAGAAGGGTGTTGAAAATCTCCAGGAATTACAGCAAATCCCGAAACATCTTTTGAAATTCCTTATTAATAGAAAGTTTCTTTGAATTTGCAGCCCACGACATCATGCTATACACTGGGCTGGTGAAAGCTTCAACATGAACTATTTTAGTACCTTAAATTAGTTGGATAGCCATGCTACTTATAAATTCCTAGAAAGGTTCCCAAAAGGATCATGAATAGTAAAGAGCCACAGATCTCTTGGCATACCACTTCAACTTTCTGAACTTCACTGTTTCACATGTACTAAATTGATTTCCAGGCAGCATAAAGGAATCCAAACCTCAAATCTCATTTCAAAAGCCAATGGTATCCTCTGTACTTTGACAAAGATACCTAGTGCTCTTTTTTATGCCTGTTGCTAAAGTCTCCAATTATTTGCTCTCACCTACTTGCTCAAGTCTCTGCCTTTATTCACCAGGACCGGGCAGCCTTGCCACAGACATGTGGGACCCGCAGTTCCAGTTTATAACCATTATCAGAGAGGAACTCAAAGATAAATCACATAAAAAGCAACCTGATTGACGGAGAAATGAACCCTTTTGCTGAGAAAACAGCACAGAATTGTGTCATGATTCACAGCCTGATTTTTACCCTAGTCATTAACGGCCATTAACGAAGCAAGACAAAGCAGATGCGCTTGCTATTCTGCAGAGATAACAACTCCATCTAGAGCACCAGGGAGATCTCAGCTATGGAAGGATGGCACCAGGCAGTGCTTGGTGCACCCGCTGCCAATACTTGCCAGCTGGCACAAGAGTCCCAATTGCTGGCTGCCACTGGGACAGTCCCTCTGTGAACAGCAAATGCTGCTGAAATTGAGCCTGAAGGGGGTGGGATACTGCTCCCCAGCTCAAAATCAGTATTGGATGTGATGGCTCCAAGATGGGCACAGCATTTGTTAAAAGCTGTTGTCAGCTGGGAACAAAGTATTGGAAAATGAAGGAAATAGTTGAAGAGATTAAAAATGGGACAAGCAATAAAGCACAGGAAACAGCTGATGCTACCTTGACAGGTTTGAGACTCATCTACTTTCAAAGGGATTCAGCCTTCAAAGGACCACGTGAACTCGTGCATGTAAAGCATGGTCAAACGCCAAAACAGAAGCGTGGGCTGAATTTGGACTTAGTCTGAAGCTGGAGTTACTACACAAATAGACAGCAATGCAACTACTCCACAGTTGAAACCAGAGTCCTCATGGCCAAGGGGTGTACCAGAGAGCATGTAGCCTAGCCCAAGGGAAGATGGGTTTCTTTTTAAAACAGAGACAGCAAGAGCCCAGGAGCATCACTGGAGCATCACATAAGGAGACATTAGAAAGCTGTGTTAAATGAGGATACCCCAAGGGCATGAATGAGACTCTGTAGGACATACGGCGATAGTGAACATAAGGATTAACACTTCAGAAGCCACTAAAGCTAAACTGGTGGGAGGTTGGACTAGATGATCTCCAGAGGTCCCTTCAAATGTATCACTCTGTGATTCTGTATGATTCTGTGTGATTCAGTGGTGCAAAGCTGAGATAATGCTGAAAGCCGTGGTTACAGAGAGCAAAACAACTGCTAAATGACTGTGACTGACTTGGCTGATCACTGCCAAACACCGAGGAAAAATACGTTAAGTTACAGATCTGGGATGCTTTATCTTCTTGTAGCCACTGCAGAGGAGGGAACAGTGGTGTGCCCCTATACCTCTAAATACAGCTACTTTGGGAGGACTTAGGGGAAGTAGTCCACTTGGTGAAAGAGAACAACAGGTTGGAGCTCTGTTTGTTGCACTGGATACAGAAGAATGAGTTTTCTCTGTCCTTTATAGTTTTATGCTTACACATACAAAATTATTATATTTTATTTTTCTTTGGCCTTGTATCTGGAGAGTGTTTCATCAGGAGATGAAAATGGGTAAATGCCAGAATGCCTCTGCAGCACTGCTCATGAAGATCAGCATAAAGCGGAATTCATATCATTGCAGTTCACCTCTGGAACAATAGGACTTTTTATTTTTGAAAAAAAAAAACAACCCAAAACAACCAACCAAACAAACAAACAAACTAGAAAAACTAGTACAAGGAAAACCTTTTTTCTTTTACTGCACCAGCAGATATTCTGAATGCATCATAACACAAGGCCTGGGAAAAAAAAAAAAGTCCAGCAAAAGAGCAAAAAAACATAGCGATACAACCCTTATGTTTGATTCCTCTTCTTGTAATTCCTCTTCAGAGCAAAACTCTTAATTACATGTTTGTAAGGAAAATCCCATTATAAGTGTCTGGTAGCATTAAATGCGTTGCAAGACACAAATAGGTTATACCAATTTGTATATAAACTGTACGCCAGTGTAATACCTCTAGCTGAGGAAAGAATAAATAGTGTATACCAAATTGAAATCAAGTCCAGCACCTTCAGATGCAAACTGAGACATTTAAATGATTAATATTGCTCCGAGTGACAAATCACATCTACAGCAACACAGGGCTGATGACTCTGTGCAGAGGAACTGTCTGAATCAGCAGATGATCTAAAATCTGGGCTAAACAGGAACCTTCATCAGTGCAGGTGACAGCTAAAATTAGCATTGAGAAAACTGATGAAAACATGACAGTAAAGTCCTGAGATGAAAAATAGATTATTCACTGTCAGGGAGAACAATAGGCAAGACATAAAAACAGCTACAAGGTGACAGAGCATGTAGTGGAAGGAGCTGAAGAAGAAAATAGCAGTAGAAGAGAAACCAAACCCCCTCGGGGAAAACACAGTTATCAGGGATAAAAGGATGCAGACAGTAACATGAGGGGTAAAAAAAAGGAAAATTGAGGGATTGAGAGTAGAGTTATACAGCAGAAAGAAATGCTCCATGTGAGAATGACATTGGACAGCTGAGAAAATGAGAACTATCAGTATACAAAGACAGTTATTGTGAGGGAGGTATACTAATATAGCACCAAATATATCAAATACAAAAGTGTCTGGGCAAGGACCTGCTCTGACAAAGAAGGCTACAACTGCCTACCACACATATTAAGCTTCTTAGATTGAGCAAGCAATGAATACCTTCAGTGGCCGAGGAAGACTGCTTCTCAGAAAAGTCACCACTGTACCTCTGAGCAAGCAGTGAGGAAAACAACGCACCAGCAAACACATATTTACTGATAGGATCTCAAAGGTAACTTCTGGCTAACTTTCTGTCTGTGCATGGCCGCTGCTCCTCACCAAGCAGCCCACTTCCTTGCAGAGATTCACAGCTCCAGGGAGGCTGGGTAGTTGCAGGGTTTGCAGCGTTTGCAATCAAACACTTTGCTTGCTATAGAGCAAAAGTGCTTACAAATCTTTTGTTAAATAAATATGAGAAAGTATACATTCTAGGAAATTGCATTCTCCTGAGAAAAGTTGCACTAGTGAAAAAGACGTTACGTTCGGCGAGAAAATTATATGCTGCAAATAATTCAGTCAGCTATAATAAGTAGCCTCAAAAGAGGAGGTCAGTAAAATCCTAGCAAAGGATATTTTTATCATCTATTTCATATTCATTTCCAGCGTAACTGTTATTACTTTATGTGATACTATAACAACCACAGACAGCTGAAATAAAACAGAAAATGACATTGAACAGGTTCTCCATGGCATTCAGTGCCATAAATTCGCATTAGGGGATATGCTTTATTTTACGGTGGGTTTCTTGATATCCATGAAGCCCATCTAAGGCCAACACAAATTGCTAGGGAGGGGAAGGGGAGACAGAAAGCAGGTGGGGAAGTGGGGGAGAAAGGAAAAACGTGACATTTTAAATCCAAAGGAAATTGCAGTATCTCAGTTTTCTCTCATTCCAAATGGAATTTATTAAACATTTTTGGGTTTAAGAACACAAAGACCTTTTTTTCTTTAAAAAACAAAAAGGTCTGTTTTTTAATATCTTTGTGTTCTTAAAATAGGAAATACTGTGATATATGACAATAGAGTACTTCAACTACTATTTGGTATATGGTAAGTTGCAATATACATTTTGAAGCTGAATGGCATTTAAAACATTGGAACATCTCATTCAAACAGGAACATTAAAAGACACATTTCCATTAGTCTTTTTCTGAAATTGACTCATTCTTGCAGAACATTTCGATGCAAATGAAATGTATGCTTTTCAGACAGAAGAATGTTCTCAGAAAGTGTGTAGCCAGTTCCACCTGTTGAGCCTCACTGGCTTTATACCAACCGAGCTGTACATGGTACAAGTTATCTCACGGACTTCTCAAGGCACTGGCCCAGGTTGCCCAGAGAATGCCCCATCCTTGGGGGTGTTCAAGGCAGGATGAGGCTTTGAGCAACCTGGTCTAGTGGGAGGTGTCCCTGCCCATGGCAGGGGGGTTGGAACTCCATGATCTTTAAGGTCCCTTCCAACTCTAACCATTCTATGATTTCTTTAGACCAAATGGGAGCAATTTCCCAAAAATGCTAACACTGGGGTTATCCCCAGGGGAGGCTTTACAGCCATCCAGTCCTGCAGCATGGCTGGTGCGTGAGACATTGTGAGTCCACCAGGCATGCTTTGCCTCTGCAGGGAGGATGACTTACAAGTTGGGAGAAATCAATGTCCTTCAACACGTTTTATGAGGGGATGCCCCACTGACTTAATGCAGGAATTTCAGCTCCTTCAGCCTGTCCCCACTAGGCTGCCTGAGCTCAAAGGCTTTAATTTTCTAATACAAGAAACCAGTTGAAAGAAACAAATGGAGTGGAGGGTGTCCCTGAGCAGAGTTGACCTGGAATCTATGCAGATGTCCCACACGTTCCAGCACCACCATACTCCAAGGTCAGTTGTCAGCACCCCACATGCACCATCAGTCCCTACTAAAGTAGCTTTCTAAACTCTCTTTTAAATTTTATTTAAAAAACCCTATTTCCCTACCTTGGTGAAGGTCAGGCAATCCTTGTCTTGATCTTTATCCTTTATTTCAAAGTCATAAAGTGCTTTGCCCTGAGGTGGAGCTTGTGGGAGGGGCTTGATACACTGGATGTAGCTGGCAGGGAAGAAGCCATGGTTCCCATTGAGCTCCCCGTGGTACCAGTTCTCGTCCACCTTCCGCCGCAGTATGATGATGTCCCCCTTGTTAAACTTGAGGTCACCAGGCTCTTTTCCTTCATACGTGTAGAGGGCTTTGCCGTAGGGAAGCTGAGAAACACACTGCGGAAACAAAACAGGCAATACCTTTAAAGAAACTCAAGCCAGCACCAGTTTCCTTCTTAAAATCACTTTCAGCTAGAAGCAAACTGATCATCCATGACCAAATTACCCCAATGACTGCAGTTGACTGCTACGTAACGCTAAATCCTGCCTCCTACAGGAAAACTAGAATGTGTGAGATCTTAAGACCACTATGTCAGAGGAAGCATTGCAGCTCTCTTGAAGCTCAGCTGAAACACGTGGTACCTCTTACACCATCAAGCAGCATCTGTTAATTTGCAAAATACCCTGTATAAGCAGGACTATGTGTTTAAACAAGCAAAACTTGACGTGTATAAAGGTAAAATATTAGACATTCTGACCTTCAGGGTTGCTTTGGTTTCAGAGGCTCAGAAGATAAACAAAGCAAAACAAGCTTGAAGATTCACATGGTTCTAAAAGTTGGCAAGTTGAAAATTTTTCATTGCATTTGTTTGAGCAACTCCAAACATTTTTGAGTTTGAAGCTTTTAGTTTAGCTTTTGATTCTGTAACCAAATACTCTCACTCTTTAAAATCCCCAAGTCTCATGCTGCTTACTGAAGGCTACTGTAAACAGTCATAATGTTCTTTGTTGCTTATGAATTAATGTCCCTGTGGAAAAGCAGAATAGGCAGAATGCCTCAAATCTTGTTTTCAGAACTATAAAGAGCTCTGAGGCTTTCACTCTCATTACAAGAAAGGAACAAACTTTAAGAAAAATCACAGCAAAAGCAAAAAAAATCCTTAAAAGTTAATCGTTTGGCATGATAGAAAAGAGAATCCTATTTGATGGAAACTACTCAATTGTGAATTTGGCCTGGTGCAAGATTCACTCACCCAGGCTGCAATTGTATGAACAATTTTGTTGAGTGGAAATACCAGTTTACACAGCCCTTGCCCTTGCCTCCCCTGGATATGTGCTCCCCATTTCTTGCTGAATCCCACAGATCAGGGGGTATTTGTGTTGGACACTGTTGTTGCTTTAGTCCTGTAATAGCTCTTTAACCCATTCTGAGGGAGAAACGTTGCTTTGCTGGTATTATCCTCTGCGGTTTTGAATTTTATTTAGCTTGAGCTAAAAGTCAGCTTGCAAGCCTCAGTGCAAACATGTAGCAGCACATACCACAGGGGATGTTAACAGGGTGCTGTAAAGTCAAACTTTCGTAACAGTCTTTTTTCCAGAGACGTTTTTTAAAAAAAGAAAAAAGACATGGTTTTCTGTTGCATATATACGCCTACAAGTAGTTTGTTCCCCACTCTGTACACTGGCTGTCAATGAGGTGTCCTACAGGGACAATGAAAAAGTAAAAGCATGTTTAATAAAACACCCTGGTATTCCCCAGGGTGTTTCTTAAGCCTGTACTTCTGGATGATATTCCTGTGCATAAGAATAGCACTTGGATGCTTTCCACAGGGAGAAGGTGGAGTGGCCCAGCAGAAGCACTCCATTTCCCAGCCCCAGCCAGAAAATGAGATGCTGGGATGACTTTTTATGGTATTTCTTAAAACAACAAGCAGAGGCATTTGTCGATCCCAATGGGTACATTAAATGGACCTGCTCTGGTAGGACAGGTTTTATGCTCTTACACCTGCATCTTTCTGGAGGAGGAGGAGGAGGAGGAGGAGAAGCACCAACCCGCTGCCTGCACTGTCTGCCAACACAGCCTCCTCCGGCTGCTTCTGGGTGCCAGATGGTTGCTGCAGCAGGCAGATACCGCACTGGTCAAAAAGTAAGTTTCTTGAGTGCACCTTCACACACAGGCGTTAACTTACTCATTTATTAGGAAGGACTTTTAGTAGCTGTGTGTGTCTTGGAAAGCATATGCAACAGGTCCTCTTGCCTACACCACACGGTGAAGGAGGCAATCAACTAGGCACAGCTCTACAGAGCGCTATCCGTGTTGTCTGGACGGGGATTTAATTTCATTCAGATGTGTCCCCAGCTCTTGGTTTTCTCATTACCGATTTATGGTTCCTCTTTTTTTCCTCTGTACTCTTTTCGATTTTACTGTATCTGAATGAAGGCACCTAGTTAAAGACCAGTGTTTTGGAAGCACCTTCAAATGCAACAAAAAAAGCATAAAACCAGACAAGAAAATCAACAGCCAGCTAACAAAGCATGCATCAAACAGTCCCTGCCAAATCAGTGGCAGCATCCTACAGATATTTTTCTCTCTGCCAGGATAGTTATTTCCCTTGACACCAAAGCTTCCCCCTCCACCCCAGCATTTTAGAGATTAAGCCTATGATACCATTAAACTCCTTAGGTAAGGCATAGATTGCATTATCTATTTGAAACTAGACTGGAAAAAAAATAAATATTGGGCTGAAAGACTATGGAGCCTTGCAGCAATTTAGAAATAAAAGATTCATTACTTTAACTCATGCTGGGAGAAGACAATTTATCAAACACCAAGTAAGACTTCTGCCAGGTGTGCTCTGGAGCACTGCTGATCCAGGCACACGCCTGGCAAGCACGCTCCGTATCACTTAGCCTAGATGGGGCCTTCCTATTCCCAAGATCTTTGTAGCAATTCAAGGTCAGATCACTTTCTTTACTTTTTAACCCTTTTCTGTTCCCAAGCCTCATTTTATTGTGTTAAAAGTGAACAGCCCCCAGAGCCACAGAAAAAGAAACTGGATTTTATTCAGTCTCACGCAACATCAATGAAATTCTTACAAAACACATGTTGGGTTTTTCTTACTGATTAATTGAGGTGGCTAGAAGGTGATGCAGGTACCTGTTTATACCTTAACCTGATGAAAAATGCAGACTTTCAAGCAAAACAAACTGCAAGACAGAAATTTTAATTTGAAATCTGGTGGTGTTTTCTTTGGAGACCCTAATGTGGCACCCCAGAGAATCTGCACTTTAGGTGCATGTATTCCTATCCTCTCTCATGGGTTTTGCTATGGGCTATGTCATCTGGGGACTGTCCTCCACAGAAAAGACTTGTGCATAACGTACTTTAACTACAACCGACAGTGGTAAGGTGCTTCCAAAATAAAAAGTTTCAGTTATCAGCTACAGCTTTTCTAATTCTGAGTCACAGCTTTTCAACTAAAAAATCTGTAGAAGCATTTTTTGAGATGAACATGTTGTTCAGTGGAAAAGACACACTCCTATTGAAAATTTGCTGTAATTGAAACATATCCCAGCCTTTCTAGAAGGTCAGAAGCATCCATTTTGATTCAAGCACCCCAGGTAAAGCTTGCATTTACTGTGGCCCAGGCAGGGGTAAAGAAATAATGGACTCCTCTAACCCTTTTCAACTAAAGCTGCTTTTCCCATTCTAAAGCTCTAAGCATCTGCTCCAATTGACCTAAGAGAGAAATTCAATATCACAAAAAATATTCCAAACCCAGAAACAAACGCTTGAATCTTCCTTGCTCGTATTTTCTGGCCAAAAGGTCCAGCTTTCAGTGGACTTTCAACAGTCAGTTTGTATTAATGAATCCTGGTCCCTAAGAAGCAGATTTTTGGAAATTTCCCATTATTGTTCCTACTTTTGGCTAACCTGTAAGTGAGAAGCAAATCAGATTCAGAAAGCTCCTCTTAACTAAACCTGAAAGAAGGGAGCATGAAACATATTTCTGAAATAGAAGAAAACTGATCACTGTTGCTGTTTGCTAGTCACTCCCCATCAACAGTTAGGTGAGTCTTAGAAATCTTCCTGTGAACCTATGATTATTTCCCTCTTTGCCAAATGCTGGTGCAGTGCAATTCTATTCTAATAGTCCCCCTCTTCTTCACCTGATTCCCCCAGTTCAAAGAGAAGGGGATTGGCCAGAACTGATGCCTAACTCACAGGCAACCCCCACAACAAGCCCTACTGGGGAGCATGCCCTTCCTACTTTCTGTTCAAACTTTTTTCCCCATGCCCTGTCCTTTTTCCCCTCAGCTTTTTCTTCCATGCAATGGCATTTTAGTTAGACATCATCATCTTCAGCATGCCCAAGTGGTTCTTCTTACAAAATCTTCTAATTTAAAACATGCTGCAAAGTAGTGTCACCTAAGGGATCAGACTAAAGAAAAGCAGAGGCAGGCAATGATTTTGCTGGATGCCAGTGACAAGCACATAGAGATGTTCCTCCAGCAACTACAGGAGCGCTTACACCTTCTTCTTGCTCTCTGCTTCAGCAGAGCAAACCCTCCTTACCCCTCCTCTGCCTCTTCTGCACCTGGGTACCACTGCAGAAAGAGCTGGTGAACACCACTGAGCCATCATGCTACCCTTTCCCCATCATGTTACCCTCTCCCCATCCACTTCATCCCCTGCTCCTCAGCCAAAGGCCCTTCCCAGCTGCTCTCCCCTCTCAGGGTCTTCTGTAACACTATGTTCTGGGAGGGAAACCCCCTTTCCCAGCCTGGCCCCAGCAGCAGCTCCTCTCTCCATGGCACTCAGCTCCACAACATCCATCCCGGCATCTGAGGACTGACACAGACGCAGCCTATCGCCCCTGGAAGGAGCTCATCAGACATCATCACCCCATTATCTGCCTTCTAGGCAGCTCGTGAGCAGTGTTTCTGCTCTGAGGGATATCTGCCATCATGCCCCTCCCCAGTTGCCATGAAATCTGGTTGTGCATGATGCAGGCGGTCGCAAAATTAAATGGCGTCCCCATCTGACTTTATCAATAAATCAGTTTGCCCTGTTGATTTATTGCTAGGTTAACTGGAATTCAGCCATGATGTGGACTAAATTTCAAAAATTCTACGTGGGCGTGTATAGAAATAAAGAATGTAAGAAAGAAAGAAAGGAAGGAAGGAAGGAAGGAAGGGATGAAGTCACAGTCAATGGCAATGGCCAGCTTCTTTTTCCTGTCAGTAAATGTGCATTGGCACAATGCTGAATACTGCCAAAGGTTTCTTTTCTATTTCAGCAATCAATACTGACGTAAAAGCCTGAAGCGTTAATATGCTGAAAACCCCCCTTGCAGAAGACTTAATGATATGTTGGCAACTCAATCATTCTGCATTTGTGTTTCAGCAATGTCAAATGGCAGCAGTTAAGCAGAAACCTGCTGGCAAATTGACAAACAACAGCCATGAAGCAATTAAGTGGTAACACTGAAGAATTTTTCATTATGTATCCTGAATAATAAAAGAAGGGGAAAAAAAGCCCAAATATTATTGTTTCCAGTAAGCTCTCCCAATAGAAAGCTTTGCAGAGCATGAGCTGTACAGGTAGGTCTTAAGTTTTCGAATGTTATGGAAAAGAAACATTTTCTCAATATGTTCAAAAGCAATGCAAGCTCCAACATGGGTCAAAGCCTGCCAGCTTCTGCGTGAGGTACTTGATGAAGGAGGTCACTATTTAGAGAAAGGCCCGACACCTGCCCGAAGTACAGTGTGGGTGCCTACAAAACATGCTTTGTCTACTTGACATGGATTGGAAAGTGAAAATCAAAGCTTCCCTGTGCAACCAGTTTTTCTTGAGACAGCAAACAGAGCCTGGATGTCTACAATGAGCGTGCCTTCAGTTTCTGTGTCTGTGCACAACAAGGGAGGCTGGCCAAAATCATCAGAGAGGCTGGCCAGATTTGCTGGCTCACAAACTCACAGGAGGCAAGTCCAAGACCATTCCTTGACATCAGTACACTGCATTATATAAGAACTCAAAAATAAAATACACAGGGGCAAGGCCTTCAGATACCAAACCCAGACAGAAAAGCTATGACCCAACCCTTTCCTCAAACCAAGTTTGTGTTCAGATTCCTGAAACCCAAGAAACCTCTTGGGGCTCCAGCTCCTCTCTGCAACAGCAAAGCAGAAGACGACTGTTTTTCTGCTGTGGGAAAGCCATGTTTATGCTGAAGGGTAACTTCCCTTACCCAGGCTCTTGCCTTGTGCAGTTCAAGCTGTGCAAAGAAGGGAAACCTCAGCCTCTTTGCTGCAAGAGCTTTCCCAGCAATCAGGGATCCTCCTGGAGAGGTAGATGGGACTCTGCCCCCGCCATGGGGTAGTACCCTCACCTGACCCCTGATTCAGGGAGATGAAGGGCTGAAAGAATTGGGGAAATGCAAAAGGTGGAGGAGTGTTTAACTCCTCCTTCTTTCCACTTCTTGGGGCTTATTAATAGTCAGAGCTGGAGGTGAAGCAGGAACGGATGAAGCCGAACAGCTGCTGGGACAGCCTGACAACAGTGCTACTACTAGGAACAGTAATTTATGTTTTTCTAAACGGTACTGAAGTCATTTTAGCAAAACACACTAGCATGTTGCTTGTTGCAGTTCTTCAGATTTCTCCAACATCTCTATAACCCCCACTCTCCAAATACACACCTGAAGAGTCTGTTCCTCTGTATGAATGAATACACATTTATCTCCATGAAGTACCACCAAGTGTAAGCAAACAAAGCCAATCAAAAGTCACCAAAGAAGAAAAAGTAGAAGAAAAGACACAAAAAAGAAAAAGTAACGAAAAGCATTCACATCTCAGTGACAAATGATAATTAAACAGAAACAATTACTATAAGGCATAAATAATAATTAAACCACATATTGTTAATTTTTTGCCTCATTACTCTGAAGTATCACACAAATCTCCCACTTTGCACAAGCAAAGATTCAGTGGCAATGCATGGGACTGCATTTATGCCTTCCAACTCCAAGGAAGCTCCACACGAGCAGGCTGGGTAGCACTTGAGCATCTGTTTTCCTGCCATCCATAACAGCTTAGCAGAAACTGCAGCAGCTGTGCTGGAGAGGACAGGGGTTGTGTGGTGGAGCACCCATCAGCGGGACTGCTGAGGAGGAGCCTAG
Source organism: Thinocorus orbignyianus (assembly GCA_013400375.1). Lineage (NCBI taxonomy): Eukaryota > Metazoa > Chordata > Aves > Ciconiiformes > Thinocoridae > Thinocorus > Thinocorus orbignyianus. The sequence continues at coordinate 1,747,162 of VXBW01007510.1, read as the reverse complement.
GTGCACCCTGTTAGTGGCACCCATATCTTGGCATTGAAAGCACCCATTTAAATCAGCTGAGAGTGACTTAAATCATCAGCGTGAAATGTCTGCTCATATCCCTTTGAGATGGAAAAGTGGGAAGCGTGCTGGTGTTTAGAGTAGTAAGCCCAACAAGTAACTCAGACATGGTGGCAATGACAGCCACATCTGCCAGACTTGGTAAGGCCTGTGCCTCTTGCTCCTCATCATCCAACCCACCTACAGGTGCTCTCAGTTTAACATCTTTCAAGAGCATTGCATTTCACCTAAACCAGTAGCGCTGCTTAAAGCACGTCTCTTCTTAGTCAGCCCTAGATAGCAAGAGAGAGCGCTTGTACATGTAATGAGCTGCCGAAAAAAGGGGCTAGGGCAGGCTTTAGCCAGTGCAGTTATAACAAATACATGCCACCGTAAAATCTGTGACCTGTAGAGCTTTTAGTGGCTCCTGTCCTCAAGAGGAACTTTCCAGGATGACAGATCATAAATCATCATTATATCTCATAGCAAAAACTCTTAAAAAGTGGTTTGTCTTCTATGTAAGATGGTTTGTCTTCTGAACTGCCATGCAGAATATCTACTGCCTCCAGCTCACCTGGCTTGACAGATCATGACTGTGACACTGCAGCATTTGCTTTCATGGAAAGCCAATAACAGGAAAATTAATCAAAGAGAATCTATTTTTGCACAAAGTAGCAAAGACAGAAAACAGCAACATGCTATTAGTCAGCTCTGTATGAACCATCAGTTAGAGCCTGAAAACTCACACTTTACAGGTACAACCTCTTTAAAATCAACTCTGAGAATAAAAGTACTTAAGTCCTTAATAGAAATGGCACCACAAAGAATGAAAACTGAACATAATCTTTTATATACTCTGGAAAGTGTCATGCTTATTTACAGTGCCATATAAGCAGTAATCAATTACAATAAAAGAAAACTTCTTAACTAAGGCTCTATTGTTTTATTTAACTAAGGAGTCAGACATAATGGTTAGGTCCTGGCTGCTGTTGCTATGGAGGGCTACAGTCCTTGTGACACCTGAGGACACATGCAGGCAATATGCACTTGAGCTACGCACAGCTCCTACCTAGAGCAGGAGGTGAACTGCTTCTCTGAAACTATTTTGAAGTGCTAGGATGTCTTGGGAACACCTCTGCGTGTTCCCAAGAGGCGGTCTTTATACATGAAGAGGAAGCTTAGGAGCCTATCTGCTGTTTGCAGAAGTGACTTTTGCAGTTAGCATGAAGATACCAGGGGAAATGCTCAGCAGAATGAGACAAAAGGAAGGCAAGCAGGTACAGCATCACTCTAGCATGTCGGCATTGCTCCCCAAAGAACAGGGAACAATGATGTTCACCACCTCAGAATAGCAAAGAATGTTTTTAATTTTCTTCAGCGATGGGCAAATGGAATACAAACTGCTCTTTACCGAGAAGAGCATCTCCCAAGGTTATTTTGTAGTTTTTATGGCAAACAGGCCCAACTTACATTCCACCTTATGAGGTCCATATTTGTGCACACAAAGACTAAAAAATGTTTCAAACTTCCCCTTGGCAAATACATTTGAAGCCTACAGCACAACTGAGAAAGAAACAACAGGCTTCCCACTGCACAGTCAAACAGGTATGTTTGGGAACTTCACCAGAATAAGAGCTCGATTCTACAGGGCAACACCTTTTCTCCTAGGAAGTTAAAAACTTGAATGCAAGACTGTCCCATGCTGAGCTCACCCAATCTCATAATCATGGCTAAAATAGCTCCACATCTCATGCTGCTTCAGCTTGTCACTCAGTATCTATCAATATTTACACATTCAAAGATCTCTTTTTCCTAGTAACGAGTTGTTTAAAGCAAAATATTCTCAAGCAATATGCACTCCTATTAAATTGCACATGATTTTCAGGGTCAGGTTAGATTTCTAGCAGTGGATTTGTGGCTATCGCTGCCCAGAGAATTAGTGGCTAATACCAGCCAGTTGTTTAATCGTGTTAGCACAAAGTCCCTCATGTTCTGCAAAACCCGAAACCTTTCAGACTCTCTGCTATTTAATAAGTGGTACTGGCAACACATTGCTGGCATCGTTGGCCAAATTCTGGTTTCAGTTAAACTTCTTTAATCCAGTTAATCCTGATGAAGTGGCACGGATGTATAGAAAATTCCAACAATATAGAGCTTTATCTTACAAGTAATCTTGTCCGAAACAAAGCTGAATGGTTGGCAGCCTCCACCAAAGAAAATATTTAGTGATCTCTCATACACTAGCCACAGCCTTTACAAAGCCTAGGTATGCTCTTAGAATCTGTCCTTTCTGGCAGAGAACAGTAACTGGCTAAGGGCTAAATTTTAGCCTTATAATCCCGTGCAGGGGTCCCGGCAAAAGGGCCTGTGGCCACACACAGACATTTCAGAGCAGAAGCTGGTCTACAAAAAGTCCCGACCTATAGCTGAGAGGACTTCTAACCCAAGTATGCAATGTGGCTTCACGAGAAACCGCCAGACCAAAATACGCCTCAACTGACTGCTTTGCAAAGGCAAGGGACACCGAGCACGTCCTGAGCAAGGACTTCAGGAGCTGGCGGTGGGTTAACAAAGAAGAAAACAAATAATAGGAAAAAAACCCATCTTTTGGTTGCGACTTAAGCTGGCGATCTCACTGCAATGTGCTACCTGAGCAGTTCAAGGAGGAAAGACAGCAAAGCTGGCTACATTTAGCCTGCCAGAGCCGCGAATAGAGACACGCTATAAAACAAATAGGAGCTCCCTTGAGGCTACAGAGAAACACAAAACAAAACCGTATATTCAAGGCGCTACAGCAGTTATATATTTAAAGCTGTCTTGTGTTCTCCATTCAAAGTGTTATCTTAAATCCTCTAAGTAAACATGAAAACTTTTACTGATTACTCCCCAGATGACACTCTTTCGGTCAGGACCACAACCTGGTTTTCCCAGCTGCCTGCCAGAACCCAGTCCTTGCATGTTTTTTGGTAAAAGAAATGAGTTAAAAGTCAGCCCACTGTGCAATTTTGAGAGCCTTATGTTCTTTCAGGCTCTTTCACCTCCACAACGGCAGTATTTATGGCCCTGGAATTTTACACAGTTCTTTACACAGTAGATCACAGCAGAGAAAAAAAAAATAAAAGAGAACATTTTGGGGAAAATACTAAAAAAGTATTGCATAAAGGCTCATAGCGTGAATCTGTGCTGTAGCTGCTTCATTTGGTCTTTCCTGGTGGAAGCTGACAAAGCACGGGACAGCTTACATTTTCCAGTGGTGCCTTTGTAACTCTGCTGCCCAGCCCGATACCTTTGGTTTGCTTTCCAGCCTTTCCACATCTTTCTTCTTGGCTCGTTGCCTTGTGACTCAAGCGTTTCCTTAGCAGAAAAGCTCTCCCACCTCCGCCCCAGAAAGGACTTTATGGTCCAGTTCTGCTACAACTCATCAGAGCTAAGTTTCCTCCTGGCAGACACAAGGCAGGTCACAGCCTGGAGGTCCCACTCCCAGACTTTGCTTTGCCAGGATTTTTCCGTTGCAATGCTTTCTCTCTCAGGTGGACCACAGGGAAGAGGAAAGGGTAAGGAAGGGTCTGGAGATTAAGCTGCCCCAAAAGTGGAGCGGGCAGCTGTATTTACCATCTGGCGAAGCTCCCAGAGCTCAACAGAGGGAGCCCCACTCCGGTGAATCTTGCCTGCACTGCTACCGGTGGAGAAGAGACTTCTGTGTTGTTTTGTTTCTTTTTTTAAACATAAATAAATGCATACTACGAAAATCTTTCTTCTCTTTTCCTCCCTCCCTTCATGCAAACGTTAACTTAAAGGTTGCGCAGAAGCTTCTCCCACCATTTCAACCACCAAGAATCAAGAAAATCAGCGGCTGAAACAACACAAGCCACTTTGGCAGCCTCAGCTCACTGCCTCCAGCACCCAAACAAAACAACCCAGAAAAATTTAAAAATGGAGGAATTTTTTTATTTATCTTTCCGAGGTGCCTTAGGGTTGTTGAAGGACCATGTTGTGATCATTACTCCATATGGAAACCTGAATTTGATTTGGAGTTGAGGAGTCTCTGGGGGTATTTCAAGGTTTGAAGGGTGAAACAGGGACAGTTTTACATGGGAGCAAGCAGGGCCACTTCCAGAGTTTCCAGAGAGTATGGAAGAGGCAGTAGAAGACAAATGACCATGAAAAACACCTGATACAGAAAGGAGATTAAAAAGTGCCCACACTAAGAGCCTGCCTGCCTAACAGTGATGGTGGCAGGGAGGCTTGTAAACTGAAATGGGTGAATGATGAGAAAGCAGCCTTAATTCTTATTTCTGATGAAGGGGAAGAATCCAAAATTCCCATTTAAGCCCTAACACTTCTGCAAAAGGTAGCACTTGAATTGCTTACACTGCTTTTACTGTATATTTTATGAGAACTAAACGTGGTGCCTAGGAAGCACCTCTTTCTGTTATAGCTTCCTCACTGCACGTGACCACAAAGCAGAGCCCTGTACTATAAAACTGACAATATATCCTCTGCTTATCCTTGTCTGAAGTTTTCATAGGGCAGCTTTAAAAAACAGACCCTGTGAGAACTTTCTGTACTGGTATTAACAGTTTCATAAATACTGTATTACCTGAACTGTGCCTTCCCAGAACTGACAGGGCATTTGATAAATGTACCGTGGGCTGCATACACAGTGAAGTTAAAGAACATGTTTCCACGGTAGCTCAGTTGTAAACATCAATAGGTGGATAAATTCCCATGTCACTAGAGAATATTTACAATTGAACTTTATTTATCAGCAGTGTGCCCTTACCAACAGCCCACACAAATCCTGTTATACAAAACCAGCTCTGGCTCCTTTCTCATAGTTACACGAAAATCTCAGAGGTTTCTTTTGCACCGGGACAGGCTTTATAGCCAGTGAGATGAAATTGCACTAGGAGATGCTAACGTTGAAATATTCTTGGCTCAACGTGTCAGCGTGAGAGGAGTTAGCTCATCCACATCTGCGCCGTGTGAGCAGCCTCCCCGTCCCCTCGCTGTTGGGAGCCTTCTCAAGTCAGAGCACACTGGGGCTCTCCATGCTCACGGCGTCTGAAGAAATGAATGTGCCAATCTACTTGCCAGGAATTTAGAGAGATTAATTCCCCCATTTGCTGCAATTAGTGATATTAAAATATCTGGTATCCATTAAAAATGAAAAATCAGTTTGGTTTTATTTTTTTTTTTTTTTAATCAATGAGTTTCAGCTCTTTTTATCAAAAATGTCACTGTGGTTGCTACTTTGCCCAAAAGAGGACCTTATTTTTTGGGATGACTGCCCTCTCCCTGGCAGGGCTGCCCTCTCCCTGCCTCCGCTTTGCGCTCCCCATCTAGGTCCCTTGCCCTGAAACGACTCACTAGCTACAATTCACTGACAAGGGCTCTCTTCACGAAGATGATTAGGGATCACTTACAAGCCTCAGTCCCGCTGACAGGACAGACTGGCACCTTCCTGCTCGTTAGCCAGCTGACTGCCAGAAGGGCTTTAATCAGCTCTGGCTTGGAGGAGTGCCGGGAGGGTGGAGGAGAGGGCTGCCCCACGCCTCCCATGGCCTCACCCTACTGAAGAGGTCAAAGAGCATCTCACACTCCAACGCTGTGGGTCTTTGTCTCCTCCACGGTGGGAAGGGCCTCCCCTCTGCCACCACGCCAGGGGTGCTTCCATTAGGAGCGGTTCAGCTTCTCCCCCAGCTGCGGCAAACCTCCGCACGGTTTGATGTTAGGAAGCAACAGTAGCTGGAGCAGACAAGGAAAACATCAAGGAAAACACAAGGCTTCATCATGCAAATCACGCTTTTATGTCATTCTCCCAAATCCCCTTTGGGGAGACGAGAGTTGATTATCTACAGAATATGGGTCAAAGTTATGCCTTAAGGATCTTTCGGTGCCCTGGCTGCTTGCTGACATACTAGGGGGCTCCTTGGTGCCTTTTCAGGTTAATGCTTTTAAAATCCTGTCCCTGTGCATCATCATCATCATCCTAGAAAAAAATAATTTCCTGCACCCACTCCCAGGAGTTTCTCTTATGCTGAATTTAATTGATGCTTCCTCCTGCACTCTGAGGAATGATTAAAATGAACGCTACACATGTTTGGGAGCACCTCGGATTTCAAACTCTGCATGGTTTCTAATTAAAGGGACACACACAGGATGCTCGTGCTACATTTCACTCCTCTCTATGGCTATTATTATTACCTACATTTCAGCAGATGCCCTCACATAATAGGATCCTGATTTAGACTGGATAATCACCAGTCGTTGATCTAGGTGAAAAATGTCTTTAGGAAAGAATATAAAAAGGTTTGAGATGTAACTAGCCTGCTGGTATAGACATTGATATTAACAACCTAAGCGTCTGAATGTCTGGCTAACCTGGAGTATGTAGTACTCAAGCACGGGTGCTAATGAAGTACAAGAAAAAAACTGAAACAGCTAGGAGAAACCCAGCATAATCTGCAAGGATGTATGTGAGTGATGAAGCAGCAGCCCTTCTCTCTGGGTGTCAAGGTCTCTGCCGCTACAGCCAGATCACTTGTTTTCAAGATTGACTCTTCTCCAAGGTAAAGAGCATCAAAGAACTTGCAATGCTCTCAATCATAACCTGACATATTATTGACATATTTTACATGTTCCTCTGTCATCCATGGATGTGTTTCCACAGAGCACGGGTCAAAGCTGCAGAGGTGCTCAGCTCCAGAGTTCTGGGGAACCACAGCCCTGCAAGTGCCATGCTGTAGGATAAGGTCTTAGTGCTCACCGACCTGTTGGCGTGGGTCAGATGGGGCACGTGTGAGCAGCTTGCCATGCTCAATGCCACTTGCATGCCTTCCCTTCCCCGTGTTAAGTCCAGGCATAGTCAGAGGTGGCTTCATCCAAGGGCAGCTGATGCTCAGAGATATTGGAAGGAGGAGAAGGGTGGCTGAGTCTCAGCACTGCTCCTGCCCTTCCGCACCTGCTGTCTCCCTCGCAGCTGTTTCGTCTCTGTGCATCTTGATCAGGACTCAATTCCTGGGCTAAACCGCCTGACTTCAGGTCAATTTTTTGAGATGTTGCTCAGCTTTACCTTCTGAAATCTCAGGACCCAAATAGTGGGGGGAAACGACCAGCACTGAAATCTTGCCCCAGTTAGTTACACATCTGCATCATCAGCACCTGCACCTGATCAACAGAGCTGCACAACAAAACTAATATCGTTGTTTTTCTGTAAGAAAATATGAGGCTGTAAACCTCAAAGGGGAAAATATTTCACATGTATTTGCTATAAATATAAAACCAGCTCATAAACCCTATCTTGCAAAGCCATACAGTAATTTTGAAAACTGCAGCTACACCTCACTAGATGCAATGACCTTAAAATTTTTCAAGGCCTGCTTCTGACTTTGCTTACAGGAATGTAAATAAATCAAGAGCTCCCCCACTGACCGTAATGACAGTATTCCTGATTGTCACTGTTGTGGCAGCACAGTCAAGTTCTGTGGCAAGCGGCACCAGGGGAAATGCTATGATAGCAATCCTATACTGCATTGCGTGCATCTTTTACCACCTAGTAATATTTAAAATATGGGATGCATTTGCTTTTTGAATGTCTTGTAAAATGCTACAGGCTATAAATAATTCAAACCAATAATAATGGGATGCCCGGGCATTTATTTTTCAGGTTTAAGAAGGCAACTGTCTAACTTGGTGGAATAAACTCTTTTTATTGAAATAGTTTTCACTGTTGATAAAGAAATGGCTTGCAATTAGATGCACTGCATATTAGCAACAGAAAAAAGACTTCACAACAAAGCAAAATAGTGCTGGTGTATACATTTTTATTACTTATTCATCTTCTGTATAGTCTTGAATCCCTTCAAAATAGAATTGAACTCCTGTGCTTCTACCCTGAGCTAATGCTGTAATCACTGGGATATTGCATAAAATGGGAGCACTAGCTCTCCTCTAGCCATGTTATAAAACATTTTGCTTTTCGAAGACAGATTTTAGACACTTAACTTCAGGAAAAGATTAGGGCATATCTCTTGAATAGAAGAAGAGACTTTGACCCTCAAGAGGAGCAGAAGTAAGACACGTTGCCATCCTCAACACTTCCCTAGCATGCTGATTTCACCTCTCCCTTCCTTCAGGAGGCTAACATGCAATCCAAGACTGCCTTGACTCTTCTCACTGGATGATAAGCTTAGGTGACTATTTCAGGATAGTGGATTCTGGTATGGGAATGAGATACCTGCAAAACAGGGATCAAGTATGGAGTTCAGTATTGCTGGGAAAAAATATACATGCAACCTGAAAAAGACTACATCAGGTACTTCCATGACATCAGAACCAACTAAGCTTTGTTTCCTTGCTCGTCATGCCTAATTATTCCATCATACCACTTCCAAAAAGCTATTCCTAGTTACATATGTCACTTGAGGTTTGCAAGTGAAATAGCAGCATGTGCCATGTGGTCAAGCGGTCTCTCTCTCTGAGACATTCCCCTTTGTGGAGCTGCTGGAGAATGCTGCAACCCCTTGACTCTCTCAGCAACCGGACCTAGAAGAAAGAGCTCGAGAAAGAATGGGCCAAGGGTGTGGTTTTATGATATGAGTGATCCCATCTGCAGGCAATCTCTGCTGCTTAATGTGTCTGTGGGTTTAGCTCCCCAAGCTGAGTCCTCGGGCTGAGAGACAAGCACAATGTGCTGCACAAAGAAAGCAATGGGATCACACACTCAATGGGAGGGCTCAGTTGGGAGCCAGAACCTCCTTTTTCAGCAGCAGTCCCCAGACAGGCTATACAGCCTCAGCCCTATCCTAAAACCACAGCTCTAGTATGACAATAAGTGATAGCTCCAAGTTTCAGAATGAGCACCGGATCCCTAACTTGGGCAGATGGGAATTACTGTACTGAATTTCAAAGGAAGGGAATTTAATATCCATATGATGCTAGTGTTTTCTTTTCACCACCTCATCCCCCTGCATGCCAGAACCTCAACTTAGGCATTGTCCACATCCTGGTTTGAATGCTTCTATGGATTCAGAACTTGAAAGAATATGTCTATACTTGAAATTATGTGTAAGTCCATTACAGCACAATGATAACTCAACTGTAATTGCCTAGCAGTACAATCCAGACCAAAGTAAGTATAAGCAAATTCAGAATCTGGTTGACTATGAGAAAAGCCAAGAAATGATTGACAGAGATCCCTTCAAGACTGCTACTCTCACATGACCACTGATTCTAGTCCCCTGCAATCAACAAGAAATGTTGCAATAGATATATTTCTCAGGTTCTCAGACATTTTTTTCTACATGATCCTCTTCACCACAGGCAACAAAGCAGTTCCCCAAACCCTCTCATGAACTTAACACCAAGTAGGAATGACCAGAAGCAGCAAAATTCACATGGCAAATGAAGAGAGCAGGAGAGAGCAGAAGCATTGCCAATGTCCTGCTCCCGATGAAGGAAGGGAGCTCAGCAAAGCTTGGTAAGAATGCTTGCTTGCCACATAAGATGAAATGTACTAAGAAAGATTCAAAAAACATATCACCAAACTATTTTGCAACCCGAGTGGAGGAGAAAGCTTCTTTCTGGCCACAAATCTTAAGACTGATGCAAGTCAGAGCGCACGGCAAAGACTCTGGACACCCTGACCTGTGTCCTGGCTCTGTGGCCGGTGCCCAAACCCTTGCAAGAATGCCATCTTCTCACTGAAGCTTTTTCACACAACCTACAAAGTCCTGCAGCATGAGATGAAGGCAATGTAAGCACGATGCAGAGTGACAGTAGCTTTAAAATCCCTTTGGGCATATCAGTGCAGCAAATACCTAATGATTCATGCTTCTAGAGCACTAAACATGCCATTATCCCTGCAAAAATCTGGTAACCGTAAAAATCCCCAGATAGATAGTAGGATTGTTCAGCCAGTAAGATCCTGTAGCTATTAGATCAATGTCTTCTCACACAGGTAGGAAATGAGAAATTACGTGTTCAATAGTTGAAAAACACAAAATTTTCAATAGAACAAAAAGGGGGAAAATCAAACCCAGTTCCAAAACATTGCACGGAGAAGATGTCATCCCCTCAATTTGGTGTTCATCATAACAGTTGGCCATTCTAACAAGAAAATTGCAAGAAACTTTGCAAACTTTCTTTCAGACAAGGTAATTTCAGTAGAGGTCGAAAAGTGCTGATGGTGAGATCCTGCAGGCTGAACTCTAGAAAACAATTAATCTGTGTTAATGATGTCCAGAGGAAGTGACAGGAAATATTGCTAAAGGGAGATCAAGCCCATGAGCAGATATTACATGAAAGGGCAACAGCAGCTTAAGATGTTCCCTTCCATGTTTGCCAGTATTGACCTCGTTCAGGCAAACTGTCAATCTCTGCATCTCCTCTGAATTCCCATCATTATGAATGCACACACACTCTCAAAGTCTGATATGCATACATCTTCTACATGAATTAAACCAACTTGCATTTGTACGCTGAGCAGCTGGTCTGAAATTTACTCCAGAATAAAGTAAAATTAAAAAAAAAAAAAAAAAAGTCCAAAACCCATATATGCAGCTGGGATTGCTTATGAGTGAAAAATGTGGTATCTTTATAGCCAACAGCATATGTATTCAGTACGCAGATCTACAAATATTGGATTCACTGCCAAAATTATTGTTAAGCAAACTGGCTGACTCTCTGCATTTTCCTGGTGAACCAGAAGGAACCTGCTGATGAGCAGGAGACAAAGTAGAGTACTTTGCAAAAATTTAAGATCACAAATTTATGGTACGCACAATACAATGCTATCTAGCTTGTCCCAGAGAAGCTGGTATGTCCGGCAGGACAGTGTGTTTCTGACTGGGATATGAGCTTGGATACTGGTGAAGTGTCATCATCACAGTGATGAGCCCTGCTGGTGTGGCTACATTGCAGCAAATGAGCCTCTCTGGAGCAAAGTGAGGTACCTCCGCACACAGCTGTGGCGAGTGCTGTAGACCCACCTAAGAGCATCCACAAGTGACACTGGAATGAAATTCAGTTTTCAAAGTGATTCAGCAGCCTTCTGAAGTGCAGAACTCAACACACACAACTCCGATACATTGCTTAGTTTGCAAGATTAAAAATAAATAATTAAAAAAAAATCAGTCTTCATTTATGTCTCTCTTTGAAACATTAACAAATACTAAATTCCCCCCTTCTTATTCTAGATAATGGAATCTATGTAATGAGAAACATTTTTAATAGAGCTTCCCTGTGCTCTTACTGAGGGCATATTTTTACTCACTGCGTGGAGCTGACTTTGCACATATTCATTCTGCTATTTTAGCAGTAGGAGACTAGGTTAACACACCAGTCATTCACTCCTGGAGATCTGGATTCAGTTCCTGGCCTAGATGACAAGTGATAATGAGTTTGGTTATTGAATCTCCAGGGGATATTTGTTCACATTACTAAGCAACCGCATAATTTGGCAAGATGTGTTAAGTATGTGCTAAGGATAAGACCAGGGGCCAATTGCTCAAATGAGTGACACAATGCAGCCTCCCTCACATCACTACATCAACCTCCTCCTTTGTGCAGTTCTGCTGGAGATCAGAACTGCCAGGGTTTTTCAGTGTGTCTGTACTGACACAGGCCAGCACAGTCATGCAGGTACAATCTGGACCCGCAGATACAAAAAGAAATAGGACCTATGTCCCTACTATCAAACTCAGCGCATAATTCAAGGTTACATTAATCACCTATGCATCCTTTTTTGAGCACTCGCTGCACCCAAGCAATTATAAAACACAATGCAAGCTGAAAAAAATACTGAGTGTTTTTTTTTTTAATTACATAATAATTATATTTGTTTGCTTATTGGCAGATGGCTCTTCAGGGTTTGCATCTTAAGGCTTTTCTCTGCAAAACCAATGTTTACAAAGTTTCATTCAAGCTAAATGAGAACTGAAACTCTTGCATCATCACAAAACCCCATTAAACAGTATGTTTGCCATTGCAAGTACCAGTAACACTGCCATGTCATGTTGGCAAAGCGTTTCAGGCTTGAATTTCCTTAAAATGGGCAGATTGCTTCTGCAACCAATACAGCAAAAGTAGTCACTTATCCTAAAGTTACCTCCAGGTGATCTTCTTTTGACCCTAGTCTGGCTGACTGTGTCCTGGCTTCAACAGATGGCATGTGCAAGCCTTTAGAGATGTCCTCTAGACTGGTGGCACAACCACTGGTAGAGCAGACTGGGTCTTTCAAGGATGGTACCTATGGGCATGTAATTGCTACATTATTTTAACAACTCTGGCAATCTCCTTCCCCTGGGCCTCTATACAATAGATCTGTGAGCTCTGAACACATTCAAGGAGAGGGCTCATCCCAGGATTTAGAAAGAGAAAGGCAGAGTTTGCCTTGTCTCTGCATTATAGTGGCACATGCACTGGTGGTAGGTACCCAGAACCCAGGGGAGCAGACCTGTCTGTGCGCTCCCGCATGTATGGACCTTGGAAACTTTGGGGCCAAACACTGAGGAGTGTAAGGAGACTTAGATACCTGAGGAACAAAGGTGGTGTTCATCACTTTCTGGGCCTTCAGTGTCTACATATTTTAGGTGAGGGAAAGAAAGCATTCTGGATTTTCCCCCTGATATACTGGAGTAGAAATAAACCTTACTCATGGACCATAGTCATCTGCTAAAGATTAAGGTTCAAAAGGGGTTAACATTTCTAGCATGTAAGAGATCCAGATGTCACATCATCACCCAGTCGTATGACAAAAGTCAGAATTCATTGATAGCTTCTGCAGGAATTAAGGTTCAGCACCTGGCAGGCTTAAACTCATAGCAGAGAAACAAAAAACAGGAGTAAGCCTGCTCCCATTCCAACAGGAACGACACTCATCGTGGGGGTGGCTGGTAGCTGAGTAAATCTGGAACGGCTGCAAATCAGGAAATGACTTGTCAGCCAACTCCAAGTCTTTTTTTGGCACACAAGCCTCTTGGGGAGGATAGTGGCAGGAATGAGGCATTTATGTCTGATCATTTGGGAATTTTATGAACAAAAAGATAAAGTTCACTTGCTGTGAATCACAGAAAACTAGAAAACTCTCCCTGCCATGACCAAGAAAGTGTATGAGTAAAACTTCATTGAAGAGAAGCCATGGTAGAGCATGATATTGCTCATAAACAAACACCAGTAAGCTTACATTCACAATGAGCCAGGACATGCAGCCAACAATTAAAGAGCTCCCGTTTACATTGGAAATAATGTTATGGAACCCTTCCAGTTTGCAGTGAAGATCTGGACAGTGACAGCACCTGAGCCATCAAGGGAAGGTGGACGTGAGCATGATACTTCATCTCATGCAGCAAGCTCACGGCAGCTGGGCAGGGCATGGAGCCCCGCTCCTCACCTCCCTCATCTTTTGGCAGTACCCTGCCTCTGAAGCATGGGAAGCCACTGCTGTAGCAGTAGCTTCAAGTACTGAGAGAGATGGTTACAGCCTACCTGATTTGCCAGCCCATCTAGGGAAACATTGAGTCGTGTCAGAAACGACAGAGAAAACATTTGCTTTGATTTAGAGTGCCTGCCTTCTATTTAAGGGATGCCAGAGACTCCAAGAGCGTGAACAAGCAGAAAAGCGAGGAAGGCATCTAATCTAGCACTTGAATTTATTTTATATGTATTTTTCTCTCTTCTCTCATAACACTCCACCTTCCCTAGATTATCTTTAAATCAAGTTCTGCTCCAGTCTGATGCAGTTCTTTGGAGTTGTATAAACCTGTCTGCTCAAATGCTCCGCCTGCAGAAAAGCTGTGCCAGCTTTAACTTCATCAAACCGACCATAAATCCTAGATGTGCCAGAAAATGCTGCTGAAATGCCAAAGCAAGCCACGTTTTCTGGGCATCCTGCAGGGAGAATGAGCTCTGAACCCCAAATGAAGGATTGTAAAAATCAAGCCAAACTGTAATTGCTTCTTGCTAATTGGAAGACCATTAATATAAATATGGGTTTCCTCATACGTGAAGCTGTCCTTCCTCCTGCCAGAATTTAAGGATGGTATCTTACTTTATGAAGGCATTAAGGTGCATTCACCTCCTGCTAAAAAGCTCAATAAGATAATGACAGGAGAAATATGAACATGCATCTGAGGTAAGAGCAGTTGGGAAGCCACCCAGGCCAGCATCTTCTCCTGGGCTCTGGCAGTAAGGTGCCACAGAAAGCATCCTACAGCCACGCCAGAGCCTCAGACAAGCGTCCCCAAGAAAAGCACATTGCTCGTCACAGCCTCCAGTTAATAGATGCTTGACCAACAACAGAGTGGCAACTGTCTCAGCAAGCAAGGATGCCCCGACATCCCCAGGCAGACAGGCCTCATTATCCACCGACAGCGGTGTAAATCAAGCCTAAGCTGCTGGCGAAAAGGCAGCCCAGAGGAAATGAGAGTCGAGAACCATTTTACATTTGGGCCCCTTGACTCAAAAATCTGCCTCCGTGTCATGCGAAACATGAGCTGTGGCGAATTAAAAAACATTATGTCCTGATCCTATTTATGGCATGAACTGGTGTAATGCTGATGGTGTCAGTAGAGCTGGGGCAACTCACACCAGCTGAGAAATGGGCCCTATACGTTGAATATACCACGCCTGGGCATCTCTGACTCTTGGAAACTGCTGAAACAGCATCTGTGGCAGGTCAGCTTTCAGCTGAAGGGATTAAGCAGCTCAGGAGGTTGGTAACGGGATATGGGTGCTTCCATCCCTGCTCCTGGCTGCAATTCAGCCCAGGTTTATGCCAATCTTTGTGAATGAATAGCTGTGCCAAGAGAGGGACCCGTCCAATGTGCTCTCCTTGTGCTCCAGGCAGACATGCTTCTGCACCATGGAAGTAAAGCACCCTGCAGCTTGATTATCTTACCAGCGGGAAACTGGTGGAAATGCAGTAAACTGGTCTCATCTGTCCCTCATGCTGAGGTCAAGGCATATTGGTCTGACAGGCATGGGATCCCTTTTATCTGGGTGAGGGTGCAGAGGCCACCCCAACCAGCATCTTCTCCTGGGCACTGGCAGTAAGGTGCCACAGAAAGCATTCTACAGCTGTGCCTAATGCCTATTCATAACCATTATGAATAACATTAATTCAATGTATTCTATCCAAATGAAAGCTGGAATTTTCAAGCAACTCCTAGGAGACAGAAATCTTCAGAAACATTTTATTCAGACTGTGAAGTAAAATTCATTTTGTTGAAACAACTACTTCTGCTAGACTACAGAGTTCAAAGGCAAAAACCTGTTTATACTGTCTCTGAATGTCAAAAACACCCTAGCTAACCCAACAGAAAAAGGAATCTCCTACCAGGTGATCCAAACCCAGGAAAGATTTAGCAGGAAAAAGAAATAAAAGAAATAAACATTAGGAACCAGCAGACCACTTTGAGTAGGATCTGGCCAGTGCAGCAATGTTGAGGGAGGGCACGTGGGCTGCCTCTCTGCATCTGCCGTGCCAGCTTAATGGCTCCAGGTTGCCTCTGCATCCTCTGAGACATGAGGACCAGCCATGTCCCCATGAGGAGCACGTGGCTCCTTTTCTCTCTGGGGTTTTCAGCGATGCTGAAGAGCTGCCTCAGCCCTGTAGCCACCTCTGTGATCCTGATTTTGCTGCAAGAGGGAACAACAGCCCCCTCTCACCCTGCTGGCTGTCTGCGACATGGGGTTGGGGCCACGTCTGCTGCAGTGGCAATGAGTGCCACGGTGGCAACGAGTCCATGGTCCCAGAGAGGGCAGCTGGACCTTCCCAGGGCAGCTGGCACAAGTCCTCTGCAGCTGCAGGAGCAGGACTTGCCCCAACCGGGTGAGGTAATGACACAGCCGGGGTCTGTTGAGCTTCATAGCTGGAACAGGAATTTCTCTGGAATCGCTTGCTGCTTATAAATGTAAAAAAAGTAGTGTGCTTACACAATGCCGAGACTGAAGGCTTGAGCAGTGGGACAGATAATATAATACTCCTTCTGTGGCAGTGTCATTAAATAGAACTTTGCATAGAAGCCAAAGCACAGCACTGCAAATCTCTCTCTCCCTGGCAAAATCCTCACTGCCTGCATTTTTCTGTATTACTCATTACCACCAGGAGAATGATTTATTTTGAAATAGGAGGGAGAGGAGATGCTTGGCACTGCGGCTTTGAAGAGTTCCAGTCTTCTGTTCTGCAAAAAGTATTCCAGCAAAAATACCAGTGAAAAAAAAAAAAAGTATTGCATATTAAAAGGAAGAAAAGAAGAAAGTATGTTGTACAGTGTGGATTCCAAGATGATTCATATCCTTTTCCCCCTTCCTCAACATAGGTCCTTACTGTAGTGCGACATGTTCTGCAAAGAGTCTTTCCTTGATGGGGAAATTCACTGAGGAAGGTCAGCACAAGGTTTACGAGAAATGAAAGCTCCCCCCACTTCGGTGTTATTAGTGCTAATGGGAATGACTGGCTAAAATGAGGCAGCAAATAACAATTGCCTATCACCCAGATAAAGGATGGAGGCACTCAATGAGATGGCAAATGTTGACATAAATTCTGTGTACATGACACATATGGCATCTGCAGAAGGGAGTATTTTAGACAGCTGGATACTCCGTGGTTTGAGAAATGAGAAACTCTGCTTAATTAAGCTGTACTGACCCCTTGACAGGGTAGAAAAGACTCTACCTTCCTGCAATATCTTTTCTCTATTTTAATGCAGTTCCCTGAGGGGATTTTAAGCACATGGAGCACCTATTAGTTTTCCAGTCTCTTTTCATAAAAGTCCAAAAGAAGTATAATTCTTTGACTGGCCCAACACAATAATGATTTTCACTCCTGAAAAAATAAGTACACAATTATCTTAAAACTCCCTTCCTGCATTTAGCTCTAATTTATTATGAATTCTACCATCATTTAGTCATATGCATGAAGGGCCTCTGACACCAAACCTTAATAGAGCTCCTTAAAAATGTAGTAACTCAGGGTAACTTAATGGAGATTTCTGATGGGTACCAAACTATTCCCAGCCTCTACAGTTACAGCTTCACTGTCCCTCTTTTTTAAACATCTGAACAAACCAAGCTTTGAAGATGTTCTGAAAAGTGCATCAGAGATACTGAAGATGAGCAAGTTTTTGTTCTCATTCTCCAGAACGTGGCCACCAGCTCTCAGTTATGAGGGACGTCTTTTCTGTTTCTTGGACTACCTGACTGACCCCTTGTCTCAGCTGCAGGCTTTTTACCTCTCCCACCCAGCTAGCGTTTCTACCATCATTAGATGCACAGGTTTTCATTGAATTTTTCCCATCGTTATCTGCTTGATGGGCAGTTGTCAGTTTGCTGCTAAGCCTTCTCCATCTAAGCAGCCCCGGGAGGCAGCTGAGTTGGGCAAGTTTGATGGCGGGGCGATGCTGACTGATTTGTCAGGAATCAATCACAAGCTGCACAGTTCACCGTTTATTAAAAGGATGCCATCAGTTGATGATGTACCTGTAGGACGGCCAGTTAAATCGGACTGACAACCCGCTGCCAGCTCAGTACAAGGGAAAATACCAGTGCTGACAATATGACAGCTCTCCAGCGAGGCACCTGTGGGAATGGGATGACGATGTGCTGGTGAACAAGCTATTAAGAGCATGCCATGCCGCAGTCCCAGAAAATCCCAGAGCAGCGCACTTTAACTACTGAAAACACGTTACATACTTGTCTTCTTTCATTAGATCTTGTCTAATCCCATTAAGGTAATAACCTAACCAATGGCAATAAACCATCCACTCAACAAACAGCGTGTAGCTCTAATCGCCATTAATAGGAGATACCCACCAGCCCCTCTGTGCGTCAGAAAGGCAGCGCTACCCATACCCGCAACCTCCAAGTCCTGGCAGCTCCCATGTCTCTGGGAGCCAAGCTTGAGGGACACACGCTTGTGCAAACAGCAGCTCTTCCATAAGCTTGGAAAAGGGAGTAGGCATAGTTTCCTATGCCCTGCTAATCCCAGGTGCTGGTGAAGTTCTCCAGCAGCAGGGCATAGACCATTGCATGCACTGGGAGACTCTGCCTTGCACTAAGGGACTGGTACTGCCAAGGATGCTCCTAGAAATTTGAAAGCACCAAGCTCTCAAACACACTCTCCTCCTGGTCTGTGCCAGTATTGTCTTTCGCTGCCAGAAAGGCACTGGCCCCCTTGTGCAGAGTTTTTGCATTCTTAAAATATTACACAAGATTTTATTTCCACATCCAAGAATGATAAAAACTGGCAACACGCAGCAGATTTACTCGCTCAGGTTTATCCTTGTACCAACAGCAGTGAAAATCTGCCTCCATGCTTTACTATATGAAGCACCATTTGTGGAATTATTCATTAGCACTTCATTTATAAATCAGATTTTAAAAAAAAATATTGGCAGCATCTCCCTCTTTCAAATCCCAAACTTTAATAAAAATAGATTTCCTTTTCAGGATTTTGGGCATATAATACCTAGCAATAATATTTTTTAATAATATTTGTAAAATTTGGCCATAAATCTTTACCGCTAGCTTTCATTTATGAACCATGGGTGTACCATTGGTTTTATTTAAAAGGGAACATACATATACAACAACTCCTTTTGAGCCACCCATCATTTCTCTAAACTGTGATCTCAAGAAGGACGGACTATTTTACTCACCAAAGTGACTGCTTAAAACAATTTGCTGCTCTTGGCTCCTCAAGGCAGGGTCACAGGGCTGGATGCAGCCAGGGTCTGGTGCTAAAGAGCTAATGGGGGCTGGTAGAGCCCCCCTGACCCTCCCCACCTCCTCTCAGCCCACCCAACCCTGGGGTTAGCATATCAGCTGAAACCTCAAGGAAAGGCAATAGCTTGCTGAGATGATGTGATTTGACCATGTGCCAAGCCCCCATGCCTCCTTATCCACTTAGAAACAGATTTGCACAATGTGCATTTTCCTCAGAAACATCTGAAAAGATTAATAAATGAGGAGTTTGATTGTGCAAACCACTACTTGCATGAACGCTCCCCAACTTCTGCTAGAGCCAAGTCTCATAAATCCATTGGGAGTCTCCAGGTTTTCAACTTTCCTAAAAGACCCAGCTCCTAGAGGACCCCAAAGCCTCCCTGTCCTGCTCTGGTGAAGAGGAAAATCCACTGGAGGCCTCAATGCAAGCACGTCCATCACCTATTCCTCTTCAACAGAAGTAAGCAGAAGCCCACGGCAAATCCACTCTTCAATCACATCCAGTGTTGCAAATGTGTATTGTTGTTGTATGTCTGTTTTTAATAAAGAAAAATGAATTTTTACAAATCAGGAAGGTTTTAACTCACACCTTCAGGGACGTGAGGACATAAAGTACTATGTGAAACTTTAGTGGTGAAACCCCAGCAGTTGATTTGCCTGTTTCAAAAAGAGAAGGCATACTTTGCTAAAAAAAAAATTATCTCACAGTGCATGCACTCATCATACGAATTTATTCGTTTACCAGGAATACTTAAAAAACCCCAGCTACTCATCTGATGCTCTAATCAAGAAATTACAATTGCCTGGGAGATAAATATTGCTGTTTACTATTTATAACTGTTAATAAGCCTCATCCCATGAAGTAAACAATTTTCGTTCCCAGTCCAAAATATTCTCTTTAGTGAAAGAAAAAAGCATAATCTGATTTTTCAAAACACACCAAAACTGGACAGAATCAGAGAGGCAATATTTACTCAAGGAATTTCCTTCTCTCTGGCTAATCCCTATCACTTCTCACCACATATGACACTCCTGCATATTTCGATTTATATGGCACTTTTTCTCCAATGATTTATTAAACTGAATGGCAAAAGAAGATAGGGGAAGAGAGGTCTTATGTGGGAAGAGAGGTTTAGAAAATATCCAGAAGAAAGCACATTGCAAGACAAAAAATAATCATAACTGGGGCACTTCTGTAATCTGTTTTTGAAGAAACATTAATTTAAATTTTAGACATACCCTTTGATCTAGCTCTTTTTTTTCTTTTTTTTTTTTTTTTTTTTTTAAAGAAACATATATATTACAACAGCTGCAAGCAAAAACTGTTATTAATTTCTGGTGGATGGAAGGAGTACTTGATATAGCATTTGCAGGCCTTCATCACATCGCAGAGGGAAGACTAAGGGCAAGTTTTGTGGTTTACAGATCAACACCTCCTATCAGTGGTGCTTTTCAGGCGAGCACCGCCGGCCTCTCTGTGCTATGCAAATGGCCTAAAACTGTCAAGCCTGGCCCTGGGCTTTCTTGAAAGCCAAGGAGTGAAGAAATGTTATCTGGCTCCTGCTCCAAGTCCTAAGCGTGTGCCCTGCTTTACTATTCATCTGCGGTTGTTTTACCATTAGGAAGGTGAAAAGGAAGAATGTCCAAATTCAAAAAATCTGCCTGTACATGGAACGGGGCCGTGTACCTATTGCATTACAGGCTCTGTCATCTGCTGTGCTAACAAATATGTATGCAAGGAAGAAACCCAAGAAACGCATCAGACACTGGAGCGGAGATCCCTGCGCATGCAATATGATCGGGCTATTGTTTAAGACCCGTTTTAAGGGATGAAAATATTTCTCTGGCAATGCTGCAAAGGTAAAAGCAGTTCACATTATCTGCTGTGTAAGCACCGTTCACATGAATGAAATATACCCAGGGACTCTGAATCTTGTGACAGACCTTTCCTACCTGGATTATCTGTAGCTCGCTCAACATTTTTAGATAGGAAACACATTTCTTTGCTCCTTTGTGTTTGTTTACCTTGGTCTTCTCATTTCTACTTCACATTACTCATATGTGTTAGGCATCTGGCTCTGCTGGGATGATAAAACTGACAATTTCAGAGCCACATATCCTTGCTCTGAGAAGAAAGCAGCTTGCTTGTATCAGTCACAAGATACTAAAGCACGAAGGCTCATCCATAAATACGGTCAAACCCCCTTCTGGGAAGTACTATGGACACATGTTGTGATTTGCTGGTTGGAAATCTCCCTAGCAATGCCTCTTGCAAAAGTTCTCAAGAGAAATAAATGCTGATGCCCAGCTGGTGACTTGCAAGATGTTGCATGGGACAACAACAATGCTGGCAACAACGCTGGGCTAGCCACAGTGCAGATCACCACTTCTTCCTAAATACAAGATCAGCAGCCGGGACAAAAAGGAAGAGCTATGAAATGCAAGCAAGAACAAATTAAGAAGTCAGTAAGCAGACAATGTGAAGAACAACATAATGAAACTGAAATAAACACTTTATAAACCATAAATAATGTAGGGCTGCCTGAAAAATAGTTAAGATGACTACATCAGACAATACCCCCGCTAGCAGTTCCTTAAACCAATTTGTCAAATCTCTAACTCTTCTAAAATTAAACATATAACCTGATGCACTGAAGGCATTTATAAATAAAAGAGCCATCAAGAAGTATTATTAATTGCTATTTCTCTATGGATATTTGGCTTGGTGAATCACATCCCTCATGTCCTTCGCCATCACTACACACAGGTTGAAAGGGCAGGATGGGACCAAGGATGACAACGGGCCAGTTCCCTCTCCCCTGTACTGCTTGTCCTGCACTGCCACGGGCACAGCACACCCCACAAGCAGCAGCCAGGGAAAATCAAAGATATGTGAAGGCAGCAGAGAAAATACAAATAATAATTGAATGAAGGAGTGCACAACAGACAGGGGAAAAAAATAAAGGCCTTGTTCGCTTCCTGGAAACATTGTTTGTACCAGCCTAAGATAATAGTAAAGAAGAGCCATTTTTCCAGGGAATAAAATCATCATGTTTTTCTGAAGATAACATTACAAGTCTAAAACAAAAAGGGTATGGAGTTATCACATCCACTCCAAAATTTAATCTACCGAATACACTTGTGCATAAAACCAACACACTCATATGAGATCAACTTCTCTTTATCCATCTGATTTGTTCTCTTGAGTCATATTAAAAGGATACCAAATGTTTTGGGATTCAAAATCTGAAATATTTTGAGATATCTAGAAATAGGAACTTTTGAATGGTTCAAAAACACATAACATAATAAACCAAGCATACTTCCTTTTATTCCA
Source organism: Thinocorus orbignyianus (assembly GCA_013400375.1). Lineage (NCBI taxonomy): Eukaryota > Metazoa > Chordata > Aves > Ciconiiformes > Thinocoridae > Thinocorus > Thinocorus orbignyianus. Next base: position 1,725,060 of record VXBW01007510.1, on the reverse strand, counting down.
TCTTAACATAAAATTCCAGCTTCTTCTGGCAGATCCTACTTGGAGAATCTTTGCCCTGTTAAGTCTCATTCCTGCTAATTGTCTGCTGAAAGCTGAATAAATATGCTTTCAGGGTAGCTAATGTGCTTTGAGGGTTTTAGCTGTCTGTTGGTATGAAGGATCCAAATTTTCCTCGTTCCTGGTTTTTTTGGTTGTTGCTGTGGTTTTGAGAAAGATTATGTTAATATTCTGAAAGCAATCCAGGCTTTCTTTTTACTTGAGTAATTATTTCCACATCATTCAGTGCTTCCAGCTTTGGAAATATTTCCTGGGTTCCTCCTGGCAGTAATCTACCCCACAACGTAGAAGGGGGTAAATGCCATGTTTGTTTTTCAGTAACTGGGAGGTGTATAACTAGCTGTGGAATAAAACTACTCCAAAGCTAGCCTTGGCTCTGTTTCAGTTTCAAAGTTATTTCTTACTTCCAGACACCATTAATTTTGGGATACAGCAAACACTTATATTTGTCCTAATTTTGAAATCTGACTCCAGGTTTTTAAATGTTATTTTCATTCACACTGCAACATAAGGGAAACATTGACTACATATTTTAAACCAATTTGAGGTTTAACCTCATAAAAATCTCCTTAAGGTGATGACCTTCGCACTAATCCGTTTCCATCGCAATTGAATTTAAAATACTTCTTTGAGAGTACACTCTGCTTAATTTTCCTGCTGAATTAAACTTGGCCTAGAAAACCTGTGTTTTGTATGAGATGAATTTCCAACACAATTTTTGGACCACATCACATAAGCTAGCACAAGGTGTGCAAGATCAAAACAATAAATAGACTTTCTGAGTGCTGGGCACCCCCTGCAAAGAGGAAGGGCCAGCAACCCACTAATCACAGCAGGGTTGACTCAGCTGTCCTCATTCATGGAAGTAGGACAATGCATTTGAAGGAAACTTTATTGAGTGAGTGGTGTGCTGCTCAGTGTAAGGATGATAAGAATTAGCTCATTGACTGGCCAAAAAAGCTAATTTCTCTAGCTCAGTCCTCTCCTAAAAGCTGTGCCTTAACACATATAGCCACATTGGGTTTTTTGCATTTCCACTTGGAAGTCAGAAGAGCCTCCCTCCAACTTCTGAAAGACAGAGCGAGCCAGGGCTCTGCAATATTTTAATTGGTTCACTTGGGAGCCACCCAGATTTGAATTCCTGATTTATGATAATCACGGGCTGAAAATTCTCTTTATGCTGGAGAAGTCCTTCTTATTCTGCCCTCACTTAATGTCATAGTGGGGAAATATACATGAATGCAATTAACATTTATGTTCTTGACTTAACTTGACTTGGACAGAAAAAAAATATATCTCTGTCAGCTAGTGTAAAATTTGACACTTCTATTTTTATTATTAGAAGAATAAGTAACTCGGGCTTTTGTAAAGGAATAGACAGAGGCTATGCACCCGTCTCTTCTACTTTGTGGTCTCAGATGCTGCACGCATATATTTGGGGGATAAAAAAAAATCAATAAAAAAACCAAAGGGTTTTTTAAAAATGCAGATCAACTTTTGCATTCCTGGGTTTAGCATCCCCTGACATTCCAAGAAGCTGGAAGGAACTAACTTTCATCCTGAAAGAAAAGCAAGGCTCAGACAACTCCAGCTCATGCTCCCAAAGTTCACCGGGACACTTTGGAAGAGAAAGGCTCTGCCTACATCAAGTGCATGGTGTGGAGCCATAGAAGAATAGAGCAAACAAGTGCTCATCTCACCGCCTCTGACAAATGGAGACAAAGAAAGTCTTTTGGACACCCATGGTGATTTGGTCATTTTAGGGGAAAACTCAAGCCAAGCTGATTCTTCCTGCAGTGGGAGGCAGAGCTATTGCAAGGTGAGGAGCATAGCTATTTCTGCAGCATCTCCCACCTAAGCAACAGGAGAAGTGCTGTCTGCCCAGTCCAAACTTCACATCCCTCTCCCATGTACTTCTGTATCCCCTCCTGCAAAGTAACCTCTCTGTCCCAAGACCCTGAATGAACGAGCACACTTGTCCTTCAGCTGTCTGAGAGCATTGTGTTCTCCTATTAACTCCAGTCCACTCAACGCAGTGCTTTTTTATTAGCTCTTCCTCCACTTGTCCAGTTCCTCCTGCAACAAGGCTGTTCCTCTTCATTTAGATCCTACGTCTTTCAGTTTTGAAAGACTGTATCTTAGTTTTATCTACGTCTTTTACATAATGTATATTTATCTGCCTCTCGTGTCCCAAGGCACTGAAAGAGGGCTCTTGAGCTTTAAAAATTCAGCAACTGTTTTTCAAAGACATCCTGTTTTGTGCGTCATTCATTCCAACACACTGAAGACCAATTTTCCCTTAATAGGGTCTCAGGAACCTGGAGAACCTGGACAGGACAGATGAAGTGGAATTGCTTCATTTCTAATAACCCAGACATAGTGCAAAGTACTCTGAGAGTCTTTCATTCAGCACTTATTTATTGTTCATAATTCACCTCCTTCTGACAGAGAAGGGCATGATAGAGCTAATTTAATATTTCCATGGTCAGATTCCATTCATATTTGAGTGAAATATCAGTAAATAAAACTGAAGCACCATTTATTAGGCTTCTGAAATTGTCTCAGGTTAGGTTATCAAACACATAGTGTGCCGACAGCATGAAAATTAATTCACAATCCTGCTCACCAGACAGTGGCCAAGGAATCATTCAATCCAGGTGACCAGTGCTTTTTGAGATGCCCTACATCCTTCCAAAAATATGGTTTGATTAAAAAGTCCAGCTGAGATAAATGAGAACCAACTGAATACAGCAATTTATACAGAATTGTTTAATGGAGCTGAACAAAGCTGTTCGGTAGGAGTGGAGAGGGAAGAAAGTGCATGTGGTGTATGGGAAACAGGGAATGGATTTGTGTCAGATTGCTTCAGGCCACAAAAGACGAAATCCTTCTTATCCCCAAAAGGAAAATGTTCCATCTCAGCATTTACTAATTGAAGCAGAGGTGGTTGGTTTAGGGCTTTTTTCCCATTTTTTCATAGATACTGATCTATTTCAATCAGCATCTTACAACTGGCCATTGCTGAGTTCTGGATCTGCTGGAAGAAGCCTGGAGATGCCAAGAACTTTGTCTTGGACTGATGTTTGCAAGTTCTGCAGCCCTGGATTTTGGCACGTTCCCTAGGATTTATTGAGAGCCAGAAACCTGAAAGGTCTAAATAAGGATGCTTCAAAAGTCAGGAAAGACAAAGACTCCTTCAGCCACTTCTGGATTCAAGGTAGATCTGAACTCATGCTGAGTTTCAGAAATACTGGAAGAAAGGTTTCCTTCCTCTTTCCCCCAGTGCATACATTGTTTTAGCTTCCTGCAAGGTAATAAAGGAAAATTATGGAAATTGCATAAAAGAAAGCTTGATCTCACAATATTTCCAGCTGACTTTGGCAGCTTTAAGAATATTGCGTAGGTTGCTGAACTACTAGATGTACAACCAGCCTGACCCTTTGAAGTGCACACATCTTAAGTTCAAAGTGAGTCAGAGTTTAATAAAGTGATTTACTTAAATTGCCCATATTTTGAATTCTCATGGGCGAAACACCCCATTTAATTTGAATGCCACCAATGAACGGCAACATACTGAAAGCCTGGAAGAAACCGGAAAGCTCCCAAGGCTGAAAGCAAGGATTTACATAACCCAAGAATGACTTCATCAACGTTTCCTACTTATAACTCATTACAAAAGAAAAGGAGTTTGAAGGCAAGATAATTAAAGTAAAGAAAATGTAAGAAAGATAGAAAATACCAGAGCTAGTCAAGTAGGTGTTTTAGCTGAACTCATGCTTTTGGGCTATGATTTATTCTACTGGATGTGCCATTCATTGGACTGTCATAATCCATCCACAGTTACTGCTATTTGCCAAATCAAGTCATGCAAAGACCAGGCAGGGAAGTATCACTCACTGTAATACAGTACATCAATCAAAAGGGTTATTTTCATGGACTTGGTCTCTAATCAAGCAGCAAATCATTCTCCAGTTTTGCTATCAAGGACCATTACTTTTAGGAAGTGCTTAATCTGAAAAAAATGCATCCATTTGAAGCTACAGGGCATCTGGTAAGATATACCGAAGACAGAGGGAATGAAATATGTGTGACACAATTTACCCTCTATGTGGCATTTTATGAATAGCTTATTTGTGGAGAGAGTGGCAAGTTGCTGGCAAGACAGGAGTTTTAGCTTTCTATTTGTCTATCTTGTTGAATTATTGCAAAGGTCACTCCTGCACTTCAGTTATCTTGAGTGCCACTTTTGATGGGGGAATTTTGAAATTATATCCAAGGTGTCTCAAATATTTGCAAAAGGCTTCAGGGTACATATGCCTTTTTAATTTAAGTGCCTAGATATAATTTCTGTTATGTCTGCCTGTTAAAGCATTGTCTCATCAAAGTCAGGGTAAAAGCCTATAATGCCTCAATATGGCACAGTCCAAAGGTGGCTGTTCCTTCTGCAGGTGAAACATCCCTCCTAGGTAATGCTGTGCTACCTGAATGTGTTGGCTAGGTCAACGCTAGTATGAGAGAGCCATTTACTGCATTCCCCTGCCCTGACAGCTGTCACTTAGGAAATCTCAGCACGAGGGACTGTTATACAGTTACAATGCAAAGAAACAAGAAGTAATACCAAGGCTGACTTTGAGTTACCCCCAAAACAAGTTTATCATACTTTCACATAGCACAAGTAGCATCTTGTGGACCTAATAATCCAAATGGTTACACTGGGCAGAGAGTAGGACATTGGAGCCCACATCAGCTCTCAGAAGGCAGCAGTGATTGAGGCACAGGGCTTGCACCATCTGAAAAATGTTTATTTTCACCTCCTGTGGGTTTTGCTTTCAAAGACAGATTTTCCGGTGGTCAAAACAGGCCAATATGCCCCCACGTACACAACAGGTCAACTTCCTGATGCCCTCTACAGTAGGAAAACAGGATGGAGCACGGCCATAACAGACCCGACAAAGCTTCATGCTGGAACCTCTAAATTCCTGTTTTCAACTGCTGGGCATTGTTCACCATAGCACTTTGCTCCAGGAGTGATCCCACTGAAATTCATGGGGCCACTGTTTCTTGAGCAAAGGAAAACTGAGAGAAAACCATGCATGCAAGGGGTGAAAGCAACATAGTCCCTCTTTGTACAGATCTCTTCCTCGTCCCTTCAGCTTTCTTCTATGTTTTTAGGGGAAATGTTGTACTAAGAAGTGTTCTGAACTGTTTTCACAACGAAATTTAGTTGCTGCTTAATGGATCCTACCATTCTTTGTTACACATGATGCAGGGACCGTCCAGAATTACTTTGTAACGGCCGTTCAAAATGTGATGGAGATAATGAAACACGTTAGATAAATGTCCCTTAATGAGTCCTCTTTGCTGCCAGTCACCGGCTCTGCCTTGCCTGCGTCTGCTAATTCCTAACAGCATGAGGAAACACCTCTACTAAGTCACCGTCAGCTGAGCACATACGTAGAGAAAAACCCAAAGGAATCCAGGTTTTGTATATAGCTCTGAGTACAGATAATCAACAAAGCGTATTTTTCTTTCTCAGATATTTGTTTCAATTACAGCTTATTGAATCATCTTTGTGGCCCCAGAGAGGGCTCAAGTAACCATCAGCGCTGCTCAGGAGATAATTCAGGATGCTGTCTGGAATATTTGTCCTTTTTAATCATCTGCCACACACTGCTCTTTTAGGACATTGTCACTCAGAGACTGAAGAACAAAAAGGAATATTAAAGTGAAAGGGTGTCTGTTTGAACATGGCAATTCCCTGCATAAAAAATGAGTCCCATTAATAGGAAAGCCCAATCTATCTCCAGGCAGTATTTCAAGTCCTTGTCTGTCTGTAACCTCAGAAGAATTTAATTCCTTTATATTATTTAAATTATACACTAGAGGGAGAAATTATGAGGTACTGGTCATTTTAAATGCTTTCTTTAATATATACACTTAAAAGGGCTAGCAGCATTCCTAACAGCATTTTCATCATGGCAGTCTAAAAAAATTCTGAATTTAAAGTGTAGTTTTGTCCTATAGCCATCGGTCAGTAAACCAAAGGTTTAAACAGTTGGCCTCACAATCTCATTCACTAATACCCAAGCATGTAAAAACATAGTACAAAGTAAGTGAAATAACAGCAGACCAAAAAAGGCAAAGGAGTCGTAAAAGAAGAGATACAGTGCTCCTACACTCCTTAGTTCAAAACCTAACTGCTTTCAATGGCTTCCCACTTCCTAAAGTAGTTCAGTGCGTGGTTACTATCTGGTTTGGAAATCCTAGGGGACTGAATCTTTGGGCCAGAGTTTTATCTCCGTTACCTGACTGCAAATCCAAAGTAGCTTGCTGGTCTCAAAGGTGTAATTCCAGTTTATAGGCTTGGAGCAGTTCTGGCAGGGCAATGCACACTTTGCAAAAGTCTCTTCTTTTTCAGCAGTGGTTCCAACGAGCTAACTGAAAATCAACTGAACTTTTAGCAATTGTCACAAAAAAAGTAGGACTACACTTGATAATGGATAGGCCTAGTAACTACATGTTTTCTCCAACACTACATTCAATTTTTTAAATTTTTTTTCTGAAGGAAATGCCTATTTTTCATATTTTACACTCCTGTGCAAAACACCTCTGAAATTCATGAGAGGTCTAGCAATGTATTAACCATATACCATCATAAAAATGGAACGCCATTAATGCTAAGATTGAAAAATTTCTTTCTTCTCAAAGTAGCATAGAAAAACTATGTCCTGAAATGGCATAAAACACCTGTGTAAGAGCTTGGTCCAAAATGTTTTTAAAAAGAAGAAGACTCACGACAGTCAAGGAGTGAGTATCTTTTGACTTGCACACATATATGTGCATAAAAATACGTTCTTCTCTGAAAGTGAGGCTGTGAAGAATTTCCAGCAAGTACATGTATTTAGGGTCAAATACGTAGTTTAATTTTATTTGGGGCATACTTAAGCAAAAGATGGAGTTCAGAAGGGGATTTGGGCATTGCTTAAAGAATGAAAAGACCAGAGAGTAAAATCTCTCCAGAGCAGAAGCATTCATTTGAGAAGCAGATGACCTGAGTTCACATCTCTTCTGGATAGCTGTGTAGCACACAGAGGGTGGATGCTATTTATTTATATCCTTATTTATTGGAACATTTCCACTTTCTATAAACCACACACTCACTGGAGCAGGAATCTACACTGCTCCCTTCCCAGCTCTACCATAGGCAGCACGAAGAATTAGTCTTTTTCTGGTCTGGTGAGTATATTTAGTACTTCATAACAAAACACCGTCAGGGGCAATGGCTGAGAGCAGCCATGCTGGTGCCGAAGGCACTGTCCTGCGAGAGCTGCACGGGTGAGCATCCACCTTGAATCAAGCAGGATGAGGACATGGACCTGCTCCTCTTCCTGCTGTCATGGGCTCCTTTGCTGGGTTGGCAAATGGTGCTTGAGCCCCCTTAAGCATCCACTCTCCAGACAAAAAATCCAAACATGAACCATTCCTAGTACTTCTGGGTTGTTTCATTCAGTTTTTTAGCCTAGTCTTCTAAGGATTATGTGATACTACATAGTGCCTGCCTCTCCAGTTGCCCTAGGGACTTTTAGCCTGCTGGCCTTCATGTGAAGGAGAAGGCTGTGAATCCACACCAGCAAGGAGAGCCAGAAAGGGGAAAGAAAAAAGAGCAACAGTCTTTTTGAGTTCTTGAACAGAAAGAAAGTTTCAGTGGAAATATGTGTTACTAAGCAGAGCATCCTCAAGGGAGAAAAACTTTGGCCGAGAAGTGGATTTTCTGGTGCCTTCTAAGGGCTGAACACACATTGCCACTGCAGCATAATTCAGTTAAAAGTCAATCAACCAAGAGACATGCATTCACTGGAAAGCAGGCATCATTAGTTTGGCTGCTATTTGCTTATTAGCTGAGACAGCACCTCTCTCCATGGTATGCTGCAGGAAAAAATAATCTAACATGGAGCAGCATCTTCTGCTAAACTTAGGGGCACCTAGGCTTAGCAGTAAAGAACAGCCTGAGAAGCAAATACAATGAGCAGAGGACAAAAAATTTAGTCTGCTGTTTCCACAATTAAAACTGAGACGAGGTAATACTGGAAAAAATGGACTTCACAAGGCTGAAAATTGAGCTTATCTAGCTTACTATGTCAGTAAAAATAAATATAAAGCCTCTGTACCTCCCTTTTCAATATAAAAGTGTATTTTGTTTGTTCTGAAGGATTCTAAATATCATCTGATTTCTGAAAACAGCACTACTTAAAGCTTAATTTCAGTTCTCAGTGGTTAAGTTTCAGGGTTTTATCTGCCAATGCTCTTTGTGTTAAAGGCCTCCTTCGCAATTTTTTAAAACAAAGATAAAGCTTTTCTGTTCTGCTTTTAATACTGATGCAAAGGCAATTTATTTGTATATTGTAGGAGCTATGTGAACTGAACTGGATTTTAGTCGCTCACTTTAAAGAAGCTAGCATGTTGTTTTATGTTTAAAATACAATTTTTTACCAAAGGATGTCTATACAGCTCATTTTTTCTAACCATCCTCTATTCTTAGGTTCACAGACAGATCACGCTCGTATTTATGTCTGTTAATGAAGTTGACTCCAGTCCTTTACGTTTTCAGACTTCTTAGCCCAAGCAAAGGCCTTTAAAACTCCACAAGAAATAGGGATCTGATCCTTTCAGAATAAAACATAGGTGAAGCACTCTCTGCAGAAGTATGCATGCCACTAAGTATTTTAAGAAGGCAAAAACCACCTCAAAAATAAGTGGGGGAGCTGACTTGAAATACTAGATAAGGAAATTTGCAGAACTGTGAGATACCTGGAGGATCTGTTTCCAGAAATTAATCACAACCGTATTGAAGTCTGAAAACATCAACAAATGTCATGAGGAAACCCAAATACCCACAGCAATTTTTCCTGTGTAGGTAATACCTTGATAACTCTCTTTCTCTGTGCAACCATAAACAAGCCTCTTTCCCCAGCTTTGTTCTCTAACAGCTCAGCAAAAGCTCACGATAAAGCAATGCTGTTTTCCCCAGAGCACACTGTGCGCCTAGCACTCTTTACTCCTCCAGCTCTCCAAGACTTCTAATTTATAAATTACAGAGGTTTAGCCTGAGAAACTCAGCTATATGGCGTTGAGGGAAATTTCCCTTCCTCTTGGCAAAATACGACTTGCGCAGATACACGCACGTAGCTCAAGCTGAACTCCTCATACTTCAGGAATTTGGAACCGGTGGGACCAAGCCGCGCTTTGGGCCGTGACAGAGAAGTTTGCGCACAAGCCCACGCCTAGCTGAGGCTTTCATTTGGTTTTCACATTACTAAACTTTAAAAACCTGGAAAGTACAACAGAAAAAAAAAAAAAAAAAGAGGATGGAAGGGGAAAAGGAAAAGTCAAAATGGTAAAAACGGATTTCAGGGGGAAAGACTGAAAGCAAGTTGAAAAAAAAAGATGCTTTTTTTTTTCCTTCCCAGCACTACAAATCCCAGCTGATCAAGCTGGATTGACTCTGAGGGAAGGTCCCACATTCTTCTCACAGTTATGAATGGGTAAGTCTCAAGTACTGCCTTGGGCTCTACTTGGATGGAGCACCAAAAGGGTAAATGTTTATTTAAGCCTATGTCAAACACTTTGAATTTTTTCAGTATACAAAGCTGAACTAGAATGTCATGAGTAAGTGAATACTGGGACATTATGGTATTTCCTCCTCTGCTGAAAAGGCATTTCATTTTAGACATATGGGTTTGGTTCTGATTAAACTTGGGCACAAATTCAGGCCAGTGCTTTATTTATGAATATGGATATTTCCACTCCCTGAAGTTAATTCAAGGACTTTTATAAAAATACAATCACCCAAAACCAGGACTGCCACCAATGTAAGCTGCTGTGAGGGTGGGAAAGCCTGTCTTCAAGTGGCTTGTTTGCTCTGCTTGGCAGGAACAGCTTCTGAAAGCTGAGGAGGCTCTTGAAGAAATCTCACCAAGCAATTGAGACACCTGGGACATCGAGATGACATCTGAGAAGCCAGAAAAGAGACATCACGAAACAACCACCTCTGGATGCTGGAGACAAGCTGCTACTTTTCCCCTCTGTCTCCGCTCACTAATCCACTAATGATTACAGATCATTATTTCACAGCAGTGCTTTAATTCAGCAAGTGCCTTGTCTTCTCCTACATGCCAACAGACGCTTAAGACCCCAGGTTTCTTGTTCTCCATCCCACATATCTCTCTCAAATGTTTTCTGTTCCCAGGAAAAATCCTTTGAGGCCAAGAGAAGGCTTACATCCAGACATACTTCCACTTGCACCTTGATTGTCTGAATGGCAGTCTTTCAGTAATTAGGAAGTCATAAATACTTTTTTTTCCAAATTTCAGTTCCTACAGAGAAAAAATGCTTAATGTTACAAGACTCCTTCATAAATTAAGCTAATGTGAACTCTGGATTGCTCTTACAGAGACAGAAAAAAACTTTCTGTCTTCCATCACGTAATATGTTTCACCAAAACTACAAATCTGCTTAACCATTTCCCAACTAAACAGACAAAACAGTTAATATTCCACCAATTAGGAATTCATGCAGGAACAGTCATCTGAGTAATGCACGTGTCAAATAAAACATTTTAAAATACTATCACGACTGCATCCATAATGAGTGTGTACTCACTGCACACCTAAGTAGCTTCAGAAAAGAATTCACCTTCACCTAAGGGCCAAGATTAACAAATGAAGCATCAAATCTCCCTCCCAGAAAGAAAAAAAACCACAACCTTTTCTATAAAGTTGTTCAGACAAATGCTCCTATTCCTGTTCAAATAGTTTATTTATTTTTAAGTTCACGTAAGGTGACAAACTACCAGCTTCAGCAGCAGAAACTTGCTCTTTGGATGGTTTGAGCAGCAGCACTGCAGTAGGGTTAGTGACATCCCTGGCACCTGGCTGCATCCACATGCTTCGGGTCTTCCTCTCTCACTTTGCAACACAGTGAATCCCACCTCATCACCACCATTTTGCTAACAGGATACTAGTGCTCTTGGCTGCATGTTCCTTAGGTTCCCCTAATTTACCTATGAAGTACCTGCTGCTTGGCACTGACAAAACTAGGAGAAAGGATGCACAATAAATCACGCTCAGAGGGCATCTGAAAGGTGTCAGTCGAAGCATGAGTCCATCCATGTGTACCAATAAGGCTGTAGTGAGAGATACCCAGGTTTGCTGATCAAGTGAAAACAATGAACAAGGACGCTGGAGGGAAGGGATGCCATCCAGAGGGACCTGGACAGGCTTGAGAGGTGGGCTAATGAGCGGGCAGTGCGTGCTGGCAGCCCAGAAAGCCAACCGTATCCTGGGTTGCATCAAAAGAAGCGTGAGCAGCAGGTCACGGGAGATGATTCTACCCCTCTACTCTGCACTTGTGAGACCCCACCTGGAGTACTGTGTTCAGTTCTGGAGTCCTCAACATAGAAAGGACATCGAACTGTTGGAACAGGTCCAGCGCAGGGCCACCAAGATGATTAGAGGGATGGAGCACCTCTCCTATGAGGACAGGCTGAGAGAGCTGGGACTGTTCAGCCTGGAGAAGAGAAGGCTCCGGGGAGACCTGATAGCAGCCTTCCAGTATCTGAAGGGAGCCTACAGAAGAACCAGCCAATCTGCTCTAGGGAGAGGTGTCCCTGCCCATGGCAGGGGGGTTGGAACTTGATGATCTCTAAGGTCCCTTCCAACTCTAACCATTCTATGATGATTCTATGACATTAAGCTTTTACGGCTCACTGATTACAGACCAATAAATTTATGAACTCCCCAATGCCAAAAGCAAATGACTACAGAGCTGCTTAAGTGCAAAACTCCGTGGGGAAAACAGACACTGCACCAGCAGAAGTTGCATGGGCAGATGGCAGATCTACAAACCCCCAAGGAACAGGCAATGCCAGCACCCACTATCCTGACTGGGTGCAGATGAAGTGACCTAATGTCTCACTGATGTGGTCAGACGCAGTCCCCTTCCTCCTCCTCTGCTCTACCTCTTCTTTAACCCTCACTCCCTCTGCACCCATCTCAGTACAGAACCAATTCAAGCTTCCAGCCCAGTGAAAAACTGTTTTGCTTTGGGTGAGTTTTCCAGATGAGTGCACTGGTTGAGCTGTGTCATGTAGCTGCAACCCAAAAGTGGGGTTGACATGGCAAAAGGCCCAGCTGGCGTGCTGTGGCACTCTTGGTGATAGCCCTCTATGCCACTGGTGGGGCAAAACCCTGTGCCCTGCCTATGAGCAGGTCGAGATAGCTCCTGAGCACCAGGAGATCTTGAACAAAAAGTGCTCAGAGGTGATCCAGAAGAAAGGTGATGTGCAGAAGGAGGAACACCAAGTTCAGTACCATGGTCCCAAAGGGAAAGCTGCCATACTGGACAGTATGACCAAGAGGACAGCAAGCAATGAGCATCCAGTGTGAGAAAGACTGAGCTCAGGAGAGTCAGACAAAGGCCTGCTAGTCAACTGAAACACCACATAAACTCTCAGAATACAGTTCAAAAACTTACAAAGGGTGACCACAAACACATCACCACAAAAAAGTGTAAGACCAGGACAAGTCTGGGTATCATCACTTTCTCTTCATCCTCCCCCTCCAGTCCCTTTTGTCTGTCACATAGGACAGAGGCTGATTGTCTCCACTCTCCAAACCCCTCACAAGCTATTTTTCATTCTGTTTTAAGCAGGACTGGTAGTGCTGAGCTCCCAGTACTCACAGTGATGGCAATGAAACAGTCCAGCAGAAATTAACACTGGGGAGCTGGGGGGAGGAGAAACAATGGGTGTTTGAAAGAGATTGTTTTCTCCATCTACAAAGACAAGAGGAGAGCAACGTGCCATCTGTGTCGGCTCAGAGTGCACTCGCTGGGTATGACCTCTCAAATGATATTAAATGGATGTGATATTTTTAGTTTACACATTTTCACTTTTTGTGATTATTCAGAAAATCCCCTGCAGCCTCATGAAAGTTATTTTGCTGTGGTGCAGTTTAAGAGCAATCCAGTGAGCCACAAACAATAACACTGCCATTTGCCAGTTAGAACAAAAAGTGCTCAGAGGTGATCCAGAAGAAAGGTGATGTGCAGAAGGAGGAACACCAAGTTCAGTACCATGGTCCATTTATGCCCTTGCTAAGTCCACAGCAGGTTCATCACTGTGTTCAAAGATACTGTTTGGAGGCAAAAATGCCATATCCCAAGCTTTGCACGCTGAAGTACTGGTCACTCTTACAGTACCATCATCTGGTTTTCCACATGCAAGCATTGCAATTTCCAGAAGCCCACTGAAACTCTAAGCCACTAAACTTCCTCATAGCTTTGGACCGTCTGCTTTCCCATCCCAAAGTTTTCTCTCTCTACCTTGTACATTTTTATTCTAGCTAAGGATCAGAAGAAAAATTTAAAAATTCCTCCTGAATAAGGACTGTGCATCTTTCAGCACATACAGGTTCATGGGTACAGTTGCAACAGTCTAAAAATATTATCTTGGACAAACTGTGATTAAATTCCACATTTTCACAACTACACATAAGGGTAATATGACACGTGATGCTTCTGGGAACACATGCAAAGGCTCAGAACAGCATTATAGTGGATTCCCAGGGTATTTATCAACAAAGACTTTTTCTCTTCTTCATTCCTTTAGCAACAATCTATCTTAAAGGATAGCATAAGAATGTGTAGACCCCATGGCATCTAGAGAGAAAACAGATTTTTGTTCGTATACTTCCTAATATAATTTAGATCCCTGGTGATAAATATCTTATGGATTATCCCTTTTTATGCCTGATTTCACTGCTCTTTCCCACTGAGAAAATATTCTGTCAATCAATGTAGGTCCTGCTTCCTCTTTGTTGCATGCCAGTTTTCTTCTACAGTGCCAAATCCAGAACTAACAACTTACAGCAGGCAGAACAGATGGGCACACAACTGCCCTGAGCTATGGAGATGCTGTGAACTATTTTTAACAAATAACAAAAAATAAATCATCAATGGTTTACAAGGAGGTTTTCTGGTCCTGCCTCATGCAAAAGGAGAAGCTGCCACCATGGCCTCTTCCTCACCTTCTGTACAATATACACCTGCAGTTCAGATGGTATCTTCAGGGGCAGTCGGGTTTAATTTATATTTCAATATAACAGAAGAGTTGGTTATCAGTATAACCAACTGCCTAGTGCCCGCCAAAGAGCCTCACCACCAGCAGTGCAGCACCCAGCACTGCCACAGCCCCTGTCCAGTCTTCCTGGCTATAGAAAAACTTGGGCTTCTCCAAATCCTGTGCTAAATCCCAATAATCCCAGTAATCTGTCTGGAGAGAGTACAACCCCTGAGGAGACATGAGTAACCAGAGCCTTGCTCAACTGCAAGCCAGTTTTGGCCCTTGCAGACATCAGCCTGGAATCAGTTGGCCCAAATGTTGACTCTGTGCAGGCATGAGTATAGGTATGAATGTTTATGCATGAATAGGTATGAAATGCATTTTTATTTCTAGTACTCGTTTTTTAACATCACCTTAGCCTCCTGAAGCAGCAGTAGTTTCCCCACATATAAACTGTGTAAATGTCAGATTTATATTCAAAGAACCTGAAAATAAGGATCATTTGCTACCAACAGACAAATGGAATGGTTGGGAAGGCTGAAAAAAGAGAAAAAAAAAAGCATATCAAGTACCTCACTGGGCACAAAAAGCAAGCAAGCAAGGGTATAAATGAAATGATAGCATGAAAAGATCTCATGGCTCTTTGGGAAGTACAATTTTCTGTGTACCACATGAAGATACTGATATAAAAGACTGTCTGTGTAAATCAGACTGGACAAAATGGTGCCTCTGTGTCTGGATAGTCCGTGCATTAAGGATTAGATGCAACCTGGTAAAATAAAAACCTTCTCCAAATGCATTCTGTTAAATTTCTCATCAGTATTGCATAGAGGTAATTCAAACTGGTGAGAGTTCTTATATGTGCTTACTGGCTTCCAGCTTCCCAATACTTTTTTTTTCTTTTTTCTTTCTTTTTTTTTTTTTTTTTTTTTTTTTTTTTTTTTTTTTTTTTTTTGCTTGATATTGCTAGGCCATTTCTTTCTCTTGTGCCAGAGATATATCAACTCCTTGAAAAAAAGAAAGGCTAAAAAAGGCAATACAATCCCCTAGGCAGGTTGTTTAACACCTGCTTTGCTTAAGTGATTGGAAAACCCTAGTAATTTCTTGACTTAGACAATAGAACCTCTCTAATGCCTCTACTTTTTATTGTGGAGACAAAACAAGGATGGGTGCCACTGTAGAACACGCTGCCTTTGGGGCAGTGTTGGGTGCAGAACCTCCCTCCCTCTGCTGACCCCCAACCACCACCACCCCTCCTCACACCAGTCTTCTACCCCTTCAGGTTGTGCGGTGCTGCTGAGTCACACCAATCACCCGAGTGTGTGATTTGACTTGGAAACAGCCATCACAAAAAATACCGTAAAAATTGCAGCTGCAGAGAATGCAGCCATCCCTTTGCACGCCAGCTCCCTCCTGGGGACAGCCACCCGGCCTGGGCAGGGGACCAGGTCGTCAGGCTGGTGCCAACCGAGCAGACTGAGTGCACCTGGGCAGTTTCATGCCTGTTGAAAGCCCACCCAACATCTGTGTTGCTACCAAAGGAGATGGTCCTTGTTTTCCTAAGGGATCCCCTTTCCTTTTTCCAGCCCAGTCTGTTTTGCGCAATCAGCCCATTCAAGGATTTAGTTGGACTAAAACCATAATCCTTTTTCTCCTTCCAGTTCTGTTTTGTTGCACTAGTTTTCATCTGGATTATCATGATGGCGAGGTACCTCCCAGGGATGTGACAACCCAGTTACCAGGTGCTCATTCTTATTCTAAGAATAAGTAGCATGAGTGAATAAAGGCAAGGCGTTATTCACTACCGCAAACACGAAGCTGTTTCCTCTAGCCACATAAGAATAGGACAAGTATTTCCATCTGCAAATGTGTCAGCTAACTTGTTTTAAGTGATGTGATTTTAAGCCTGACTTCACATAAGCGTGGACAGCCCGCAGACTTCCCCAGTAGTCTAGCCACAAACAGCCCACATGTTTTTACATAAGCTTACCCTCACTTGTATCTCTCGTTCCTAGAGTTTTCCTGATTTTCACATGCAGATTTAACTCATGGATGAAGCGTCGAGGTCCAGCATTCATGGTAGGAGGGAATAAGCAGGATTTGCTGGCATGCAGGCATCCTCACACCCAGTTTTGCCTGTGGCCTCATGCTCCAGAGCATGACTGCTGTGGACAGCATCCCTGCAAAGCCTCAGCAGAGGCTACATGCAACAGGTTTAGGCCAAATGCCACCTTCCAGATGGTGTAGAAATCAAATATGCACCTAATCCTGCACATCCATAGAAAACTGTCTAGTAGAAGGTCCCCAAACACTTTGTGAAACCTACACTACACGTCTCACAGAGAGGAATGGCATGAGTAGATGGGGATCGTCACAGAAATTTTCGAATCTCTGGGAACTAGACATGGGAAACTGGGGAAAATGTGTACCTCTGTCCTATTGCTCAGTCTTTTGGTGTGTCCTGACTTCCTTTTTTGTTCCCCTTATGCACCATCAATTCTAGAAGTGACACAGCAGGAACCAAATTACTGGGAGCTGTGTTCATACACTCCATGGTGAGCAGAGCCTCCTAAATTTTTCCAGAAGCTCAAGGGACAACAGCACTCTGTCAGAGTCATCACTTAGAGGCAGATCTCACCTCAGCCCTCCTACAAACTTATATCTTCACTCCCAAGAGAATTTAAGACCTCACTGCAAAATGTCAGCCGCTGAGCAAAGGCATGATTTTATCACATTTTTGACACACATTTTCTAAGGAAGGTAAAAATTGGTGAGTTTTTTCTTTACTGCGGCAACCTTCAGAAGCTATTTCATCAGCCACTGGGGCTTCTCTGGCTTTCTGGGGCACCCAGACAGTTCGGCAGAGTTGGCTATCAGTTTTGAAAGCTGAGGTTTGAGCTCTGGGGCTAAGCCTTGGACCCCTTTGTTGTCTCAGCTCTTTGGAGTGCCATCGTAAGCTGTCTTGTCATACTGATACCTGAGAATTCATATGCTGGGGTCAGTTAGTGAGGTGTCCCTGAAGCCAAGGAAGCAGGGGACACCTGTACAGGGCTGAGATCTCAGTTTGCTGCAGTTTTTACACTATGGAAACAGCTGACATCTCTCTGGTAGTGGGAAAAAAGGCAAGAAAAGACCAAAATTAGGGTTCCGCACTCCTGTGGTGGAGGGCTCTGCACAGGAACTTGCACGGGGCAGTATATCCCTACACAGAAAACCTCATCCCTGTTTCCCCAGTGTCAGCAGGAAATCCACACCTAATTTCAGCAGAAGTGGGACTCGGGTTCGTTGCCTCGGGCAGGCAGCAGACACAAAGGTCTGACACCAAAGAGTACAAAGGCATGTCTTTTAATCTCCAGAATTTAAACGGGTTTGTCTTCTTTGCAACAGACAGATGTTGCCTGACAAATCTAGTAATGAAACTTTCATAAATTCTAACATGTTCCTCTGTAAAGCACAGCTCTGAGAGGCTGCAGAAAAAGGCTAAATGAGCTCCAGTCCCCATTCACACTGCACGAAAACATCCTCTGACTGTGAATAAAACATGTCTTTATCACCCTCCTTCTCCATTAAAATGAAAACCTATGACCTGCTACCCCAGCTGATGATAGCTTTACATTTCTGGGGGAAAAAGACAGAGAAAGCCACCAAAATGAAGACCACTAGCTGCATGTTTTTCAGTTCCAATTACAAGGAGAATATTTTTATGCCTGTCCTGACTCTATATGGATCCCAAGGACTGTTTAATACAGCTATTAACAGTTTATTTTAGCCACCTTCACATGAGATTCAATTTGCACTTGGTAGCAAGGTGTGAGACGCAAAAGGCTGTTGTTTGCATCCACGTTCGACAGGTCCCATCAGTCCATGGGAGGACCAAGAAGCGTGCCAGGTCCAGAGGGGCTTTGCTCCACGGATCTGCTTTCCATGCCCTCATGTCCCTCCCCACACAACCCTGAGCCTCTCCATCAGCGAAGAGGAGTTACTCCTCTGCCCTGCTTTTATCTCGTTGCAATTACAGGATGAGTGAAATCTGACTGCATTTTGATGCCACCTGTTGTAAAGTCCAAGAACAATACGCATTGAGACCCGCAGCTGTTTCCTATATTGTGCTCATTTTTAATATTGTGAAACCAGAATTCCCGGAGTATTAAACCAGCCTGAATTTAAAACAAAAAAAAACACAAAGCCACGGCTGCGATGCAATTTAACAGAAACCACAGAAGCACATGCTTTGCGCTGAGGTTTTCTCCTCACTATACAGAAACGATCTGGAGGACACGTACAAAGGGCCCCATTCAAACAGTCCCCCAAAGCAAGTCAGATCACACTCATGAAGAACAAGTTCGATTTGGCACAGACCCCCTTCTTGTGTAATCATTTTAGCAAAGAGAAAAGCCATTCCAATTACTTTAATGTTGTCTTGGACTTTCTGTAGATTCTACTTCTTTAATGCTACTAGGCATTAAATCTGCCCTCCAACCATAACCTAAAGCTGCCGCATAATTAAGTACTTCACCGATGCTACAAACAAATAAACCTTCCTCTTTCTGTATGCGAGTACACATGTACAAACAAAACAAGTGTGTATTATGCTAACAGTGCCTCTTGTATCCCCCTCCTAAAAATATTCTTTCCTGTTTATAAATTTTGGATGTCTGTGCATTCCCCTCGTAATTTTCGGTAAATGCTTCACATGAAAAGCTGAAGCCTATCAGCAAAAAGAATCGTGAGAAGGATGCCCAATGAAAAACTGACAGCAGCAAGGGCGTCCTGCACTGCTCTTGCCATCCCTTAGAGCCTCTTTCACGCTTGCTGTGACATTGAACACAGTGCCACCCCCCCAAACTGGAGCACAAAGATCGGTTCAAAGGTTAGGTCATCCCATTTAGCTCCCACACAAAGGCTCCAACATAAAACCCTACCCCTAATTATTTACAGCATAAATCAAGACACTGTCCAGAAAGACTGATGCATCCCAAGCCTGCCTCAACTGGCCTTATCAATAGCTTGTTGTCTTGCCTTATGCCAGGCCTATCTTCGCCGCAATAATCATGCAAATTGACAGCAAGTCATGCATATATATTTGTAATTTATGTGCTCAGGGTTAACTCAGCAGCTTTGGTGAAACCGTGGAAGAACTCTAGCAAATGAGACGCAAATCCAAGGGCACCCATAGTGAAACACTGCAGAAAGTGCTGCAAAAAAAAACCCTCTCAGAGGCAGCTTTTTAAAATACTCAGTTGTCAGTAAGTGGACTAAGTTTTATGTCATACGTCCCATCATTTAAACTATATCAGCCATTTTGTAATTTAGGTCTTTTTTTACAAGGAGTTATGATATCTTGTTCTTCGTTTTAACAGCAGCTCTATATTTTTATGAAGAAAGATACACATTTGTCATTTTTATTAGTGTCCGTCACAGATACTATTCAGGTTTGAGAATATCTAAGAGAGAAGAATCTGGCGTTATTAAAGTGCCAGCTGGACAGCAGGATACAATACTTAAGCTGGACATAGTTTTGAACTGTAAGCCATTTATTGGAATAAAATGAAGACTCAGCATCACATAAATATTTCATGAATTTGTATCAAATTTGCTGAATTGTTAGCTTCTGACAAAAGAAATCAGTGAAAAATGGAAAGGCTTCATTTTGACATTTTGAAAATGAAAGGTTTTGATTTTCTCATTTGAAGTTACTTCTGTATACAAATTTCCCTCATTTCTTAGAATATTTGAATTGGTTTGAAACCAAAATAAAACCTTTCATTTCACGTCAAACAAAATGTTTCACTCAACTCAAAGCATTTTGGAGTCTGTGGGGTGCGGTGGTTATTAGCCCTCAATTCACTGAAAATTTCATCTAATTCACTCTCATTCTGACATGAAACCATCCCTTTTTTCCCCTCAGAGACACTGGGAAACAGAAATGCCTGTTGTTCTCCATCCTCTGCTCAATGGATATTTTTCATATGCAGCATCTGATATTCTATGAAATGGTTTTAATACAGGGAAGATCTACTCAGCACTTTAAATACTTTTTACTCGTAAGTAAAAGTAAAAAGTAATAGCAACAGAAATACCCAAAAGTTGGTTAATTATGTTTTCTTCCCATTTATAACAGCTTTTTTTAGAAGCCCCCTGCCCTAAGGTCTAGAACTCAGCCTTTAGGTGTTATTTCAGGAGTGACAATGGGGTTTAACAAGCCTTTAAAATCATCCAACTTCACAGTTGTAACAGCTGTGGCTGCATCACACAAGGTGACCTTTCAGCATCATTCAGACTCCAAAGACCAGATGCATCTCATCCACCCTTAAAAAGTAGGCATCTGGCTTTTATGGCAATATAGGGGCTACCTCTCTAGAAAATAGAGAGAAACAGGCAGTTTGACAAGGTAATTAGTCCTTGGACTAATTAGAGAGATGTTTCAAACAAGGAGGAGAACAGATCTTTGGAGATATCTATCATTAGTGAGTGACTATAGGGAGCATTTGTTCACAGCATCTTAGGGTAAATGCCCAAATTTTTAAATCAGTCTGACCCTGGAAGCTAGCACAGACCCAAACATCTCACAGCCTTTAACTGGGCAGCAGCAGCCACATCTGCTGTATACTGTGCCACCTCTGCGCACCATTCCCAATTACTCCCAAAGAGTCAGTTCCCATTTCATGGGCAAGTAAGTACCACCATGGAAATGTTGATCTCTGACAGGATCAAGCCACAGACTGCAAGGTCCAGGATCATAGGATCCTTTTCCTCCTGTCCCTGGCTCCATCATAAACCCCAGAAGCACTCAGACAAGGAAAACTGCATTTGTTTCTGTGTGTCTGAGGCCAACTGCCTCAATTCCAGCAGTGGTTCCCCCCTGAAGCTCAACATGAGGAGCAGTTTTCAAGCTGGCTGTGCTTCACCTCCAGTTTCCTACTGAGGAATGGGTGTTCACACAGCTATTGCTCGTTTTTCTTAGTTACCTTTTGCAGAGTGTTTAAAAGCCATGCAATGAGCTCTGCCACTCCTTCACCTGCCCTGCATCCTCTGTGTTCCCAACACATGTCTGTTGACTAACTTTCCTCCTCCCCCCAAACCCAAGGCAAGAGATCTCCATAAACTTCTTCAGTCACAGGTGCCTTCACAGGGAAGTACAGGAGGAGTAACAGCACAGATGGTACTTGTCCTTGCCCTCAGCGACATGTTCTCCCAAGGGTGCCAGCCACCACTTCACCCCCGACAGCCCTTGTGGGTATCCCTGTGCCCATGCCGTGGCAGCCCACCTCAGTGTTTGCTGATGGCTTGTATCTCTGCCAGCCCTTCTTCAAGCCAGGGGAGAAGAAAGACCAGCAGGCCATCCAGACCCAGGCAAGGAGGTTCCATATTCCAGATACTGGTCTTTTCTCTATTATCACTCCAATGACAGTTTTGTTAATGTTATGATTGTTGCCGTTTGGTTCGTTTTTTCCCTGTTGGTTTCTCTTTAGAGGTTCCTGTGATTTAAACCTTGGGGCAAGGGAGAGTAGTATCACCCAGGTCAAATGCAGTACACGTTATTCAAAAAAATACATATATTACCTATTACCTTTTCATTGAGAGTGCGTCTGGGCACTTTTCCATTTGCTAAAAGAAAAATAGAGAAAAGGGTTATTCTAGAGCCAAAGACAAGTAACAAATCTGTGCTATAAATAAAAATCTTCCTAATACATCATTAGAAGAGGAATATTAGTTTGTGGAAAACTCAAATAAAAAGGACATTACTAAGCAATAAAATATATTTGATTGGTTTTCTCTATTTTCAGTATTATTGTGGATTTTCTGTATCTGATTGTTATTTCTTCTTCTGTGAGCTTTAATACAAAGCAGAATCACTGCACCGGTATTTTTGTGGATCAGATGCTCTGCAAGCAAATTGTGTTGTCAATGACTTCTCTGTAAGATGAAGCAAAAAATAACTGAAAGTAGGCACAGGGAAAGAGCTCATCTAAGTGCTGTCTTCTAGCAGTAAACATATATCCTGTGTCATGTAAACGTGACATGTAGTAAAAGTTTTCTATTATGTTTGAAATTCCTTTTAGTAAAGTGCACTAAAATGTATGGGTTTGCTTTATTAAACAGATGTATAATTTGCTGAGAAAACTCAAATCATTCTATGCTTTGTACTTTACATACATTATGGGTAGTGTGTCAAAGAGGATGAGCTGCAGAAATCAGAATGATGTCTTTCAGGACTAATTGGCAGGTATGACAATTTTGGTTATTATTACAGAAGCTATTCTCCTTAGTGATGTGTCTAAGGAAGAATCAGAACTAAAATGTTAGTTCCTAATTTAGTCTGAATCCCTTTTCTGTCTCTGCCGGTGATATGGGTGATTTACCAGTTTTAAAATACATTTGCCAGATAATTAACGCACTGGAAGAGCTTTAGTGCCTTTCTCAAGCTCAGTTAATTTTCCACATGTTCGTATTCCAGCCATACAACCACCTTTTAGTGGAGTTCACAATATAATGCAAAAGAAAGAAAAAACACCCCGAAAGATTTATAATTCGTGTCTAAGTGTAATTGCATGGGCATGAAATTAGCAGGAGCACAAGCAGAGCCATTTTGACTTGTCAATCGTCGGGTAATGCTTGTCGTATTTCAGATCACAGGTATTAGCTCAATGTCCATTTTCTCTGCAGGTGCTGTACATTTGCACTGGTAGATGGTGCAAAGGAATGGCACGTGCCTGTCTGTGTCTCCTAAGAGTCACCCACAGCTGCTACATTGACATTTCACGACTGCCCTCATTACTGTCACCGCGTGAAGCGCAAATGAGAGCGCTCCACGTGAAACTCTATCAATTTCTGAGACCTTGAGACTCATCAAGGCAATACCCGCTTCGAGCGGAAATAAAATGATTTGAAAATACATAATGAGAAATTGCATGTGGAGGGGAACTACTAAAATAGCATGTCAATATGTGAAATACTCTTTCAGCCCACCCATTTGTACAATCTGAAAGTTACTCACTCACTGATAAGATACACTCGATTGCAAAGATGTAAAAGACAGCGATTCTTTTGATAATTACTTTAGCAATACACATGTAAATGGCATTACAATTGAATCTTGCTCAGAAAAATCCTTCTGTGTATTGGCAGAACATGGATTTATATGAGAAATGCCTACAAAGAGAAGAATGCAAAATAGCAACAAAGGAAGCCAAGTTAATAAAAAAGCAACAGTTCAAGCTAGATGTATTTATAATGTGGGGGGTTAGGTTAACGAGAGCAACCTGAAGTAGCTACTTTACTTTAAATGCCTACTATAAATGTAATAAACACTAATTATGGATAAATACTCACATTAATTAATTTCTAGAAGCTGTCACTGAAGAGCAAAACTTCAAAACATGATGTAATGCTTCCACACTAGAATACTATCTAAAAAAAATTCAAACTGCAAGCCTCTAAACCAAATCTTACTATGATGGTGTCATGACTTGAGAGTTAAAGGGTCAACCTGAGTTTGAAAGAGTGAGGTTTACAACAGCTCACACCCCAAGAGGCACAAGTGCAGTATATGTCCTTCTGAAAGAAGGCCCTGCTGGGCACAGACCAGTTCAGAAGAGAAAACCACAAGGTCTCGGTGGCAGCAAAGCCAGAGGAGACAGAACTGTGGTGCCAGTGCTGGCTCTTCGTGATGTGCTGCAGGCTATGAAAAGACCCCGCTAATGACCAATTTTCTTCTCACAAAATAATTCTTCTGACAGGGAAGCCCCGGGAGGGACATAAACTATAAATATTCCTAGCTGCTAAATTATGTCAGCCATTAACAGGTTTTTTATTTTTATCCTGACATTATTTAATACAAAACACAACAAATGCTGCTGAGGTTTTTGCACCACCTTCATGACCAGGAGAGATAATTTCCTTCTGTGCTATGATATCAATAGCTCTGTGGTGAGGTAAGGATGATTAGCAGAAAGTTGGAGAGATATACCACTGAAAAGGGATTATTGCCAGAAGATTTCATCTCTGTTACCACTGTTTCAGCTTGCTAAGTGTTATCAACACAAGAGCCTTGGTACAGAGAAGGTTTCTGGAAGGATTATCAAACATATTATATTCAGTGTTGAAATGACTGTTCCTATGAAAACCAAATGGGAGCAAAGGAAGACAACAGCTGAGTACTTCTGAAAATGCCATCTCAAAGCTTTATCCTACCTCAGTCTTCACATAACGTCTCGGTATAATCTGGTCGTGTAACTATACTCATGTGGCTTTGCCTACCTCCCCCATACCCAGAGTCGAATTCATTTCCAGCTCCACCTGCCTGACTCAACCCAGGTAAGGCTGTCAAAGGCTGTGCATCTCAAGTCCTCTCTCACAGCATGTCCACTTCCCACTGTTCTTGCAATGCAAAAGGACCTTCAAGAAGACACAAACAGGAGAGGTGTAAGAACTGAGGATGGAGTCTGTAAATCGACCTTTTCCTGCATCTCTTGCAGTCTAGTAAATATAATCTCCTAGATCCTTTAAAATATCATGATGACCTAGAACCCCACCAATACAAAGATGAGTTCTCTGCTCAATGCCTTAATTTAATCTTCTATAATAGTAGATAACATTTAATAATATTTAGTTTCATCATAATAGAAGGCATTCTTGCAATACAAAATACATTCCTAATGCCTCCTAATAATGAATAGGCCAGTTCAGCAAGTCATACAAATAGCTCTGTAAGTCTGCTCTACCGTAGTAACGTATAACATCCTCTTTTGTCTCCAGTGAGCTGGAAAGGACTTTACCATCATCACCTGATTCATACATGTAACCTTGCCTTTTTTCCAGAAAAACTAAAGAATAAAAATGTTTATTGATGATTTCTCTGTTCTGCATCATTAACAATTTTGCCACCTCCATCAAGTAATGCCTTATACTGTTGCTAAGATATCTTTTCTTCCTAACATACTTAAATAATCTTTACTGTCCCCATCTCTGCTAACCATTGATTTTTCCCTGATGTCTTTAGCTTCCCTCATCAATTTTCTACACTTTCTAACTTCTAACTTATATTGATTACCACCTCCTATTCTTTTTTTTTTTTCATTTTGCTTTAATATTGCATCTTTTTTCTAGTTACTGCCTGCCTCATAACCCTATAACAGGATGGGCTTTGAGCCGATAGCATCCCACTCCATAACAGAATCTGTATCTGCTCATCCAATATAATCCCCTTTAAAAACTTCTATTTGCCATTTCATAGCAAAAGGTTTTCTTGTAGTTAATTTTGCTAGTAGTTTTCCTTACTTTTTTGTATTGACTTTTCTGAGGAATAAAGCTTATATATTACTTGTTCTTTTATGCCACATATCTCCACACCCACATGGAAGGTAACCGGGCTGTGATCAGAGGTTCCTCACCAGCCACTAGGGTAGAACGTCTTTATCCACTCTAAGAAGATTTTAGAAGGCAGTTACTTCCTGAGGTATGATATTCTCATCCATCTTTTCTTCAAACTTTATTAACATGTTAGCGCTGTCTTCACGAGGCAGCGTGTCTCCCACTGTGATGCCCTGCATTGCTGCCATTCTTCCTTCCAGCCATTACAGACAGAAATGTAAGCAGCACCGAACAGATTTTGCTGTCTGTTTGAACACGGTGAGTGATCTGAGGACTATCACCACCACACTCCTAAGCGAGAACCTGCTGATTAATATCGATCCACATGCTTTCAAGATCCCAAAATTTTGAGCTATCCATATTCATACAACATAAAGCAGCAGCTTTATGCAGACTGTGTAGACTCTCCTCACTCCCATCCTAGCCTTCTAGCCCTCTCTGTCTTTCATAAGCAGGATAAAATCAATGATCTTAATATTTCAGTGTTAGGAACCAACCTATTAGTTTTCAGAAATGGCATTTATACCATAATTGCATCTTTTCATCAGGGATAATATTGTGTTCTTGTTGCTTGTCTGAACTATTAGCACAGTTTCCACGCTCTAGGATTATCTGACATTCTCTACCACATTGACCCAATTTTTTTGCAAAAAATCTCAGTTTGAACTCTTTACTGCTCCCTCTTTTGTTTTTAGCTATATATCTCCCTTGATGTATTATCTAGTTTCCAGGAATTAAAACTAATTCCTCTTCCTCCAGCTTTGTATGTACAGGACTCTGTGATCTGGGTGGGAAGTGACACATCATTTTCCATATAACCTAAACTTCCACTTCCACCTCAGAAACGCAGTCAGCTGTTCAAACCCCATGTCTCCTACCTGCTGTATCCCCATGAAACAACACCTAAGAAAAGCATGCTGGCTTTTCTCTGTGTCCTTGATTGAAGTCTTCTATAATCTGCATAATTCTACATTTGCCTAAATAATTTCCTCTATTGTTGAGAACCATTGGTAGAAACCTGCCAGCTTTACAGTTTCATTTCTTGTTTTTATGACAGGGAGACAGCTGACAGATTTTTTGCTGAATTCTCTATTCATTTGCCTAAACATAGCATTGTTGGTGATAGTTGAATTTTAGGAGGAATGATTCATTGCTCCACAAGACGTAACCCTCAGAGACGTAACACTCCACAAGATGTAACCCTTCCAGTGGCTCTCTCTTGTGCTCTGCAAGGGGAAGTTTCTCCAATATTTTTTCAATGGATATCTGAGAAAGGGTTAGTATTTCTAGCTAATATGCATATCTTCCAGTTTGCTGCCATCATCTGATCACATTTCTTTAATTTCTAATATTCCCTTTTTCCTTTTCACACATTCCTCCCCTTAGGATCTCAACAGCATCCAGTTGTCCAAGTCTGCTCTCTCAAATGCTGCATGGTAGTGGGATCCAAGCTTCTAAGACCATGTATACTGTCCTTCATGATGACGATTAGCTTGCATTCGTGTACTGGAAATCTCATGTCTTACCAAGAAAAGTCAGTCCAAAGTAGCTCCAAACTTGGCATCTGACCAAAGAGTGACTGGCACCTCGCTGCACAAACAGATCTTTTCAGGAGTCTCACAAGAACCTTGCCCTGCTGGTTGTGTGGAAAACAGTGAGCCCTGTACCATACAGACAACTGAACAAAAAATAACAGGACAGCAAAAATACAGATGTTTCAGCAAAACACCAGACAGACTTTCCACCTCTTCACCCGGAAAGCAGCTTGCAACTCCTGCCTTGCATATATGAACTCTCCTTAGCACAACCACTGCCCCATCCCTGTCTGTAGGGGTAGTATTTAACTATTCTCACTTTATAAACTGTATCACTGTGGAAGACTACGACTAGTTCATTTAGAATTGCTGGAGAATAAATGACACATCAGTTAGGTTATTATCCAAAGATTTATACAGATTAGCATAGATTTGTCATTGTAATATATGTCTGGATTCATAAAACTTCAGCAGTCAAAAGGGAAAAAGCCATGAGGGGTCTAGGTACGGTTATGTATACGGGCTTACAGACATCCCTCACGACTTCAGAGGCACACTTGAGGCCACAAAATTAGAAGCACAGCCACCCTTGTCTTCGTATTCAGGCAATGAAGGGTGATAGATGGATTGAGTTTCTCTTGAAAAGAGCCTGAAATCAAACTGCTTTTTGGAAAGTGCTTATTCCTCTCCCCTGACTGTACGGAGGGGGCCTCTGCCACTTGATTTAGGTGGGCTGGTCCCTCACAAAGGTCAACAGCTAGCAAATACCAGAAAAAATACTCAGTTAATGTTCGTCTCCTTTGAATTACAGTATTTTCCCAAAATAGACTGGTCAGCTTCCTCCCAAAGAACTATTTTAGTTGTGTGTTTTTCTAACAAGAGGCAGCCCTTGTGATCTTGTTCAGACACAACCAGTGATTTGGTGTGTTAATAACACCTTGGTACTAAGGTAACCTAAGAATATAAAATATTGAGGATGTGTGACGTTCCAGTCTTAATATGCTTTTCCTGAGGAGCTCTGCAATGAGGCCAGTTATTAAGTGTTGTTATGACACACTCCTGGGCTTTCACTTTGACTTCTTCTCACATCTTGTTGAGTCTTCCAACGTCTGAAAAGGCCATTTCAATGCGCTGAGGTCATATGTTAAAAAGCTGAAAGCAGAGGCCCTTGCTAATGGTGCTCTGAAAGCAATTGTTTGGCAGAAGTTCATCGCATAAATCGCTCTGAACTTTTTTAGGATCGTAAAAGTAAAAAATATACTTTGTCCTCTAAGGAGGCAAGGTAAAGATGATGTCCAAGAGTCATTGTTCAGCCACCAAGAGCTGGAATAGGGACTGGAGTAAGTGGGTGGGGAGAGAACAGGCCACTAGTATCAGCGGAACAGTTAGAAGATCCCTGGCAGGCAAGAGGAGGGGAGAAGGGAGTCAAGAAAGTTGTAAATAACAACCAGGAGAAATAAAAATATTCCTAAATACAAGTACAGAGTCAGGCAAGTCTTTCAACTACAAAGCTGACATCAGACTTTTGTTACACGGTCACGTTGTAACATTTAAATTTAGCACAGATTTTAATAACTTTCATTTAAAA
The DNA here is from genome assembly GCA_013400375.1 of Thinocorus orbignyianus. Classification (NCBI taxonomy): domain Eukaryota; kingdom Metazoa; phylum Chordata; class Aves; order Ciconiiformes; family Thinocoridae; genus Thinocorus; species Thinocorus orbignyianus. The sequence goes on along the minus strand of VXBW01007510.1, from coordinate 1,696,388 downwards.
TTTGTGGTAATTCCTGTTTGGAAATGCATATTTTTGCTTAAGGACAGTTTATTTCTGTTTAGGTGGAACACAGCGCTCAGCAGTTTTAACCAAGCAAGGTAACGTTAATTAAAACAAGTAAAAGAGACTTCCCACAGACTGCTGTACCACTTGAGGCACTCTGCCTTAAAGACATACTAAAAGTAAACAGATGCAATTCTTTTTTTGGTTACCTCTCTATCTGTGAGGAAAAGGTTTTCTCCAAATGCCCAAGTGTTGGGAAAACCATTTAAGATGAGTTGTGTTGGTGGGTTGTGGTAAGGGGCAGCTTTGGACAGTACAAAGAGGCAAAAAGGAATCACGTGGATTCCTGCTTCAAGCCCTTTTCTCCCCAAAATGAGACCAACAGCACCTGGACAAACAGTCCACAGGAATTTCTTCCCACTAGGCACAGAGCAAACTTGCCCTGAGTTCTCACAGGAGTAATACTCCTTGGGACTCAGTGGGAGTGTGACAAGGTGATTTGCAATGCTAAATCAGACCATCACACTCATGCAACAGCATTTGGCTCTGCTAACAGGACTCATTCCATCCAAATGGACTGGACTACGCAAGGGAGCAGCTTCACAGGTGGGACATAAAAGACCGGGATATGAAACAGGCATTACTATTTGTTCATAATAATATTTACACTACCTTAATACTCAAATATTCAGGAATCATAAAGTACAATTGCATGCATGCCTAGCGACATGTTATACAAATACTGGCCAGCAAGACTTAGAGAAAAAATAAAAAAAGATTAAGTCAGATATGGTTGGAACGCAAATGGAAACCATGAGGAAAGTTGTACCAAAACTTAAAGGAAAAGCACAAACAGTTAAATTTGTTTGTTTTTACAGTCATCATAGGCAAATTAGAATGCTAGCAGCAGTAAGAGAGAGAAAACAGGATATTTGGGAAGCAGGGCCATTTCACTTGTGTTCTGTTTCCATTCTTCCATCTCTGTTTCATCTGCTTGCACTATAGACTCAGGCTTGCAGAAAGGCTAGCAATTTGAGACCCAGGTAGACTGTTTTTTTTTAATATATGTGACTTTGATTTTGTAAAGACATGCTTAGCATTGTCCACTTGAGTAGTGCCACTGACAGCAGAACCAGTTGTGAAGGCAATGGCAAAGCACCATGAAGTTTCTCCTGAAACAGCAGCTTGACAAGCTAAGTATCTGGCAGTTCACTGCCTCTGACACTTCGTGAGTACTGTATTCCATCCTTAATTAGAGTTGGAGTAGAATACAAGTGCCCCTAAATTAGGGTATGAATTATTTTCATACACATGGCTATTCAGACTGTGCATCAATTGTAAAATATTTTAATGCCCTGTTCAGTTGAAGATGACATCAGTCCTTCTGAAATGTATACTAAACCCCCGGATCACAATTCAAAGCATATGTTCTGCCTGGTCTGCTGAGGACATAATGGTACAAAACTAGGATGCCTTTAATGAATAAAACACTAGTCACTGATACCATGTGCATTATACAGACTTTCCACTTCAGAGGCAAAGCAGTTACAGCTTTCACTGCCTGAAGCCATACTACATTGAACCGTGACTGTATCACATCTGAGAACATAAGTACATTGAGGCAGCACGGTCTCTGAATGGGAAATGTTGACATGAAACCCAAGGTGCTGCCCAAAGCACTGCTGGTGATGCCAGACCTGGCACCTCTGCCTCTGAGTCAGCAGAAAAACCCACACCACAGCCTGTTTCCGAGGTCGCTGTGCAGCCCTGCCTGGAGAATCAGACCACATGTCAACCATCACCTCTGCTCCAAAGACATGCCACTCAACTCCTGGTTGTCTCGCCAGAATACAGCTTAAACAGTCATAGCCTGCCTACCTCTATTATAGCTTCATTATTTTTCTGCCCTAAACTATCATTTTATGTCCCTCTGCACTGCTAAAATAACTACCGTAATGTGTGCCAAAAGTGCATTCCAGCAATACTCAAAATCACATTAAGGCGTTATCCTAAGCTTGCACTCAGCTGTGTGAATTTAAAGTACCTCAGAACAAGTTGCACAAGAAGACCTCCACCACACATTAGGAGCGGGTGTGGGATTGACCTGTTTTGCACCTGGCCATGAGTGTCCCTTTCCCTTTGCTAATCCAGAAATGCTAAGGAAAGATGAACTGGAAATACCTGAGAAATTGGCCCAAATTCCATCAGCTATAAAAGAATAATGCTTCATCATTACTTGCATTGATTTAACTATACTTATTCCAAATAGCTTTCAGGATGAATTAAATGCCATTTCAAAGCAGCTTATTTTGCTGCAGTATCATCGGGGAGTGTGGTGGCTTTGTGGGGTTGGCTGCTTTTTTTCTTTTTTTAGGATCCAGCTAAACCAAAATAAACTGCGCCTCCAGTAAAACAGAAATGTTAATAGACACATTTACGATGATCTAGATAAACCAGTATTTTAATCTGATGTACAGGTCTCTCAGCTTCCTGTCTTAATGATGTCCAGTCCTTTGTTGTTGTTTTGTCTCTATGGCTCCGATATGTAGGACCATATAATGACTATTTTCCTGGTGACAGGAGCCAAGAGGAGCCAGGGTGCACAAGCGATAGGCCTTCAAGGACAAGCTCACACCCCACCACTGGGTTGCTCTCTCCCTTGGACCTCTACGTGAGATGCACCCAACCAGCAGACCACAGCTCAAACCAGTACAGCAACAGCTGGACACCACAAGAGCAGATGGGAGCTGCGGATGTGTGAGATATAGGTCAATTTCTGCAATGTCTGAGTCTTATACTCCATTCACTAATAGTGCATAAGCCATGTGCTGGGTTTCACTGAGATTTCCTCAGTTCCACACACGTTTATTTCAAACTGAGAATGCCCATAAGCAACTTTTTCATCAAGGTAAGTCAATTCTGTTTGGTTTTTTTGCTACTTTTTGTGTAAGAGTCCTTGAAGTCTACCACCATTTGTATACAGATAAATATGTAACAGTTGCTCTTGCAACCTTCCCAGTTCATAGAATCATAGCATGGTTAGAGTTGGAAGGGACCTCGAAGATCATTGAGTTCCAATCCCCCTGCCGTGGGCAGGGACACCTCCCACTAGAGCAGGTTGTTCAAAGCCCCATCCAGCCTGGCCTTGAACACTTCCAGGGATGGGGCAGCCACAGCTTCTCTGGGCAACCTGTTCCAGTGCCTCACCACCCTCACAGGAAAGAACTTCTTCCTAATATCTAATCTAAATCTCCCCTCTTCCAATTTAAAACCATTACCCCTTGTCTTATCACTACACGTCCTGACAAAGAGTCCCTCTCCAGCTGTCCTGTAGACTCCCTTCAAAAACTGGAAGGGTGCAACAAGGTCTCCCCAGAGCCTTCTCTTCTCCAGGCTGAACATCCCCATCTCTCTCAGCCTGTCCTCATCGGAGCGGTGCTCCATCCCTCTGGTCATCTTTGTGGCCCTCCACTGGACCCGTTCCAACAGTTCCATGTCCTTTCTATGTTGAGGACTCCAGAGCTGGACCCAGTACTCCAGTTGGGGTCTCACAAGTGCAGAGTAGAGGGGAGAATCACCTCCTGCAACCTGCTGGTCACACTTCTTGTGAAGCAGCCCAGGATACGGTTGGCTTTCTGGGCTGCCGTATCCTGGGCTGCATCAAAAGAAGCATTATGGTGGTGTACAATTAAGAAGACAGAATATGAGTGGTTCTGCTCCCACTTGCATCTGTGCACATCAGGCACAACTTTACTAAGTTAATGTAATTAAACTGATCAAAACAGAAGTTGGAACAATTTATTTCAAATTATTTTGATACAATGCAGTTCATGCAATTAGATTTAACCTCATGAAAATGTCATCTTTTTATGGAAAAAAAAGATCACGTTGGCTTCCAGTTTTCAGTTAAACGTTACCCTTTCTCATAGTACCACATAACCAGTGTTTCCTAAGAGAACTATGATAAAGACTATTTCCAAAGTATTCAGCTTTCCATTTCCTGATTCTTACATTTTATTCACTTTAGGGTAAATTCAGCAAGTCAGGAAAGGCCCTCATTTTTTTTTCCAATGTCCTAATAATCCAGGTCCTTTTTCCTGAGCATAACACATCCTACTTTACTTAATATATAAGGCAGAACTTGTAAAATTCAAAGCAGAATGCTTCTTCCTTTCCTGTTCTCCAGCCTATTCTTAGCTATCCATACTACTCTCAATACATGCAGAAAAAGCTGCCTTTTGCTTTTTGGCTTTGGGAAGTGGGAATTATTTCTGAAGAAGTTTATAAATATTTGCTCCGAATGCCTGAACAAATGAGTTATTTCCTGTGATTTGCCTTTTGATACCTTAAATCTGTTAGCATTTTGGCATCAGATCCTCCTCAGTGCCTCAGATCACAGTGTGAATTGATGGCTTATGAAAAAAAGGACAAAGTAATCTCTGGAAAGACTGAGAACCAAGAAAAAAATAATTAAATAAAAATAGAAAGGAAAACAGCTTAAGCTCATCTGGAAACAGAGACTAGGCTGAAAAAATGTTAGCAGTTCCTGGTAGCTCTATTATCCTGATAGTTTTACTGTTGTCCTTCCGAGATCTCCAAAGGGCAGGTTTAGAAAGGCTTCATATCGGTGGGTCCCTGCCAGCTCTCGGCTGCTGCTGGGGATTTACGAGAGCCTCTCTGCAGAGAGGTCAAAACACACCCAGAGGGAGAACAAAGAATTTGGTGCATTTACGGCAGCTTCTCCACCCTACAACCGCGGTTTGGCTCCAGCTTCACTCCCTTGGCTCCAGTTAAGATGTGGGACCAGCCTCTGACTGTCACCCCGCACATCTCCCAGTTAGATGCAACAAATATATTTATTGGACACTGAAAATTTGCAGTGGGTACATTTATCATGTGTAAGAGCCAGGAGGATGTCTGCTACATGGTGCTGGGGGCAGGGAACAGCCGGTGGCGAAGCTGAATGCACTGTTCTCTAATGTCAGCACTGAGTTCCCCTTCAAAACTAAATTCCCAGCTCCCAGTAATTCAGGTAAAAATCCAGCTGTGAATAGTAGGGGCTGGAGACCCCTCAGACAACAGGAGTGCACGAAAATCCTAATTTCTGGATGCACTGCTCTGAACCAACCCGACAACTCTCCGGCACAAAATCATTTAAAGAGAGGGGAAATATATCTACATCAGCTTGTTTCAGTCTTTCCTAAAATGACTACACTCCAGAAGCACTAACAAAGAAGCAGATGTAAGATTTTCTGTGACTTATCTTTGAGGCAATTATTTATAAATTTCTTTGATTCATTACGTGCCAAGCCTAAATTAATCCCCTGGTTTAACAACAGAAATGTATATGTAGCCTTGCACATTGCAACCAATACTGCATGCTAGGCATTTTGCTTTATAGATTATTTTTGATAGTATGAAGCAATTTGGCCCCTTTTGAATATTTTAGGCAGAAAAATAATTTTCTCAAAGAAAAGACCTTGGCTAGGGACAGTTCCTGCTGCAAGACCCTATGTTTAACTGCTCCTGGAGGCTTCTAGGGGCTCAGGGAAAGCCAGCACTGTATGTGGTTGAGAACTGCACAGAAAAAGCACATATCCAGATACACATGTGCACACACACACACACACACACACACACACACACATACACACTCACAAAGTTATGTAAAAAACTGCAGTGTGGTGGTGTTCTCCCCTTTCTCCGCCCTCTGACAATAAAATAAAATTAAATGGCATGAGTTCCTGAAGATTAACATTCCTTAGGCTTAGCTATTTTGCTTATCTAAAAGACATCTAACTCCTGGTTGTCAAAGGCAGCCAAACTGGGAACAACCAGGAAGCTGGTGTGCAACAGCATAGTTTTGTCTGTGGGGTAATCTCTGCTGCATCAGCTACAGATTTGAAGAGGGGGGGGATGCTGTTTACACCATGTGTGTCACAACTTCTTGCTCAGTGCTGGAAAGTTCATGTTTGGAGGCTGATATTTTTCCCCTCCTCCCCTCCACCCAAACACTAATTGTTCTTGCTATTTAATGAAAGTCAGCAAAGTACAGGATTTTAATTTAAACTGTCAGTCAAAGGTAATGGAAGAGATAGAAAGCCTGACACTGCTTCTTTTCTGTGTGCTGAGTAAAGCTCTGTTAAGGGGTATCTTTCAACAGGAATGAGGAAGGAAGGACCAAGGCCAGAGTAATTAGCAACCAGGACTTATCTAGGACAAATATTATGAGAGAATAAAGCCATTAAAATACGCCACTTATTTGCTGATGCTAGAGCAGATGCAGCTGCTTTACACGGGAAATACAAAATAATCAAGGCAATAGAAATTTTGGTCTGTGTTGTTACAATACCTGTCAGAAACACACCAATGGCAGGAAAGTTAAACTGAAAAGAGATGTGAAATAAATGTCCACAATCTTACACAGTGTGGTGCTTGCCGTAGCTGGGAGCTTGACCAACTGAATGGGGCAGTGTAATGCTGTGGGTGCTCGCAGCCTGGAGGCCAGCTGTGCAAATAGTCTGTGTGTCTACATGGAGGTTGTCACCCATGGCACCGAGTCCCTTGGGGCAGTAAGGAACCCCACTTCAGGTTCCCCAGGGCTCACCCACCTAAATCGAGCAGGTGGAAGCAAACAAGGTGGCATCAGCCCCATTCTCCCAGGGAAAACACCAAGATCTGGACAGGTAGGTTCTGGCTTGGGATGAGCTGGGAGTCTCACCAGACACAGGGACCCAAACACAGAGAGGTTCTGGTGTGAAGGAAAGGGAAGGGAGGCTGTCTCATGCCTCTTCTGTCCCTCATCATGCGTTATTTTTGAACGGTCTTTCAGGCTATTCTTCTCTCTCTAGTGCTGCCTGCTTTTTCTGCCCCCTGTCCCTCCTTTTGTGATTTCAAGAGGAAGTCTGGTTTTATTGTCTGCTTTGATGTTCATTTTTTATATGGCATAGGAGGATGAGGTCTACAGAAGCTATACATCTCTCTCTCTCTCTCATTCTCTCTCTCTCATAGGTGGAGAAATAACTCAGCCTTAAATGAGACGCAATGCAACTCTTGATTAAATTGCCACATTAGTTATGTTTGACATGTTATAACCTTGAATACTAAGAAATTGAACAAAATTCATTTAAAAATAAACCTATATGCAAATAGGAAGCATGATATTTATGTACCGAGTGGCACTAGGCTTCAATCATTTTGGCTGAGATGCTCAGTTTGACTCCTTCAGTTACTTTGTCAAAGGGCCACAAGTCTAACTTGCTTTTTTCATTTCCAGTGTTCTGGGACTCGTTATTTGCCATTCACAGTGTTATTAATTCTGGCTGCCTGAACATTTTCATTATCAGAGGGAAAGGAGGAAACCAAAGATAACTTATCGGGCATTGTTCCCGTTTAGGTGCTCCTCTGAGATTTCCTTCCGACTGGAATGTATTTCATTAATTCGGGGGACATTCTGGCATAGATGTCTAATTAGATCTGCTTAATGGATTTCATGTCACAGAGGCATGTAAATCTTTCCACGAAAGACAAGGTTTGTATTGAGAGACAGGATCTTTTATTAGACCTCCAGACAAAATTGGAAGGGGTGGACAAGATTTTCAGTTTCTCTAAAAAAACCTGTAATAATTTGCTACAAACTTTTCCTTTCCTATCTCTTCAGATAATTAGAGCTACAAAGACCTGACCTCTGTGGTCTCTTCATGGTCTTTGTGTATTAGCATTCACTTGTTTTACACGCAAAGATTTTGCCACATCTGTATTTGTCTTATTTCTTCCAGAATTTAGGTCTTCTGACATTCACCTGGTTTTTATAATCCACTGCACATTATATTCTATGAATTTTTATGCTAATTTTGCTTGTTCAGATGTTGAAGGTATCCCAGACAGGGTTTCCTTCCAGGTTTCTATGCCCAAACATCACCAAGTCCCAGAGATAACATGATGCTATGGTCATTGCTCTGTGTTACTGCCTGCTTGCCTTCAATGCACTTGTCATTTTGTACACCCAGTACTACCCTTAAAATATCCATTCTTCCATAGTAAAAACTTTAGTAGAGTCCCAAAATCTTTAGAGAGAAAGGAACTGCTATGTCTGGCTTGGTGGCTCGCCTGGTCTCATGACAGCAGTGGAGAACGTGCACCCACAGACCACTTCCATTCATCAGCTTAAGCTTTTTCTTTTTTATTTTTCTGATGCAGAGGTATTTAAAGTAATTGACAAAGCAGATTCTACCTAATGGATTAGACACTGTAGAGGAACCTGTAGCTAATTTATGGTTATTCTATGCCTGATACTGGTATATTCTGCAAAATATGCAAGATGCATTACTACATTTTTTGAATACTTCAGTTCTTGTAATAACTAATTGGGTATATTCCTTGAAATCTTAGGATACTTACTGTTTAACACAAAAGTGAAGTCCCCTGTAGATCTTCTATTTTGGCAGATAACACAAAAATTCTGGATCAAACTTGCAAGCTTTCTCATAAACTTGCAAGCCCTCTTATAACTTTGCTAAATATCTGGCTTCAACTACATCCCATGGTTAAGTCGCAGGGGTTCATTCTTGGTGGCACCAAACCCCAATATCATAACCTGCCTGTGTAGGTCACAAAGACCTCTGTGTGTGTAAGTCATAAAATTCATTTCTTATACAACCAAAAAGCTAAAAAATATTGAAAAAAAATAATAAGAGAGCCTTCTGTCATAAAAAACTTTCTTGATTGTAGAGATTAAAAATTCTCTGACATATAGTTTTGTTTTGTGAAGAGCAGGGGGAGGGATAAATCAGCTCCTCCTCTCCAAAAAGATAGCTCTATTTTTTAAGCACACTCAGGTATGTGTCAAAAAAGTTTTTAAAAAGCCTCAGTATCAGGGTATCTCAAAGCTGATTTTCAAAGGTTAGTAAGAAAACTGTCAAAACCAGACCATTTAAGATGTTTGGATGATTTGTTTGAACACAGAAGCAGTAGAATTCTTTTCCTTATGAACAAATTAATCTGATTTTTGATTAGTTCATGCTTATTAAAACTTAAAATTAAGCATATCTGATACCCAATACAGTTGCATCTTAAAATAATATTGCCCTTTTATTTTGCAAATTCACATCCTTATCCAGCTCCAAAGAAGGAAATAAACTTCCCCTAGTGCACATCATTTTACATCCTTTGCAATATTGATAATAGTTATTCAAAACGATATCTTTTCACGGCTCTTCACAGAGATGTAAACGAAAGTGGGTTTTGGTATACAGAAGCTCAACCGAGCAGATTTGTAAAAAGCAAGAGCGTGCTGATATAGCAGAATCTGTAAATTGGGTAAGCTGGAAACGGGTTGCCACGCTCATCCATTATCCCCAGACACAAAGCCCATAAAGGGTTCAACTTCAGCCCACAACAGTAATGACTAAAAGCCATTAGCGTATGTAATGGCTGCTCGCTGGCCTATAGGAAATGAATGGATGGTCTCAGCTCAGTTCACACAGGACAGGCAGTCACATCACAGAAACCACTGAGCATTGCCTGGGGAAGGAGACCGAGTTGCTCTCTCCTGCCCAGAAGCCCCTTCCTCCCGAGCGCATCCGTGTTGTACCCGACAAGCGGACAAGCAGACATTTCCCACTATCAATTAGCTACTTCTCCGAAGCTCACTTTTAGGAGAGAGGAAGAAAAAAAAAGTCTGGAGCCTCATGATAGGCCCGGGGGATTAATAAAGGCAGTTTGGTTTACAGGATAAAGTAGAGCCTTTATCACCTGCAGCTCAATCTACCAACTTAAAAATACATGAAATCACAGGACTGGCTTCAACACCACACGAAATAAAAAGCAAAAATAAAGTCTGTCTTCAGGGAAGTATTTCTAAAAGATAAAGAAAGAAGGATGCCCAAGACTGAAGGTCATGCTAGGCACTTCTCCCACCCTCTAAAGCTTCAAGTACTGAATATAGTGCTGCAGTTAACAGAGAGAATAATAGTTGTCAGAGATTTTCTTTAAGAACATAGAAGAGGGACAGGGACGGGTCCAGTAGAGAATCTCAGCTTTGCAGATGTGAAGGAAGTTAACAAGCTTCAAATCATCTTCAGTTTGCCTGCCACTTTGGACACTTTAATTTTTCCCCTAAAACTTAAAGCCTCCTTCTAAGCTCCTGATTTCTTCAGGGTGCAATTTATCACAATCCTATTTTATTTTGAAATGCACTAAAGCATCGAGGCCAAAAGGGAAGATGAGCTCCATTTAATCCTTCTGTTGCACTGCAGCAACAGCAAGCAAGCAGGGAGGTGTAAGTTTACAAGCAAGGCAAGAGAAGAAATGGGAAAGGAGTAATCTCATTGCAACTGGGTCTGGAGAACTCGAAAAGGCGGTAATAAGCTTCCATAGCACAGCTGTCTGGTTGTAGAGCAGAAAAGCACTTCCAACCTCAACTTGACATCATTTGGCATCTCCTTAACTGGCAGGGCGAAGAACACGCTGTTATTTTACACGGCTATGAAGTACATGCCACAAGAGATTTTAGCTGCAGTGAGGGCCAAGAACAGACATCAAAGGCTAGCGTTTGGATGCAAAGAAGTGAGAAGCGCACTTTATTTCCCATAATGAGAAACGCGACTTACGCTTTATCAAACCCAAACTTCTAACAGGAATTACATAATGAAAAGCTCCGCTCCTCTTCCCTCCGCTGACTGCCAAATAGCTATCAAATATTAAAGAGATGAGCAAGAGCCCTGAAAGGGGGTTTGTGTGGTCACAGTGCGGCAGCCTCCATATGCACGTGTGCGAGCGTGTGCCTCTGCCTACAACAGTAAGAGAGTCTTCACAAGAGGGTTGATCTTGAAGGCCAGCCAATACCTCCCCTCCCTCCCTCTGTTGCACTCCCACCATTCCCAGTTGCCCAAGTAGGCAGGTATCCCGGAGAGTCCAGGCAAGAAGGAATCAGAAAGAATTGGGTCAGGTAGCTGTTTGCAGCCACCCTGCACGTGAAGTTAACGTGCTGCCAGGGTTGGCCTGTTAATAAGCCCAAGCCCCTATGTCCCACAAGCATTGTGGCCCACTGGAGATAGCAGCCGTACCAACCCTCTCAATAGCCAGCACTTTTTGAAATCCAGTCATGCAATAATGCAAAAATCTCAGCTGTGATTAAAGTAAATCTTGCAGGTTTAAACTAACTGCTGCTTTTTTCCTAGAGAGGAGAAAGCAAAAAGGAGGTTGCTGGTTGGATTTTCCATATTTGGAGTTGGCAGTATTGAGGCTGTTTCTAGAAGACTCAAATCAAGCGTTGGGAAGAAGATGAAACACAGGGGGAAAACTCTGTTGGGCATCTTCAAGACTAACCTTCAGTTTAAATATAGTTTCTTGTAGTGCTGAGTTAGCAGGGAGGTAAGCCCTCCTGACAGTGGATGAGGCTTTTCAAGTGGATCAAAGACCTGGAAGGCAAAGAGGAGTGGGATGTTTCCACTGACTTCCAGGCGGTTTTGTAATAAGATGAAGTATAATTTGATTCTTTTTGTACTCTCTGCTGACATAGCCATTTCCACAGAGGGAACAGAAACAACTTCAGGACTTGTGGGGAGCAAGACAGAATTGCTGACTGCTTGATTTCAAGTAGTTCACCAATCAGTATAGCCCAGTCAAAAACCACACTGGACAGGTATATAAAGAAAGGCACTACAATCAGTTATACTTTCGAATATTTTTGATCCTAGATAAAAGAAAAAGAAAAGAAATAGGGGGAAAAAGAGAACTGAAGTGTGCAAAAATGTTACTCCAACATAAACAACGTAACAAATCATTTTTAGGGAGTTAAATTAGATCTGAAATTAAATTTAGATCTCAACTTGAACAATGTCACTGTTGGGCAAGTTGAGATCTGAGAGTGAGATGTGTTACTATAGGCTCTATCTATAAGGCACTTACCCCAGAATTCAGGATATTTACATCTGCGGTTATTGTTCTCTGGGTGGAACTGAGAAAACCAGAAAGGATTTATCACAAAACTTACATTACATTGTACTCGCTTTGACAAAATATAGACACATATTGAATAACTCAGGATCAGGTACATTTAAATGCTGGAATTTCTATTTAATGAAGGTTGATAATATTATTGTGGAAGAACCTTATTTTGCTTATATACTGTGGAGTATCATACGAGTGTGAAGTTTCTTAATTTATCCAGAAGCCTTTGAAACACTCACAGTTGTGAGTGAACTTCTGAAGCCCTGCCTAGTAAAAATTTATTCAAATACTACCAAGAAAAAGAGATTAATCTGTTACCGGTTAATGTCACTGACAATTTGGTGGGGAGCACTTCACAAACAAGAAAAAGAAGGCAGTCCCATATTCCCATTTTAAAGTTGATTAAAAATGAGACCTTAACCAGGTGCTTATGTGACTCCCAAGAACCATGGCCAGTGACACAAAGTATGTAAATGTGTCTGCCTCTGGAAGGTAATTAATGAATAAAAAAATCCCTCAGTCAATTGAAGGCAGCAATGTTTTTGATAAAAGGCAAAATTATCCCATAAGAGTCTCTCCCACGTGCTTAGCAATGTCTCACACAGGTTTTGGCCATTCAGCTGAAGCTTCTCTTTAACTGCCCATTTTTGCCCCATTGTCTGAATCCCAAAGGCAAGAGTTGAAAATTGCGCATCATATGGTCTCCTTTTGAGGGAACCAGGTCCCAGAATATACTCTCCTTACGTAAAAATTACTTTTCTTCCCAGTTTCTCTGCTACACCCACACAACAGGACATACAAAGAGGAACCCTGCCCCACCCCTGGAAGTGTTCAAGGCCAGGCTGGATGGAGCTTTGAGCAAACTGGTCTAGTGGGAGGTGTCCCTGCCCATGGCAGGGGGGGTGGAATTTGATGATCTTTAAGGTCCCTTCCAACTCTAACCATTCTGTGATTCTATGATTCTATGACCTCTAGCGTAGACTGCTGGGATGAAGGGAGCTGGCTCTGCTCCACAGACACCACAGGGCAAGCAGAAGCATGGCCCATGGCCATGCTAGGCACAACGGCCCCCACTTACACAGCCTTCTCCTTGCAGATCCATGCCTGATCCTAGCCAATGCCCAGCATCCACTCTGGAACAAAACATGCTGTTTGTGCAGCAATACCTCTTCATTGTATTAATTCAACTTCTATTAAACTAATACTCCAAAGATGTAAGTTCAAGAATTAATGTCGCATTTACATAAACAGTAGCAAGCCTTTTGCAGTAAATGAAGGCCCACCAACCTGCAGCTAGGTTTAATTTGTCAGTGCTTGCCATGAATAAATACACTTTAATACTAACTGCTGGCATCACAGCTATACTCACTCAGTTTTATAATTCAGCCAATGCTAGTCCTTTCATCAAGCAGTTCAGTATACTAATGCTTTTTCTCCCCCCAAAATCATCTGTGTCTTTGGGATTCCCTTGGACTGGTTTTCAATAGAAATAAGCTGTGCTGTGAATGGGGTATTAAAGGCCAGACTGGTGACAGAGTGAACTCTCCCTTGTAGGTTTATAGTCAACAGGCACCAATAAAAAGAGTACAAAGAAAAGTGGGGTTTTTTTAACTACCACTTAAAAGAACCAACTATTCCCTGAAGCTCAGGTATTGGACTTAAATGAGCCAAATAAAAAGAAAACTCAAATGAAAACAGTGCAGTGACTGACAGCAGGCAACTCCGCATTAAGCGACACGCTAGGGCTCTGATTTTCTGCAAAGGTCCACAGAGGATTCCCACATTGCTTTGACCTTCATGTGTTCAAGGGTGCCCTGCTCAACAGCAAGACATACTACTGCTGTAGTTTCTTATGTCTTCCTGGAATATGATCAAAGATCCAACAAGTCATTTTTGTAGTCCCACAGTCGCAGCCTGAATATCAACTTTTCTTTCAAGCACAACTATTTGTACTTGATTGTTTTCAACAGTGCATTAAAAGCCAGCTGGAGCAGGAAGGAAGGATAGTGCAGAGGATATACATATTTTTTACTCCAGACATGTTAAACCCACAGCCCTATTATGCCTAGCGCTTCAGAGACATTAAGTAAACCTTTGCTGAACATCTATCTTAAAAACTGTCAGTTATGCTTCATTTGTACTATCCCTCTTTAGTTCCATGTGGTAAGGTATGTCTTTTCCTGTAATAATGTTGCAAAAAATTAGTAGACGCCCTAATTACTCATCATGGCTGCAGTGCACAGGGCATAGAGCACAGGCCAGGCTGCAGCACTGACGGTCACCAACCAATTGCTCTCCTGCCATCAGTGTTCTGACTCCAATTGCTCCCATTCCATCCCTCTCTTTTTCATCTTCCTTTTTCTCTAGAATTTTTTTTTTTTCCAAACTCATTGCTTCTCCTTTACCCCCACACAGCTATTGTATGAGCTTGGGCTGATATCTGGGTTTAATTAACCGTACTTGTATAATGTAGCAATACAATTTCGATATGACTGCTATGTTAGGAATAGCGGAGTAATATAATGGTCTAGTGAAGCGTAGCATTGTCTGTTAAATTGAAGGTGCAGCATCTCCTAAAACACAGCAAGCAAAGCCACCCACATACTTCATGTACTATTAAAACACCCTTATTCAATTTCACTCTCAAATAGTTTTCAGAAAAGAAAAACCATATCTTGTAAAAACATAAGGTGGCCTGAAACTCAATGTATATTGGTTTATGATGACAAAATGCGCTTCTGTCCCCATCTGGAATCATTATCCACTCAGCACAGAAAATGTATTGGGAGAAAGGACTGCAGCAAGGAAATACATGTCATGAGATTGGTGTGAGAAATGTTGCAGTTCATGTAAGTGGTCACCCATTGCTTGATAACTCTGAATGCTTTCTCATTTTGCTCATTTTCATGTTCACTAATATGCCACATGCACACACACACACACAAGGGAAAAAATACTTCAGATGTTTCAACTACTCTGTGATCAATACATTTCCAAATATTTCTCTGTCCAAATTACACAGGTAACATTTTTGCTGTCATAGCCAAAAGAAAAGTCCCACCACTAAAGCCGCATGCACAGATGAAGCCAGGATGACAAAGGAAAGATTATATTTAGGCAAATTTTGTTTAGACATAGTTAGGGACGTTTAAAATCTTCAGGTATATGAGTGCTGGAGCCAACTTGGAAACAAAAGTTCCTGCCCTTGCCTGCAGTAAGATCAGCACTGTGCTGCTAGGAAGACTCTGCCTCTTCATGAAAACAGGTAGCATCTACCTTTCCCCCCATCTGAAGGACATACAAAGAGGAATAGTATGTTGATGGTGAGGAGTGGGTGGGAGAGGCTTGCATCTCTAGTCCAGATCAACACAGACCTCCTGATCACAATAATCTGACATGCCCTTCCAATTCCCTTCAACATTTTCCCAAACTAGTCAAATAAGTTGTCTCCTGTTACATCAGTTGTCTCCTGTTACCATGCTGTTACATCAGTGGCAGGTCTCAGGATCCATCTGGCCATATCAGCCAGCAACGGTTGTTACAAGCAGGCATGTTGCACCCTGTCACACAGACCAACACTGTCAGAGACCTTCAAGACTCAACACATCCCAAAAGGCTTTTAATACCTAGCAGTACACCATCTGGGAAGCCAATTGAAGGACATCTGGACACACAAATTAAGGAATGAAGACCTTAAAAAGAGGGTGATATTTCTAATCTCATCCATCAGACCATGGCACATTTTTTGCACCCTCCAACAGGTGGTCCTGGACACTGTTGCCTTTCTCTGTGACTTCTCCCTTAGTGTCATTTCTGTGAAGCTCCCTCCCTATTTGCAGTAAGATCTTTCAGTGGCTGGAAACACTCTTCCAGTGACAGGCCTTCAAATTGGGAACATCAAAGACTCTGCTGGCTATTCTGGAGAACAGGGCCGCCCAGTACTCACCTCTGTTTTATTCAGGAGCATAACATGCCAATCTGGCTGCAAGGCAATCCTAAAAAAAGTTTGATGCAACACTGACAGGCCAGGGGGAAAATACTCTGCTTTTCCCCTGCTCCACTGTATAATGGTAATGACAGAATATACAACAATTAAGCCAGTTTGGTCAGATGGTCATCTGGATTACAGGATATCCCAGAAAGCACCTGGATGGCATGGGTGCAGGTGATCTGACATGGATCACGAAGCATTTTGCGAGTCGCTTAACAAGGCGCAGGGCTGCGGTGCAGCTGGGCATTGAGCAACCAGTAAATACCCTTTGATTTTATATCTGAAATATTTAAATTCAGGAATGCCTGGGCTTGCCACTTTTATGTTTTATGATCCATCAGCAGGTGTTCCACAGAGTCCTATATGTTTCAGCCTGAGAGAGAGGGAACACACTTTCAAGGCTGGCTGGCCACTCATCCTTCCTTTGGAAAGCTAGGACTTCTCCCAGTGCCAGGGTGGCTTATACAGGATCACGCAGTAAGGACAAGACAGGAGTGATCACGCAGTAGAGTCAATCCAAAAGCACTTAATAAAGCCTAAGAGAGATCTAAATCCAGCCTGCTGCAGTTTGCCACTTTAAAGTAAACATTCAAAGGGAAAACCTCTCCAAACACAGTATTCTCCATGTTGCAGATGAACGTCCCATTAGTTTCATTAGGGCAGCTGGTAGCCAGGATGGGATTTGCCAAGCCACAAACCCTGTAGCTGGCAGCACAGCTATATCTGTTCAGGAAACATGCTCTGAGATGTTACCAGAATATGATGGAAGAGCAAAATCCAGTATTGAAGTGCCCCGTAATTTCTCCTATCATTGGAAAGCTGTGCCTGCAAACCCTTTTTTGCCCAGCACAGGTGCTGGGAAGGTTTTAGAAAGACATAAGCAAAGCCTTCTATTTTTCTGTTTCGATTTTTTTTTCTGTCAAGCAAAACCCCTACTATTAAGAATCTGTGTTCGTCTGTTCTATTTGTCCACAAGCTACTCCACAGCAGTAGCCTTTATTATAGATAAGAGGCCAAACCATGACTGGAGTTGAGTGAGCATAAGTACAGAGTGGATTAATTCTGCTTCAGCAAATGAAGTTTGCCTGGATGTACAGAGATGTGGGAGAACAGGCTCTTTCCTGCTTCTGCTCTTCTACTGAGGGAATTACACAGGGAAGTTTGACCATTAGGTGCCTGAGGAAAAAATATATGCTAGTATCCCATTCAGAAATAGTCATCATCATTGCAATATGGCTCAATAAAAGTGTAATTTGGGGAACATAAGACATTCCATTTTGTATTTTGTGAACACTAACACCCAGTTTTCACTTTCTGATTTATGGGTTTGCTTCAAGGTATTCAGTGCTAGCTCTATACAGCCCAGTTAAACATGATTTATACTATTCTGGAAGCCCAGAAAGGATTCAAAATAGACAACTGAGGATTCTTTTCACACCAGGAAATTCTCATTTGGCACAGGACCAACATGGCCAGCTGTACGCAGTGTATGGGACCTGTCAGGGATACTGCTGAGCAAAAAAGGCATGATCAGACTGCAAATTACAACAACCGAGTTGTTGTTTTTAAGGTTGCTGCCTCCATCTCGGATATCTTCAGGTCTTGCACTGGCTGGTGCCGGCGACGTCTAACACAGGTGTCTTGGAAGGGAATAAGATGAAGGAGGCAACCACAGCCCACGATTTTATGCGATAAATTAAATACTGCAGAGCATGCTCTCCACAGAGGTGGGTGGAAAGCTGGGCTCATAAGGCGCCGCTCTACCAAACTAATGATCTTTCCCCTGGGATGTGGTCAGCCCTGGGGCCAAGCTTCCCTCATGCCAGGTGAGCTTCCTCCAACAGGAGGTTTGGCAGCATAGCCATGCCTGCACCGGGAGCTCTGGCAGGGCTCTGCCAGCCACAAATCATACCTTATCATGGCTCAGCTCAACAAAGTTATGCTGGCAAGAAGACCCAGGGTAGAGTGGGGCCAAGTCTCATTATAGAGCTGGGATATTAGACTGTACATCTCAGTGATTAAAATTGTAAAACTTGTGAGCACTGAAATACACCTCACACCACTGCTATTAACACACTGAAACTTAGCCTGTTCTTAAAAGAAGCATAATCCTGCACATCACAGCAAAGAGTTGTGCTACCTTTATGGGAAATACAGCCCCAACGGGAATATGGATCACCAAGGGGCTGGGGACATGAAGCACCCAAATTACCGCCGCTCTGCATCACCACAGGATGCCTTTGCAGTGGCAGGCTCCAATTTTCAGGTATTTCTATCTTCATTTTCTTGTGAAAGCAGATGCTTTCCACATAAATGCTTTGGCCAAAATCCCAGTGTTTTCACAAAAATTGCTTTGAAGGAAATTTTTCAGCATTTTTCATTAAGCACACTCATTCAACTTGCAACACAAGACTGTAAAGCACTGCCCAACTGTCAACCATGTGCTTCCTTAGATTAGAGATCATTTTGACCAGAGATAAAAGTGAAAGAACTAGCCTGGTTAACTCAGCAATTTTGAACAGGCATGTGGATAAAAGAAGCCCAAATTAATTTAAACTGTTACACATTTACTCCAACCTTTCCACTACCTGAACATAGAGATGTCAAACATCTTCTGTTTCTTGCACCCTCCTGCTACTTTCTTTGCAGTCAGTAGATCTTCCATATGTTTGCTTTGCTGTAATTCAGCATCGCTTGGCTATGTTCTTAAATAAAAGCAGACCAGGGAGTGAGGCCAATTGCCAGATCCTGATGGCTCACCTTGCTTTGCGGTTCACCCACTGCCTGCTCTGTTTTGGTGACTTCAAGATAGTCTCTGGACATGGTCCTGGGATATGTCACTGCATCTCCCAACGTGGCATGGTGACAGCTGCCCCAGGTTTGCCTGCGTCCCCCTTACAGCATTCTCCCTCTAAAATTATACCAGCATATCATCGTGAGCGCCTTCAAATGCTACACATGCTCTCTTCCCATGCTTCCAAAGTGCTGAACACGGGTCCCCCATTTCATGTCACCGTTACCCCAGTGCTCCCAGAAATGTGGAACTAATAATTATGTCATAGGATCACCAAAGACCATGTGGGGCTTCAAGGAGACCAGGCACTGAGGGTTATGTGGCGTGGATGTGGCCAGTCTGCTCCTGAAGGACCCCTTAGGTTTGGGGCTGGGGGGCAGTGAACACATTCTAAAACGGAGGCATTTAGCTTATACAGATGTTGCAACTGGTCTATAGAGCTGAGCATCCCCAAGTCACTGCCCCACCACTGCCTCAGCTGGCTGAACACTTGCATCTGGGCAGACCTGCAAACCTGCACATCTGGCAGTATTTATGTCAATGCAGACAGCTCTTCTGTGGGCACAGAGAGCACAGTCCGAGACCACAATGTGGCTTGTGCAGAAATTCTTCTTAAAACCTACCCCTTTGTATCGACGCTTGCTTTTCCAAGCATGGCGTTTTTAAGGTATTAAAGATTATCTTACTATTAGAAATCATGCATGAAAGGCAGCATGAGGTATCAAGAACAAATAATTGCATGCTCTAGATCTTGTATTAGCTTTAATTCAAAAAGGTTCTGTTGGTAACGGTGTGTGTTCAGCAAAAATAACAACATTATATACAAATCCCATTCGGAGAAACAAGACTGCATTAAGTAACTTAAGAACTGTTCTGCAGGAAATATATAGTTAGAGCCCTCCATCTCCTAATTGTATTTTCAAAACAACCTTCTTTTTTAACAAACATGTTTAATTTTAATCTTGTGTTGTTGTTAGTGTTGTCTCATATTCCCATAGCAATAAAAAACAATTGTAACCAGTGCATTGGTGTTAAAAATAACCAGCTACTTCAGCAAGTTATTCTCATTTCAGTTTTTTTAAATGTCTGCATTAATGTCCATTAAGATACCAACTAGTTCAAACAGATTGACATGGTCAAGAAATGTCCTTGAAGTTACTTATTGATCTCAAAGTTATTTTTAAAAAGCTATATATTAACGGGTAACGGTTTAAAAGACTATTTAATACCCATATTTCTGTAGGTTTTTTTCATGATTGAGGAACGGAAGAGATAACGAAGACTCAATATTTTTCTCTTCAAAATTAAAAGTAATCTCCACTAGACAATTGTAACTTTTTGTCAAATTAGGAGATTCAACTATTCAAAACAAACAGTTCAGCTAAGGGGGTGCCAAAATACAGTCTTTTGGACGCAGTTTTTTTTAAGTTGTTACTTTCTTAAAGGACTTGGTAGTACAGAGTTCAAAAACATTAAGCATTCCGATTAATGCACTCTCTATTGGAAAAGACCAACTATGTTAAATAAGCTTCAGCATGGGCATTGGGACACACATGACTTTTTGAAGACCTGCAGAAAACTCATCACATTCACAGCACATCCAACTTCATGCTTTATTTGTGTGACCTCAGTTTTCATAAAGTGTGAAAATGGACCTCCAATGTGAAACCTCTTTGGCATTTCAGCCTTTCAGCTGCAATACTACTGAATAAAGACTGTAAATTGCTTCCCCCCTTTCATTCTCCTAATGATAAGTGTGCAGCTCAGTACTGCTAGCTTATTATTAATACTCATTTGAACTAATGTTTTTTATCTATGCATAAACACCAGAATGTATTACCATTTTTTTCCCCATCATGCAGAGGCAGATTGAAGTCATCTGCTGACACTCAGACTCAAAATGCCTCCACGGAGGAGGATCCACATGCAGACCATGACTGAAGGAGATGCCTGTGTGGGTGAAAACTGCTGCTGTGGGCTTTCACCTTCCATCAGCACTTATGTCTCTGTGAAAGAAGTTAAATTAAATGCCATAAGAAGAAGAAAATTGGAGGTCAACAGCAGCACTGATGGGAACCAAGAGCCAAAAACTGGGGATGAGACTAGCATCTGTGGAAGTTTGTGCTGGAGAGGAGGCAGCAAGGAGGGAAGGATCTGGACTCCTGCAGCATGGCTCAAAGCCTTGGGAACTTCATCTTCAGAGGGCTGTGAGCCAGTTCCTCGTGAGGAAGCAGGGAGGACTGGTATGGCAGTGTTGTCACCACTTAAAAGAAAGCACAACCTGCTTATACCACTTTTTAGTACGACCTGTAGTGACAGGACAAGGAGTAATGGTTTTAAATTAAAGGAGACTAGACTAGATATAAGGAAGAATTTTTTTCACAGGGAGGGTGGTGAAACTCTGGCACAGGTTGCCCAGAAAGGTGGGAGATGCCCCATCCCTGAAAATTTTCAAGGTCAGGTCGAAGGGGGCTCTGAGCAACCTGATCTAGTTGAAGATGTGCCTGCTCAATGTAGGGAGGGTTGGACTAGGTGACCTTTAAAGGTTCCTTCCAATCCAAACCACTCTATGATTGTATGAAAGGCCATTGTTGCTGAAAAAGGGTCACGTTCAGCAAGTGAATCTGCCCTGCAGCATCCTGTGAAGCGCGCTGCACTGTCCTCTC
Organism: Thinocorus orbignyianus; assembly: GCA_013400375.1. Lineage (NCBI taxonomy): Eukaryota > Metazoa > Chordata > Aves > Ciconiiformes > Thinocoridae > Thinocorus > Thinocorus orbignyianus. Next base: position 1,674,982 of record VXBW01007510.1, on the reverse strand, counting down.
CATCCTGGCAAAGAGAGTATCTACCAAAGTGGGTTTCACGCACAAAGTCCTCCCAGAAAACAGCTTTAATTGTGGGCATTCAGATAAGCAATTATACTTAATGCTATTATGCCAGTTACCCAAAAACAATATAAATAGTCATCTTGCTGACAGATAAAACGCACGGTGCCAAACTTGTTATAACAACAGGACAGGCTATTAATTCCATTCAGTTTTGATGATATAATGCCATGGAATATATTTCTGTCCACATTACTGACAATTAATGCAGCCTGCACACTGAGAAGGAAAGCTTCATGTTCAAGGGGAGTAAAATTTCCATGTAAATGTGGAACAAAGGTTCCAAATGGATGCCAAGCCTGAAAAGGAAAGATTTACTACTCAACGTGCATTTTGTCAAAGAGAATTTTTTTTTTTTTAAATAGTAGTAATAACAGAGAAATGCCCTGCCTGTTAACTAATTGGATTTGTACAATTCAGGCACCCTAATTTATACTGAAATGGTTTGCCTGCCTTCCCTCTTTTCAGCCTGGCAGATGGACTAGGCAAAAATGTGAAATGCATGCAGTCATTGCTACTTGTAGCCCACTTAATTCACAGGCCTTTGTCAAAACTTCTTTAGTCAAGATTAAATGAGAGGGTACCGTATCTATCATAACCATCTGGACTGAAATTTGCCAATCTGGACTGATTGGACAGAAGCCTAAGCTGTGCTAAAGAGCAAAACCCTGTTTGGGCTCAGTGGAAGGAATTCAAGTACAAGGGAGAGAAGGTGCTCCAGGAGCTGGGCACATCGAGCCCTGCTCACTACTTGGCTCCTCTGCCATTTACACAACTAGAGACGGGCAAGTGAAAAATGCTAATCCTTTTAAAAATGAGAAATTGATTAGGTGATGTACTGTCAAGCCATCAAGCTTGCAGCTAAGAAAATTCCTTTTAATGAAAGCATACTGCTGGCTGCTGAGCACAGTTAGCGTATTGACTCTGTATTTAGGATTCATCAAAGCTCTGTTGCACTCAAACTGCCTCTAGCACAGGGTACAGGAGCCAGCCAGGAGAGATGAGGGGCAGGAGATCAGCTTAGGTTGGCCGGTAGGCAAGTTTCTCTCTGATTTTAACTGCTGATAAGCAGGAGTCTCTATAGATCCCCAGACACCTCATGAAAATGAGCAGCAACTGTTTAGAGGGTATTTGTTAACATCTGTATTTGCAACAAGCAGTCTTTTTTCATCCACATGTACCTCCCCACAGCTATCCTCAGCTTTTTAACCTCCAGAGTGAATTATCACGGCAATCTCCACAGGGAGGAGGCACTCATGGCATCTGCGAATAGCACCAGGGAGAGTATCAGGTCTGCACTCATCTCCATGCCGTGCAGATGCTCCCCCCTTGACTTTATCCCTCTGCGACTCTGCGACTGAAGTGATCATCCTAAGCACTACAGCTGGTCGACAAATAAAACATGATACTTTCAGTCATGGGCTATGGATTTTACTCTCTAGCTTGGCTTCCCCCAGAGAGGGAAACGATGAGTCAGCTTTGGATTATACTCCAAATTTACAGGTTGTCCCAAGTTTTTTCTGAAGGGTTGGGTGGGAGCTGGAGGGTGGGTACGTTGAAGTCAATAGTGAGGACTCTGTTTAAATAAAAATATATGTATATAAAGACTTTTTTAAATTACACAAAACATGTTTGAGTTTTAGAAGGGCAAAAATAGAATACACATAAATAAATAATCAAGTTCCTAGGGGTAAAAAAAAGCTATGAAAATTTTTCCCCTGGAGTTCTTTGCTGAAAAGAGTAAGTATATCAAGGTCAGACACCTGATTGGAAAAGCGAGGGCAAGCGAAGCTGCCAGGGGAACACACTTCCCTCGCAGATGCTCTATTTTCAGTTGACCAGCGCTAAACTGTTGGCAGCACACCAAGAGGTAAAATCATCTACAGCAGCCCCTTCCCATGATGTGGCTGGCTCCTGTGAACCCCGCTGAGCCGTAATGCTTTTCTGTCCACACAGAGCTCACAGGAAAACCATCCCAACACAGTTGTACATAGCTTTATTACAAAAAATTTTCCGCCATGTTCCCCTTCTATCTCATACCAATCTTAGATCCTGTTGCAATTCAGAAGAGAGACAGAGAGAGTTGAAGAGAAGCAATTTTAAGTATCATTAAAAAGGCCACCCTGCCTCTCACAGGCACATTCATCTCCACAGGGTTGTGTGAATAAGTAGCATTCAGCTTTCTGCCCTGATAAATCTACACCTTCTTAATTTTGAAGTCTGGTGGGTAAGAAAGCAGTTTGGCAGGCAGGGACAAGTTCTCTGGAGGATGTTTTATTTGCTGATGACGAACAAACACTACCCAGTTGGACGGCCTTGCCAAAGTCCTGACCCTCTCCATAGATGCTGATACTACACCAAACATAGAGTCTGGCATCCATGCACACATCACCACAATGATGCCCTGACACAGGCTCCTCATGATTAGATGGGCCAGAAAACATCTCTTCCCCATCCACTGCAAGCTGTGCAGCTGCACTCCCTGGCACCCAGGCTCCCTGCAGGAGGTGCCACCAAAGGGCTCAGTTCAGAAGATGGCTCATTACTGAAATGCAATATCAGACTTCTCCTCTGACATAGGTCTGACACAACACTGATGGCAAAAAAATATATGACAACCACAAAACTCTTGAAACATAATTTTGGATTGTTATTTTTTAAAGACCGTCCCACCTACAGCCAAGCTATGAGGAAGGCAGTAGGGCTTATCTCACTTCTTAGTGAGTGAAACTCCTTCAGGTTCAACACTTCCCGCTTAGTCTCGGTGCCACCCTTCAGTGCCAAACCAAACACTGAGCATGAAAGTCTGCTGCTGTGTAAGGGCCAGGCCTTGAGAAGTGAGTAGCATGGTGGTAAAGCAGTGCAGGAATAGGTATTATCTCTCTGAAAGTTGTATTTGTAAAAAAACACTCTTCCAGTAAATAGATTTTAGTACAGAACATGGTCTGCACTATGCACGCATATTGAATATACATGCTTTTGAAAATTCGGGTTGTATATCTTATCAGATGTTCAGGGTCAAATCTGTAGGTGGCCCCACTGACTTGAATAAATCAACTTAAAGTTTCTGAAGATCTTAAGTCTGATTTTCATATATATTTTACTTTAAATGGAGTTCACTGAGAGCAGACTGACTCTACTAAACTGATTTTATTTACTTAAGAGGATTGATAATAGCTTATTTTATGAACTAGTACGTTTAGTTTTCACTCATCTGTTTTGGTTCTGTTAACAATTTTTTTTTTAAAGGATATCATTGTATACAGTTTGGATTACAGTAAATTAAATCTTTGTACAGAGTCTTTGTTTCTGTGAGTTTCAGAGGAACAGAAATAAAAAGTTCCATATTTAAACAATACTATCTTTTCTTCCCTTAAAACACTTTGTAATCATTATTTTTTAACATCATCAAGATAGTGATGACAAATCAGAGGACAAAATACCTGAAGGTACACATAAAACTCATCATATTAGAACGAACAGGAACATACTCATAATATTTACATGTAAATATTTTATTTTGGCTTATTTATACTAGCTAAAATGCTTATGAACTTTGTATATACTTTCACATTATGAGTTTAGCAACCATTGTTTTTTCCAGAGGGATTAATAATTGCATATAAACACAAATCTAAGAAATAACTCGGTGTGTTAAGTACATGTGAAAGAAAGCATTACAAAATGTTTTTACTGGCCTAACATCTGGAACTCCAAAAGAGGGATTGGGTTCCTTTTGGCTATGGAATCAGGGAAAGAAGCAAGATTAAAACATGTCAAGAAAAGTGGGAGACAAATGGAGAGAGATAGGGATGATGATAAGAGGAAACAAGGTACCCATATTAGAGTTGCAGTCCAGGGAGCCCTATGTGACCACCCGTCCTGAAGGAGAATCCACCAGTAATGATTTGCAGGTCTCACTCCCCCTAAAAGACTTACTAGGGAACAAGATGCTGTCTTTCATGCGTTTTCTTATTTTTTTTTTCTCCAAGTAAAAGGGGCTGCATAAATGGAAAGGGTTAGGTATTAATGGGGAAAGTAGATAAGCAGTTATTAAGAGCAGTGCAAAGATAACGTCAGACTTGGATGATATAATGTGCTGATAAAGCTGGGGGAGATGTCTCCTACCCAGAGTGTTTTAAAGCCCTTGATCACTGTTGCAATACTAACCAGTTAATTAGAGTTGGGACACGTAGCAATTTACCGGGAAATGAAGTTTCATGGTGCCTTAAAGGAAAATGACAAAAACCCCAGCACTGTTTCCAGAAGGCTTTGATGTCCAGGTACATTTAATAAAAATGAAGAAAGCCATGGTATAGATTTCTGAAATATTGTGGGGAAAGGGTCGAGAAGGAAATAGACTTTCTGTGCAAGAGTTGGGTCTCTCAGCCCAACTTTGTGCCCTTGAGCGAGGATTTGGTAGGTACCTGTCATCCCCTGGCTGCAGACCCCACAGCCAGGGAACATCAGCTTGGGCAGGGAGTTGACATCGGCCTCCTCCATCTGCCCAGCCTGATAGAAGCTGCCATGGCATACATGCCCCTCTCCTCAGGATGCTGAGTGCTCAATCACTCTTACAGCATCTGTGGTTGTGTGTTATGGATCCTGAGCTGTCTCAGAAGAAACAGAGAAGTTTGTGGGTGCAGGGAACTGCACCACCTCCGGTTCACAAAGTGGGGCAACTCAGGGTCTGGGTGATGCTGCAGCCTCCGTGCAATTGCGGTGGCTGTTTAGCAGGGGGCTGATGAGCTGAGGACCACAGCCCCCCAGGCACTGCTCTACATCCAGCTCGGCTGCAGAGAGTTGGCTTTTTCTCCTCACTTAATGAATATTTAAGTAAGCTGTGCGGAGTGGGAGCACCGTTGGCAAAGCAAAAAGGGTATTGTGGGATCAGCCGCTCCTATTCACATTTATAGGAACTGTTCCTGGAAATGGGTTCAAGTCCCCCCAGGCAGTAAAGGGAATTGAGCCTCTCGCACCTTAGTGGTAATAATTATCTGTAACTGAGTAAAAAGGCAAAGGGTTCGCCCTTCCTCTTTGGTTTTCTAACCCAGGCTTTTATCTCGTTTGCTTTTATTGCAGAGCTTGAAGATGACATGTGACACAGAGAATGACAGAACACTGGAGCAAGATGCATGGTGCTTTGTTCTTTCTTTTTGGGCAAGAAAGAATTGCTTTGGGTTGATTTAAACCGTTTTTTCCCAATTGCTTGCTCTTGGTTAGAGAACTAAAGAATGACTAAGTGCACTATTAATTGCAGTTGGGGATTTTATATCAAACTCTCCTTGCTTTTTTCTACAAAACAAGCAACGTACACATGCCTGCCCAAAGCTTTTAATACATTAACTGATAAATGCCACACAAAATAATTAGGATCTATTAAAGGCCTGCAATATCTTCTTTTTAATGTGACTGGTTTTTAAGTAGAAACCATATATCTGTATATTGAGACACCCATATATCACAGCACAAATGGTATCTAAGGATACTACACCTCTTTTGGGGAACAAATAAACAGTTCTAGATGGCCTTAAGTCATTTTTGAAATTCATTTAAATTAAAGCATAAAGGGGAAAAGAATGCCTAAGAAAGAAATTTCTGCTTCTCCCTGGGCATCCTTCTCTCTTGCCAAGTAGTACTTGGCAATTGTCATTAAAGGGAGTTAATGTGGCCTTATCTGTCTCAGCGAGACCTGGCAAACTTCACTAGCAGAAAGCTGAAAGCACTGCTTCTAATTTGTCTTTGTATTACAGTCACGTTGCTAGTCTTGTCTAGTTACACCAGACTATTAAAATAAAGTAGCAGATAGGAAAGAGGAGGGGGGAGGGAAAGAAAGAGGAGGAGGAGGAGACAGCGGAGGACAGGGTCAGATGCAGCCACCACCTGAAGGGCAGAAAGGGAGGAGAGTGGCTGCACAGCCCCACAGCTGCCAGCAGAAGTAAAATCCCTCTTCACCCTCAAGGAAATCTTTCCCTGAGAAAAAGAGGACCAAAACAAATAGCAGGGAAAAAAAGTGAAAAAAAAATGGCAACTGACAACGCTTTTGCTATTTGGTTGTCCAAACATGGAAATGGTTTGATGGCGGTTAAACGTATCCCAAATGAGCAGCTCCCCAGTGTATTTGACCCAGATTAACAGTCTCCACCTTGCTAGCACTGATGTGAAGCTGAAACAGTGGGAATATCGGGAGAGCAACTGCAGGAAAAAGGTTTCTACAGACAGCCTCAGATAGCTGGGAAGGAACGAGGTACCCTGCACATACAGCAAGTCTGCCCACACATGTATTAGTCATTTCAAAGCCTGAAATCTCCAGTTCTTACTACCTCACCCATAAACAACGTGGGAATGAAAGATGCTCATTGAGGTCTAAAATGCATCTCTTCCCTCACCTCCTTCACTCTGGGGGCTGACAACAACAGCATGCAAAAGCATTGGCAGGTAAACAAGCTCTCCTTGCTTAGCAATAGCCGTATCTTGGCTTATTCTTACCAGTCCTCCAAAACATGCAGATATCCCAAACTTCCCATCCTGTTAATTATCTTTGTCAGAGGACAGTGGAATTATACACTTTACAGGTCAGGCTACTGTCACTATTCTTATAAAACAACCATTGCCCTACAGCTGATGGCCGGGATAGCACAGGATGGACAGTAAGTACCAGAGTACTTTGCACCATGGAAATTGTGACTTCTTTGCCTATTTCAATGTTATTTCCCCAAATGCATGGCTCTAATTAATCTTCAAAGCCACTACACAAGCATGGATGGGAAGTTCTTGCTTTTTAAAGCAGTGATCTATAAGCTGAGGACTGAAAAATCATGAGACACAAATGTCACATCTCTGTAAAGCAAACATTGAATGTGTTTTGCAGAGGGGTAAATTCCATACCAGACATGCTCACATCAGATTGCAAATCACTGGCAAAAATTCTTGATCCTACTGTACTAGTAGTTAACCAGAAAGGCAAGGTACTGATGCTGTGGTACGTTTCCACCGGCTCGAACGTTTAATCTGAACCCTTCCCATACACGCCCTGCTCAGCATCCTGAAACAAAATGTTTAGGTGACAGAGGAGTTAAGTCAGGAGACTCACACGATATCTTGAAAGATATTTTTTTGTGTCATCATACAGTGCTAGTATTGAACTCTGTGTTGTCATGGAAATCCTCTCTTTCCCCAAGATGTTTAAAGTAAACAGCCATCCCTCTGCCTTTCCTCAGTTTTCATGAATGACAGCTTAACTAGCACAGCCACCACTTATCCACAGGTGGTTTTGGCAGTTCAGTGTGCATTTCTCATATTTTTCACTTAAGTCTAGAACAGAGGTCACAACATTCCTCTCTAATCGCTGACCTTCCTTCCCCTCCATTTCTTTTCTATCCCAGCTGCTAGAAAAAAAAAATGCAGTGCTATCCCTTCATTGATATCCACAGATGAAAAGATACCAATTTGAAATCTCCTACTTTTTAAAACTAGGTGAAAGTTTGCATTTAAAACTCTCCTAACTTGTATTTTATGCTCTTCTACTTCTGGTGAAGGGGAGGGGAGGAGAGGAGAATCATCCCTGCGTAAATGAGTAATACCAGCTTCTTCCTTCATCAAGACCAGTATTAATAACATTGTTGTATTTGCAGAAAACATGAACACTGAAATCACTTAGAAAAACACCATCCTTAACATGAAAATTACTTTCTCTTCAGGGTGTCCACTAAGATAGGCAGCAATGCAGATGACACTGAAAGTAATTTCTTTAGGCACAACTGCATCAGTATTGTTCAAGATGAAATACCTTGATATTCTGCCTGGAATGGATGACTTACCTGATTTTAAGGGGATATGTGCTCTTCATGTTTTAAAAAGGAGATCTGCTCAGGAGGATTTTCTGGTGACACAAATCTACCTCATGTTCTCCTTATTTTAGAATAGGAGGAAATAACCTACACAGAAACTAGTGTCACCGTACTTGCTGTTTTCCCTCTTTTGCAGTAGCAAAGAAGAATCTGGTCAAGTAAACTAGTCAGCACTGCATGCTCAGAGAAAATCCTTCCCATCTTCTGGTGCTATCTGCTAATTACCACCATATTCAAAACCAAGGGTGTCCCTAAGGTACTACAAAACGCTTCCAGCAAGCACACATGGGGAGGATGCTACTGCAGGGAGAATGGGCGTGCAGCCACATATATAGCAAAACAAAACTATAGAGCTCAGCAGGGAAAGGCATAGAACTGGCAAAAGTACTTCTATACTCATACTGGAGCTACATTTCTCACCTCACAGGTCTCTTCCTTCTGTTTCTGGGTCAGGTTAAGGGGCAAGACAGAGACAGTGAAACTGCACAGAGATTGAGTGGTCCTTNTTGCAAATCACTGGCAAAAATTCTTGATCCTACTGTACTAGTAGTTAACCAGAAAGGCAAGGTACTGATGCTGTGGTACGTTTCCACCGGCTCGAACGTTTAATCTGAACCCTTCCCATACACGCCCTGCTCAGCATCCTGAAACAAAATGTTTAGGTGACAGAGGAGTTAAGTCAGGAGACTCGCACGATATCTTGAAAGATATTTTTTTGTGTCATCATACAGTGCTAGTATTGAACTCTGTGTTGTCATGGAAATCCTCTCTTTCCCCAAGATGTTTAAAGTAAACAGCCATCCCTCTGCCTTTCCTCAGTTTTCATGAATGACAGCTTAACTAGCACAGCCACCACTTATCCACAGGTGGTTTTGGCAGTTCAGTGTGCATTTCTCATATTTTTCACTTAAGTCTAGAACAGAGGTCACAACATTCCTCTCTAATCGCTGACCTTCCTTCCCCTCCATTTCTTTTCTATCCCAGCTGCTAGAAAAAAAAAATGCAGTGCTATCCCTTCATTGATATCCACAGATGAAAAGATACCAATTTGAAATATCCTACTTTTTAAAACTAGGTGAAAGTTTGCATTTAAAACTCTCCTAACTTGTATTTTNGGATGGGGCATACACTTCCAGGGATGGGGCATCCTTCATCCTACATCATACAATCATATAGAATCATAGAATGGTTTAGGTTGGAAGAGACCTTAAGAGATCTAGTTCCAACCACCCCGCTATGGGCAGGGACATCTCCCACTAGATCAGTCCTGGCATAAATCATGCTGCCTAAACACATCCTCCCTGGTTAAGCCAGAAGCTCTGAAGAAAATTCGCTTGTGAGCATATAGCACCCAAAAAGTTAGCTTTTAGGTTGTTTCACACTGCCGAGTGACCTCCCCAGAAGGCAGCTTCATCTCAGGCACAAAGCAACACATTGCCATCAGGCTCACTGCTCTCAGAGGACTAATCACAGCATTCATGTCCCAGGCTGGTGGAGTGCTTTGCTACCCTAAGTTCAACAAAAATGTGCAACTATTTAATTGCTTCATTATTCAGGTTCTTTGCTGTCAACTGAATTTGAGCTGTCAGGGTCTTCTCTGCTAAATGTCACTGACTCCCACTGTGCTCTTGCCCATGCAGTCCTTTTCCCAAAACAGTCCATCCAAACTCAAGGAGAGAAGGGTGACTGCCTTTTTAACACACTCACAGCTCTCTTTGTCACATTCTCTGTTCTTCAAACTCTGTGAATACAAACTTGGAACATCTCAAATNCGTAAATGAGTAATACCAGCTTCTTCCTTCATCAAGACCAGTATTAATAACATTGTTGTATTTGCAGAAAACATGAACACTGAAATCACTTAGAAAAACACCATCCTTAACATGAAAATTACTTTCTCTTCAGGGTGTCCACTAAGATAGGCAGCAATGCAGATGACACTGAAAGTAATTTCTTTAGGCACAACTGCATCAGTATTGTTCAAGATCAAATACCTTGATATTCTGCCTGGAATGGATGACTTACCTGATTTTAAGGGGATATGTGCTCTTCATGTTTTAAAAAGGACATCTGCTCAGGAGGATTTTCTGGTGACACAAATCTACCTCATGTTCTCCTTATTTTAGAATAGGAGGAAATAACCTACACAGAAACTAGTGTCACCGTACTTGCTGTTTTCCCTCTTTTGCAGTAGCAAAGAAGAATCTGGTCAAGTAAACTAGTCAGCACTGCATGCTCAGAGAAAATCCTTCCCATCTTCTGGTGCTATCTGCTAATTACCACCATATTCAAAACCAAGGGTGTCCCTAAGGTACTACAAAACGCTTCCAGCAAGCACACATGGGGAGGATGCTACTGCAGGGAGAATGGGCGTGCAGCCACATATATAGCAAAACAAAACTATAGAGCTCAGCAGGGAAAGGCATATTTCATAAAATTGTTCTTTTTACTGTATTTTACTCTCAACTGAAGTAACAAAAACACATCACTTGACAACTAAACACGATTTCATCCTGCAGCATTCTCCTTGATTCATTTTGGCCCAGGGATTTATTCCTTCAGGTTGAAATACATGGCAGTGGACTTCAAGCCACAGAAATGCCAACTGTTTAAGTTTGCTGCACAAAAAAAAAGAAAAAAAAATACATTAGCTGACATAAGTGTGACGCAAGTTGTCTAATGACACAGAAGAGGTCCATTCTCGCCAGCTCCCCAGTCCCTCCTCACTCATCCTCTAATCTTTGGCAGATGCTGATAACAACTCCTGCGGGCTGCTTGATATGTGAATCCCAAATCACTGGGCATCAGCAAGGAGGGGCCTCAGGTCTGATTTAACATCTGGACTGTGCAGCTTTTTGGTACTCAAGACTCCCAGTGAGATGAGCAGACAGTGCATCACAACTTTCTGATGACACCAATGCCTTTGGTAACCCTGGACCTGCAAGCTGGTGATAGTTTTGTTTCTTCAGCTCTCCTCCCATGCTCACGAATCACTGGCTTTTGGTAGTGCTCTAGCCTGGTCACAGACTTGGACAGTAAGGTAAATGTAAGTGTACTGAACCACTTTCCTCTGCTGGTGAGTCCCATACCTATCCTCTCTGTGCTTAATTTTTGTCTCTGCTAGGATCAGAATAACAATGCCTTCTCTGTCCTCAGGGAATGTCAGGAAAGTACTTCCAGATCGATGGATAGAAAGTGCCACAGAAATGCACTTTATTAGTCTGTTAAACAGAATATGTCATTGGTAACCACGTAACTAGACAAAGAAATGGAAATAATAAATGTCTCAATCAATAAAATAACATAGTCTGGAGCAGTATCAAATCCAGAGCTGCTTATCATCACCACGTAAATTCTGTTTTCATTCAAGGCTTAATACAGCATAAAGAAGATAATAAAAATGGAAATTGTAAGGAATGGAATGGCATCCTCAATTGTTTATGAATTGTAACACTAACAAAAGAAAAAAAAAAGAAAAGAAAAAACAAGTGTGTTGGAAACATTGAGTACATTATACATCAAAACCAATTTTACTTCTGGGTTCTCAGAATGGAGTGTTTCAATTTTCACACTCTAAAACAAACCATACGAGAGCTTTAGGTGCTCCAGATGGGATGCCTTTTGTAAAAGCTTTTGCAATCAGCACTATAGTTGTGTTTCATGGATGAATTTTGGTTGGTGTGTTATTGCAATCAGTAATGCTAAAACAGTCTGTCAAGCTCTCTAGCAGAGAGAAGACAGAAGAGAGAACTAAGGGGAAAGAACACACACAAATACCCTTCAAAAACCCATAATAAGTCATGTCATATTTTTTTCTTGAGGACTGGAATTGAGAAATAAAGAAAAGGCAGATACTCAGGAATGGCTCGGCTGGTAAATCACAGCTCATCATTCCACACACTCCTGAATTTATGGATGAAAGCTTGTGGGAAACAAAGAAATCGTATTTTCTGTGAGTTATAAACTGTAGCCTGGACTCACCCTAAGTATTACATAAACTAAATGAAATAGACCCCCCCTTAATTTCTAAACACAGGAGTGCAATTCATGTTCTTAACAAAAAGATAGTATCATAATGAATGCTGTAGCAACATGGGTTTACAGGACACAGGTCTGGTCAAGCAAACTTGTTGCTGTTTTCTGATGGAACCCTGAGCTTGACGGGTTGAAGCCACCTACAGCCTCAGGACAGACCTCCGTATGGCACCCAGAAGCACACAGCTAGCAGCCCCGACTTTTTAAAAGCACTTACACAAAATCAATGCAGCCGATGCTAAATCGATTAAAAAAGCAGCCAACAGCAACTTCACATACATGAATGAAAACACTCTAATCATAAATGGGATTCATCATCTGACAGCATCTTTTTTAATGGGGCCTACAGGGATCTGGTTTCTGACACAAACTGTTCTATAGTTTCATCAATGATCTGAAACAAAACACCAATCAATTTTTGGTAACAGTCAGGGAAGGGTGAAAATGGGGGGATAAACACAACTGTGGATATGTCAATTATTTAAGACATCTTGAATCACCAGATAAGGAGGGCTCTTCTGAATTACATTTAACTCGTGCAGCCAGATGAAAAACCTCAGGTGTACCAGCAAAGTCTGAGGAAAAAAGGATGAGGATCTACAGCAGAGGTGAAGCTGTTGTGGGAGCAGTCTGCCCTGTCCTGACAGCTGCCTGTCCATCAGGGAAAAATACGGACAGATTGGAGCAGGACTGGATTCAAGAAAATGCTAAAACTTTATTTGAGGTTGAGGAAATGAAGCAATACCAAAAGACTTTCTTATTTACCCAAGAGAGCTCAGAGGTGACTCATTAGCAACGTTCAGGTTGTTACAGAGGGAAGAGGTTTCCAGTCATAAAGCATGCTTTAACCTAGCGGAAAAAAACATAGAAGTATCTAATGGTAAGTCTAAATTCAGACTAAAAAGCAGAATTCAACACTAAAAAGCCAAATAGCATATCAAGACCTTTTCCTAGGTAAAAGAGTTTCTTGTTTGCTTTGCTCTTTTGAACAAAAATGAGGGGCTGCCCCAGTGCTGGGGGCGTGTATCTGTTAGATGTGAAAACATGATTTTAAAATTAAAAAAAAAATATAACCATTCCATACAAACTTCTTCAAGGTTTCACTGAAGAGCCAATGCTGGTGGAACTTTCATGCTAAAAGATCAATTTCCTAAGAAAAAACAAGCACCGTCTAATAATGCCTTAAAGGGGCACAGCAAGGATAAAGAAGGGGTGGGGAAGATTCATCTACTGCTCCCACCACGCTGGGAAATCTCATCAGGCAAAACACAAGTATTTTAGGTGCCTTTAAGTGCCGCTTTTTTTTTTTTTTTTTTTCAGTAGTCGCACTGTGACCATCTAAAGATATGGGGAAGGCAGGATACATACAAAGGCATAATATTTTTCACTAGTGTCTTTTGGGAAAAAAAGTTCTGTTCATGAACAGAACCCCTTTTCCAGGTACAATGTAAGCCATGGAGCAGAGCGGGACTGTAACCAGAGGAGCGATGATGAAGAAGGAGGTGGTTGTGGGGGAACAGCGATGGGGGATCATNAGTTCCATGTCCTTCCTGTGCTGAGGACTCCAAAGTTGGACACAATACTCCAAGTGAGGTCTCACAAGTGCAATGTAGTGGGGGAGAATCACCTCCCGCGACCTGCTGGCCGCCCTTCTTTTGAAGAAGCCCAGGATGCAGCTGGCTTTCTGGGCTGCCAGCGCACACTGCCAGCTCATGTTGGGCAGCAAAGAATGGTCCTTGCTGACCTTGGTGTGCCATCCCTGTGCTTCACACCTGCCCCTGCAACCCTAGCACTGGCTCCCCTGGCCCCTCGCAGGGGCTGAGGCCAGCAGGGCAGCTGTGAGGCTCTCTGCAACATGAGTGCTGTGCAGCTGCTTTAATAAGTAACTGCACTTAACTCATTAACTCTCCAAGATTAGCAGAAGACGCGCACTGCAGCCAAGACCAACAGAGCCAAACAAATTCGAAGTTTTCAGGCCAAGTCACAGAGTAATGACAAGCCAAAAATATTTTTTAAATGAGGAAAACATTCACTAAGTACTTTTCATTTTTCAGACCTTTGCAAAACCCATTGTAGGATTTGCTTCGAGAGCAGGCAAGCACTCCTACAGCAAGCACTGACATAAACTTCAGGAAGACTTTTTATTTTGGTGCCATTATTTTTAAATACATTAAAAAAAAAAAAAAAAAAGGTGGCTTCACAGCAAAAGGTCAGCTTCAAACTCACCTATAAAGAAAAAAAGCAGCACGCATCTGAAACAGATCATGGCAAAGAGCCACCAGACTGAGTGAAAAACTGTCAGGACGGATGTGGGTGGAAAGGAGATTCTCCAGGAAAGCAGTCATTTCTGTTGCCTCTGATACGAACAGCCCCAGCATGATGGACCAGCCCCACTTGCACGGGGCACTGCAGCCATCCAAAAATGCCACGCCAACGAGCACTTGCAAGCCAACAACCTCTTTACATCCATTAACATTATGGTCATCGCAAGCGCTTGCAGTTATACCCTGAGTCCAAACAAATCATTAACACAGTCCTGTGTTAATGACTTCATGCTCACTTAACTTGACTACCAGGCTTTCGGCAGGTCAGGAGCATTCTGCATTTCCATGCATGCATTTCGCATTAATGCCATGCTGCCCGAGGAAATAATAAGTTAGAGAGTTTCTGTTTAAAGCTAGTCTGGCCTTTTGACACGGGTGTACACAAACCCCCAAGGAGATATCACACACACAAAGTTGTAGGAGGACTTGGAAAGAGACACCATCCATTTGAAGCAATGGGAGGTGGCCAGCAGGCGCCTTCCCTTTGGGATCTCCCCTCCAGATCCTTCACCAAGTCACTCCACAAGCTCATCCTAGCACCAGTCCCAACACCTGGTTAAATGGGTAGTCAGATCTCAGTGAGCCCTTCGATGTCCCCCATATGTCCCAGAGCTGGCACCAGCACCCAGTCAAAACCAGTGAGTGCTTTGGGGGGGACCCCACATCTCAGACCACTGGGTCCAGGCACACACTTGAGTCACACCACCTGTGTATACAGCATCCCTGATGCTGAAACAAAAAAAGAAACCTGCATCTTTGATAGGAACAAGAATAATAGGCAAATCCCAAAACCTCAGTATTGTAACTGTTCATTAAGAAACTCCTTCAAAGTCTGAGCTTTCCAAGCAATATCATTTGCATATTATTTAGCCACAAAAATGTTATTATTGTTACATACCCAATATACATTGCCATAAGCTTTGTATGACATTTGTAGGAATGCATTCCTATACCTGAGCTTAGAAATTAAGATGTCAATACTTCCTTCAAATAAAAAGGCAGAGATATGGAGGCTGACAGCAAGCTCATCTTTTAAACACTCCAAAAGTCCCCAGGGAATCATAAAACTCAAGAACTACTGTATGTTATTTCACAAAAATGTAAGAAAAAGTAGACTTTTTTTATAAAAGGTGACACATAGTAAAGAGTAATTCACAAAGTATAAGAACATATAAGCATTAATGATAACCTAGTATTTATTAAGTATATATAGAAGTTAATATTAAGGGAAATCACAGATTTTCTTTCCTTTGTGAATTTAGAGAATTCTAAAAAGAATTTGAAAAGTGACAGGACTTTATTCAGAGATGTTTCTCCCAAGTGGACCTTCTTTTAAAAGTCCTTGAGAAGAAAAGTTTATCTACAACTTCTGTTGCTCAAAAAATTTCAGAAGAAAGGCTTTGGTAGGTGATTTTTGGGAATGCTTGGTGAGGTGAGCTAGGATGGCAGCAGCCTTCTGCAGGCTGTGTGGCTGTGCTTTGGCCACCTCAGCTCCTGGTGCAATGTCTTAATGCCAAACCCATGTCCCCCAGTAGCTTGATCTAACACACTGGGAAGGAGGCATGTAAAGCCAGAATGAACCAGTGCCACTGCTGAAAAGGATGCTCTGCCTCCCTTCACCACCTGCAGCTGCTCTTTCCTCTCCTGTCTCCTCCTGCCAGCATAAATATTTGCATGCTGTGCAGTGAGGGAACTAACCCAGCTAAAAACGAACCCAACATGAAATATAATTAATTTGCTTTTGATTTCGCTCTATTGTGCAGCTGGGCAAACCCCAGCGGTGGCAGGAGAGGGAAAGGAAAGGGAGAAAAAGCAGTGAGGGCAACACACCAGGGGCTGATCTGGACGTCCTGCCTAGCAGCAGTCTGAGCACAAAAATGTTTACATCTCTGAGGCAGAACAAGCTTAAGGTTCTATGCCTCTAAATCCTTAGATGGAAAAAAATTGGGTGAGAAGTTTATATTTGGACTCAGTGAAAGCAAACTTCAGAGGTGGCAGGAGGGAGGAGGAAGGCTGGTGGTGAGTGGGACCAGAGCAGCCATCCCTGTGGGTGCGACTAATACCCACTGGCACAGAGGGCACAGTGGTACACTGCCTGGGCATGGGGGACAGCCAGGGGCACATGACAACACTCAGAGGTGCTCCAGAAGTTCAGTTGCAGACTTTCATCCCAAATGCTCAGCCCATACTTCCCCCAACTCACTTGAGTGATTTTGGATTCAGTGCAAGATGGCCCATCCTGGAACAAGGGCCACCAAAACCTGAATATTACCACTGGTCAAAGTACCCCAGAACACTGCACGTCAAGCTTTTTTCTTCTCTTTCTTTTGCTTTTCAGCCACTTTCCACCACGCACCTTTCCCAACCATCTCCCTTGTGTGACAACAAGATGTTTTGGTTTGTCAGCTTTTAGGTGTCAAAGTATATTGACACCTTGGCAAACAAGACACTTCTGCAAGCTGACAAGCATGACTTCTCCTCAGAAATGACAACTCTGCACCCTCTGCCACCTATGCCTGACGTATGATTCTGAAAGTAAACTTTACAGCAAGCCTTGAAAACTGAATCCTTCCATTTATGTTACTTCTTAAAATAAATGGCCACCATTTGCTATCTTTCAGGACAACATATGCTAAAATCCGCATCAATCCCTTTCTTTCTTCTGTTGCTCAAAGCTATTACTCCTTGCTTCTTAAAGACTCTACATAAAAACTCCCTAATGTTTGTGTTATCTGTAAAGAAAGGGCAGTGATAGAGCACCAATACTTTTGGGATAGAATTAGAGGTGGATTTTCATAACCAATTTCCACATCTCAGAGAACACCGTAGCTCCTTGACTTTGTGTTTGCCACTGAGCTACACAAGCTGTTGTCAGGTGTGTAGATGGATGAGGATTACAGTGTTGGACTGGAAGCTCATTAGAAACATACTAATTAGTACCACGAAGGTGGCAAATGCAGCAATGTGAGTACTAGGGCGCAAAAGTCAGAGAGCCGCTACTTTAGAGTCCGTAATTAATAACATTGCTTGCCATGGCCAAACCACTGAAGTAGAAAAAAGATTAGTTTTTTTTCCACTGGATCACTGAACGCTTGCCAGACAGATCACACCAAAACCCAGGCAGGTAAATTTCTAATACACAGCTGCAAAGTTTGACCCTAGTTCGTAAACCAATGCAACACAAAAGAAGAGCATTATATTAAATAGGCTGTTTCATATTCAAAAAGCCCTTTCACTAACAGAAGTATTTTCCCAAAACTCACTAACTGCTTTTCCCCTTTTCCCTTGTAATTTAGAGTTACTCTAAGGAGAGAAATTTGTGATTCAAACCCAAAAAACCCCTGCATCTTAAGAACTGGCTACAAACCAGCGAGCAGCTACATTAATCCAGAAACATTTCCTAATGTCTCTAGCACGCAAAGGGGCCTTTTGTGTATTTGCTTCTCCTGCAGGAGACAGCAGAAAGGAAGAAATGAAAGAGTTGGATGCTGGAGGGTCAAATTTTGTAGGAGGTACTAAACAGCCTCCGAGTTTGCAGAACCTACAGCTGTGCACAAATCAGTTTTCGCGAATATTTTAAAGATACCGTGTTCACATAAAATGTTTGAAAAACCCTTCACATCAACATCAAAACACAAAATAAGATTATGTCTTCAGCTTGATATCGGATCTTAAAAGCAAGAAAATCACTCTTCTTTAACCTACTTTCAGTCCAGCCTACAATATAATACAGATAAAGAATGGAAAAACTGCATGCAGAGGCCCACATGCAGATAGGGAGCCAAAAACTAATCGGAACTCAAGGTAAAATTCAGAGAATTGAGAATATCTTCTGCTTTCAGCTACAATTAGTTGTTCCGCTTTTACAGTGATGAATGTGGAGAATTTGGATTATATTTTCTAGGAAAAAGTTGCGCTGTTAATAAAATGTATGTATATTCAGATTTCATTCAATCTCTTTGAGCAGTCTAATAGTTTTGGAGATAAAAATACTATAGAGGAACCCCCCGCTGCCCATATCAATGAAAAGCCCTCAGGGAACAACAGAGCGTTAACCTGCCCAATAACTGCATTAACCTTTCCCCCAAGGACTTTTTCTCTGAAACTGTGGAAACCTGCCAAGAATATTAGGATGCATCTTCCACTGTATTGCCCCATGCCCTTCTGCTGTATAAGGGCACTAATTACCAGAAAAGAACAGTTTAAGGCAGAGATGCAACACTGGTGATTTAATCACGGAATTTCCTCACAGGCTCTCCCATTAAAAAAGACTTACAAACATTGCTATCCAGAGTCTCTTCAAAGTCAGGAATAGCAAATATTATCTTCCACGGACTATTTTCACGGCTGCCTCCGTAAACTGACATTAAGGAACCTTGAGGATTAATTACAAGTAATGAAGCTCACTTCTGCACCGCACAGTTAAACACAACTCCCTGCAAATGAGTTTGACCTTTCCTGCACCGCGTGCTCTGGAATTTCTCACCCAGAAGGGGATTACCTACAGCTAGCAGCTTCACATGAGCACCGGTGTAAGGTATGAGCAATGCTAAGACTCATGCCCAATATTCAGGCTTTAAAAAGGAAATAGGTATTTGTCAGGAAACCACGTTTTAGCAGACGACACTGCGTGAGCCACTGTCAATTAAACAAGTTTCCTGAATAAAATACTCGACAACACTTGTGCAGTCTTGGGAGTACAGGCAGAAGGCATATCTGCTCAGTACAGAGAGGCCTGGGCTGTGGAGCATGAAGCTACCCCAAAATCTGAGTGCTACAAGGTCAAGATTGCTGTGAGACTGAGCTAAAGAGCTGGTACATTATGGACAAACTGTTTAGTCTTAGTAGCACACCGAGAAACATTCCCATGCTCTCAAGTGGTATCAGTAAATAGAATGAAATTTTATCATGCATTCCCTGTTGAGGTTTTTTGGAAAAGAAGCAAGATTATAAGATTCTATAGCAATGTTTTGCAAAATGAACACAAATGTTTGTATATAATATAATTGTGAGATGTAACAGGACATCCGTTAACCGTGTCAAAACACACCTGCACTTCTGCTTGAATCCCAGACACTGGAGTTATGGACATACAGAAGACAAATAAAAAGGTTCATCAAAAGATCTCATTGGCTTCAAGTATGTTATGCTGTGTCATAACATGCATGTTTTTTTCTTTGGAAAAAAAAAATAGCAGTGATACGAAAGAAAACTAGAAAGAAAAACAAATTCTCCAAAGTTTCTCTGCAGAGATACAGAATCAAGAAGTCTTGTCTTAAAAGTCACATTTGACATTGTAAGTTACTGACCCTGATGGACTTGATCCTCACACGCAGGGAGAGCTGCGCCCTTGACCTGGATAAAGGGGGATACCTCTTGCCTTAACATGCTTGCTTCTAAGGCTGGGAACCGCCTGGTGGCTGATGAGTGTTTGCATTTTTTAGTTGCTGCCTTCAGTCATCCCTCCCAGTGGAGAAGAAACAGTTCTGAAATGCCAGAAAACTGACAATCTCCACTCTTGCAGAGGAAAGCCACTAAATCTAACATCATTTCTCATCACCTACCCTTTATAGGTCAGACGTGTCCAACTGCAAGTTAAGATTAAAAATGGCTTGCTGCTAATCTTAGCGCAAACATTAGTGCCGCTCTAATACACTGCGCTGTGCAGTGGGGAGGGAGATGAAATAATCAGCTATCTGGCTGCCCTCTGACCTTGGCTTTGAAATACCTGGGGGCGGGGGCAACATTAAAAACGTGTTCAATGATCTCTGCCCATCTGGGTCAAGTTCAGTGACAATTATAACAATAAATACAAGGAGTCGCACTTCAAGATCCTTCAGAAGATGCTGACAACAACTTTGACTTATGTTATTCTCAGTCAAATAAACACCATTTAGATAGTACCTCTCAAAACAACAGCAGCTCCTGCTTTGTCTTGCAGCTGCTAGCGTGATTTGGGATTCAAAGCTCACGGCAGCTTTAACAATTTTTAATGAATAATTGCACCAGCCAATTTTCCATATGACTTTAACTTCATCAATATGATTATCTTTGGAGATATTAATGTACAGATCCCACTGGAGCATTTCAAGCAAGGCCAAGGATAACATGTTTGGATCTATAAATTCAACATGCAACTGTTTCCGGTGATTTCCCTAAGGATCTGTTCCCTGGGTGCTTTTTTTTCTTTTTTCCTAACAAAAGCATAACAAGATGAAATCAGCTTTTTCCTTCTGTGCATCTAAATGAATCTAGATGTCTGCAAATTATTACGATTTCTTGGAAAATCAGTGACCGTAACAGGAACCTTCTGCACCCCTCAATGAACAAAAAAACATCACTGAGTTGTGAACAAAATTTGCAGAGCAGAAATACTTGTCAACTTCATTCGTGGAAAAAACATCTGAGGTGTAAGAAAATCCCAAAGATAATGATTTACATCATATGGAACCTCTCAGCCTCATTCTCTTTTAATTACCTTCATCACTACGGAGACAATGGGGGGTTTGTTTCAGCTTCTTGGAGTGAGTACTGTTGCCCTATTAACCACAGCGAAGGGATAACCAGCCTTATAAAAAATTAGCTCCTCTCATGTATGATTTCTCTGCTCAAAGCACCGAATCCTAAGCATCCCACTAAGCTGCCCAATGGTAAAAGAAAAACCATCTGACATGTTTCCACCATCCCAAACAGCTACGGGAGAGGTACTGGCTGCTCCTTTGCTGCTGCTGCTACGAGGGGAAGATGCTGCGGGGAGTCAGCTGTAGGTCGGCTGCTGCTTCTGCTTCCTCTTCTTCTTCTTAAAATGCACAGCTAGTTTAAGGACAGATGCAATTAGAAAAACCTGTACAGATGGTTTTTGCCAGAGCCTCTTCGATAAGTTGCATTTATATTCACTTAAGCTTGGAGTAAAACAGCAACATTATCGTTAAAATTAATGAATTCATGCTTTGGCTTGCTGTAATAGCTATTTTGTTGTAGATTGACTTGCCTTCTTCTGTACAGTCTAGCAGACAACAGAAGGTAAATTTTGACCATCCAGAGTATTCTGTTATGTGAAATTGTTCACCAATGGAATGTTTATTGCCAGGAAGGAGCTATGGTTAAAATAAAACAAACATGGGTTTCATGGGAGAAAGATAGCTCAAGTTTGAAGTACAAGCAGAGATACAATCCTAATAAGGCCATGTTTGGTTCAAACCATTGGCTCTAACCTTCACAAAACAGGCTAATCCCACGCTTGATGCCAATGGAGGCCTGGTAATATAAATAATTTAGATATTCAGCTTCAGGTAACCTAGAGCTCAGTTCGGCATGGAAAACATGACTAGCTCCTGCCTGAAGTCATGTAGCTTAAAAAAAAAAAGAAAAAGTTAATTTTCTAGAGAGAAGCAGCACTGAAGGTATCAGACTCCATCACATGGCATTTGTTTTCCACTTTTCAGAGCTGGCAGGTGACAAAGGCGGCAGCGCAGTCTTGAGAGACTTTTCCTGGCCCTCAGCCCTGGCTGGTGGGGGACCCCACTTTGCACCCGGCAGCATCCCCTGTAAACTGGGGCAATCTCAGCTTCGAAAGCCTCACAGACCACCTTCCCTTCCTCTGTTAAATCATGCTGACAGTTTACCAGAGGGACCAGGGGACTGTTAATCACTCCGAGTAACGCCAGCCACAACAGAGTGCACTCACAGCTCTGCAGCTGCCTCTTCCCTGCATACCCCCAGCCTTACATTTGGACTGCATCCATCCCTGAACATGTAACCTTTATGTTGCTAGGTTATCTAGGGATTTTTCCTTGAATATTTCTTGGATATTTTATATTCCTTGAGCACCGTTCACACTAATTGAATAATCCAATAACTCTCAGCAGCCACATACAGCTTAGTCTCTTTCTAATTTGAGCACGATGATGCCTCATAAATGAATTGGGGCAAGCCAAAAAGTAAAGGCGTTTCAGGCGGTAATGAAATCAAAAATGCTTGCCTGCATCAATTTATTAATGTCACCGCAGAGGAAAAAGCAATACAGCATCAAAACAAAACACGCTGCATCTGCGGCTCGCCTATCACTTACACGCACACGCACATAGTGTTAATTAAAGACTGCAAGGCTGTAATACAGGTTTCTCTTTATCAAGCCTTTCTGCATTATTTCATGTATAACCCAGACTAAGATGCTCTGATAAAAGCTCAGTAGAAAAATGTCCGAGCAGCCTGCCAAGAACCACACAGACTTGGCCTGTGGACAAAACACAAATCCGCAACTGTGGAAAGGAAAACAAAAACGAGGACAGAAACCCAGCTTCTCTTTCATTTGGGGATATGGAAGATAGGAGCATGTGTTTCAGCAGCTGATTGCCAACATGAAATATTTAAAATTTGCTCTCTTCAGCACATCCAGTGGTTGTTCAGAACCAGAACCACACCGGAGGTCGCAGGGCTCCTGACTGCCAGCATCACTTGAGCAGAGTAAGGTATTATAACAACCTCTGAAGTTGCCCCAGTGTAGCTGTTAACCTTTGAGGAGCAAAACTTCTCCGGGGGAAAGCCTCTGAGAGACTGTCACAGACTTGTGCTACACCTGTTTGAGCTCGTATTACCGAAAAAAGCTGGAAGTTATTTTGACACTGAGCCAGATTTTTTTGAGAAAAATGCATATAAAGTACCTCTCTGCACAGCAAAACTACCATACCTCTGTATCTGAGGGTTAGCTATTTCATAGTCCTCAGTTTAACATGATGTCCCTACTCCAGTTTGCACAGTTCTGAGGAATTTTTATGGTGCTTTACAGCACTTCACTGTTGCAGTACAGTGTTTTCCAGGAATTCTTATACAACTTCTTACAGCTACATTTATATGAAAGCACTTCATGTTGACCAGCACTATGCATGCATGAGCAAGAGAATGTCTCAATTTTGACATTATTTTGAATTAAGAAATGCTATTTCAACTGAGAGAGAAAAGCTGGAAGAAAGCACGAGGTCATGAGCCCCTCCATTAAGAATACTGAACTGCGAGAGTGGAATTAGGCTGATGTATTCAGGTACTAGATATCTGCATACATTTGTGTGTCCAGGTAGAGAAATTACCAAGCCTTCTCCTGAAAGACTGGAATACACTGGGATGCACTTTACTGACTTCTTTTCTGGCCATCCCACTTCACCGCCCCCATCCCTCCCCAAAAGAAAAAAAAAAAAAAAAAGAAAAGAAAATTTCCATGCAGTGCTGAAGATCTTCATTTGAATAAAAACCTACTTCAATTCACTTTCCCTTTTCTATTTTTACCTTTTCTATTATGTACTTTTTATCAACATACACAGTTTTGAAAACTCCAAAGAATGAATTCATCAGTAGCTCTGTTTTACTTTGAGCTGCAGCTTTTGATAAATAACGGACCAAACCACTTTACTCACTTTTATGTTAAAATTGCTGGATGGTCATTGCAAACTAGACACATTTGAAAAATCCTCCATAGCAGAAAGGCTAGGTGCCCTCTTTCTTGGGGTTCATCTCTCGTGTTTCCTGAAATGCCCTTTTTTGATAATCCTCTTCTCCCTGGTAGGTTGTTGCTGTGGCTTCCCAGAGAACACACCAGTCTCAGGAACTCTTAATTTCACATGTTCACAGATGTAATCCAACTTGTTCTGTATCCTAATTGAAGGTACAAACCCCACCTCGTAACAGGACTGAAAATTATACCACACCTTACTGCATGCAGGGTTCATGCACCTTATATCACAATGACCAAAACCACATTTATAAAATCAATGAGTTTTATTAAAATACACCAACTAAACAGGGAATAAATAGTAAAAAAAAAAAAACCTGACAAGTTGAAATTAAATGCCAGGAAGTTACTTTCCTACTCCTTATTGTTGTAACACCTGATACTGCCTACTGCAAACTGAGGGCCAGGAACCTCACACAAGGAACCACAAGAAAATTTGACCTTTTGTCACTCCCTATGAAAAAAAATAAAAATGACAGAAGAGTAGTTCTGTCATATAAGGACAGCCAGGATGAATCACACAGCTATTCAGATAATTAATATGTACTTTACTAGTAGGTCTCTTTTGTTCCTAGAGTGGAATTACAAAGGTGGCAGGCCACCTGCTAAGTCTCCCAAAGCCCTCAGAAAAGGGTCAGTTGGGAGAGCAGAAACCACTCAAGCAAGATCCACAAAGCAGAATAATAATGCTGCTAAACTTTGAAAATCACTGCCAATCCAAAAGGTATCATTGGGCTCGTGGCAAATACAGAATCCTAGAATGATTTAGGTTGGAAAAGACCTTCAAAATCATGGACACCAATCGTAAACCTAATGCTGCCAAATCCCATTAAACCACGTCCCTAAACACCACATCTGTGCTTTCTTTAACAGTCACTATGTATGGTCTACTTTCAGATTGTCTCTGAACCAAAATGTGCCCTGTATCAAACCTTGCTCTAATCCCAGTCACCTCTCTTGCAGCCTGTACATTGATGTTTCTATTCAACATTTCTGATGTTTCACTAAATTTCCTACCCATGTAGTAACAGTCACATCCATACCACACAAATATCTTTTTCTGTGAAATTTCAAGAAACATTATGTCAAATATCCAGCCACCTCACCAGCTGAAGATCTGTTATTTGCAAAGGGCCATTCAGCAATAAAATGAAAAAGAACCTCCAGCAATATAAATATATATGCAAAATGACCAGTCTTCTTTAATGCAACAGCTGCTGAGGAAACACAGGATTTCCTTGACTTAAAATAACTGAAGTGTTTCCATCAGGTGAAGAACAGTTACTGAAAAAGCTCTGTATTTTGCTTTGTTTCACTGCATTAACCCCAACCCGGCAAAGAGAACCAGGAACATTTGAGTTGCTTGTCTTTTTTTTTCTTTTTTTTTCTTTTTAATTTCTGTGCATGCCATGAACGAAAAAAACGACCCATTCCTCTTGGCCACACAAGCCATTTCATTCACAATTCTCCGTTCCCACCAACATAGCATCAGGGCTATGGCATGTCTTAAGAAAACAGATCTTCAGCAGCAGCCTGCCATTACTCTTGCAAGCCTTGCCAGGTTCAGAAAAAGTCTGGGGAGCCGCTCAGGCCATTCACCCGAACCCTGCTGCTCGCAAATCACCTCGGGGCTCTGCCAGCACCCCTGCCTTCTGCAAGAGCAAAAATCAGCACAGCTAAAAGTTATTCGTAAATACATCACACCAGGTGGTTCGCCAAAATGCGGTCCACAGGCTGTTGGCTGCCTGTAAAGCACAGCTTCTCCTTTTTGTTTCTAGATATGAAGATGGAAAAAATAAAAATAAAAACCCAACACTTTCCCCCCCGCTCCCCAAGACTACTTTCCTATATAAGTGGGGCATCCCTCAGGGAAGACCCACTATTAACATGAAATCAGAAGTAACACCTGAAATTGTCACTTCATGCTCCCAGTGACATCCTGTGATCACACATGAAGTCCCACTAAAAATACTCCACAGGATTCTCCTTCCCTGGCTGATCTGTGATCCACCAAGAGCACATCCTCAGCTGTAAATAGAAAATCTCAAAGTTTTGCCAGGACCAAATGCAGTTGCCCAGTATAGCTGAGGTCCACTTTGCAAAGACTTCTTTTAGATATACGCTGATGTAAGCAAAATAAATTGACATTATTTCATCTTACAGTATTTTTTCCATGAGCTGGTCTGATTACCCACCAGCTCTGAGCCCAGGAGGTTGAAGGCTGGTTAGACCAGTGTACGTGCCCATTTCCATCCTCAGACCATCCTGGCTTCTCATTCAAGGGCCGAGGTTTGTGAGTGTTCCAGGGAATCCTATAACCACAGGACAACTTTTGCCTGCCTAGAACAACCATAGTACAGGTTTTGCATTTTATTTTCTTTCTGATTATCATTACAAAAGGGGAAAAAAATCCTCCAAAACCTGAGTGGTTTGTGAGTCTGCAAGGATACAGGGATCTCCTCCAGGCTGTCTGTGTGGTCACAGCTCAACTGCACTGTTATTGTTTACTAGTGGTGCAATCTCTTTCACAGAGAGACGATACAATAACACATGGTGAGAACATCTTAAATGAAGCAAACAACGCATTCCAGGCGGAAAAGCATTCACTATACACTAAGTTATCCATTGGCTTTTTATACCCATTGGCTTACTATGACTGCCACATTTTTGTAGCGTACTGGTCACACACAAAAAAATAAAAATTGAGAAAATGTTTCATCAACTATTTTTTATTGCATCATTTATTATCTTGCTATTAACTCTAAGCTTGCTGTTTCACACGGATAAACCTGCTTTCTATGATTTCACCTACAAATGCAATCTAAGGCTTCTGCAATTCAAATAATTGCATGGTTCCATCAATTTCTATGGGGAAACTCAGAGTTTACTGAGCTACCAATTAACCACAGGGCACACAGGAATAAAGGAAAATGCTGAGGAGGGGAAAGATGGGCAGGGGCTTGGAGATCCTTGTGAGCAAACACAGAACAGACTCAGCCTGGGCAGCGTGAAGAAAGAGATGACAAAGGAGCTGAGTAAAATCTTGTATTGTAAGGAAAAGTTGATTAGCTAATGACTACTCACAATTGCTTATCACGCAAGAACTAAGGTCCATTTGGTGAAAAGTTATCAGTTGACAGGTCTGAAATAAACCAAAGCATTATCTTTTCACAGAAAGCGTAATTATAATAATGAATCTGAATGCCATGGTATGTGGCAGTGGCCAAAAATGTATGTGGGTTCAAAAAGAGATGATAGAAGTTTCTCAGAGAGAAGTCCATTACTGACCATCAAGCTATGCAAGACATTCAGCTCAGAAAATTCCCAAACTGCTGGCCGTCAGAAGCTAGGGGAATATACCACAGGGAAGGATTGCTTTAAAAACCTCCTCCATTTTCGACTTGTTCCCTGAGCACCCCACACAGGTCACTGTTAGAAACGAGCTACTCACTGAAATGTGTTTCTCTAGGAAAATCCCTCCTGGTTTTGCATTATACTCAGAAACTGAACTGCTCTCAAGGCAATGATCCCAGAAGCAAAGCAACTGTAGTGCCTGGTGTATGCATCTATTACGCATTTGCATTTTAAAAGCAGTGTGTTTGCCACATCTGAAGTGTTCCTACTTCCCACAAGCAATTCAGGATTGCCTTTGAGAAAGGTGTCAGGCAGAGAGGTGGAAGAAGAAAAAACCCAAACAGACTTCGAGTGTGGATATCTTGGCACGGTCTACTTGGCAGAGCCTTCCTCCCTACCTCCTCCCTAGGATGCAGAATCAGTCCTTTCCCATCCTGTTCAGGAGGCTGGCTAGACTTTGTACTCCTCCCAGTTCCTGCTGGATGCACCAAGCGTCTTCTGGACTGCATGGACAGGACAAGCTGTTGGGCACCTCAAGAAAGCCACCTTCACCCCACTCCTCCCCCAGAAACACAGGCTG
This sequence comes from Thinocorus orbignyianus, assembly GCA_013400375.1. Taxonomy (NCBI): domain Eukaryota; kingdom Metazoa; phylum Chordata; class Aves; order Ciconiiformes; family Thinocoridae; genus Thinocorus; species Thinocorus orbignyianus. Next base: position 1,647,274 of record VXBW01007510.1, on the reverse strand, counting down.
TCCCACCTAGCCTTCTCTCCATCCCCAGGTCCCCTCCAGGAAGGATAACATTTCCACAGTGGAAAAAGCATCTAGTTCTGCTTTCTCTTCTGCAAAATGCCATGCATGGGAAGAGCTACATCCGCTTCTCCCTGGCTGGGGAATAGCCATGCCCAGAGCATCCTGCTTGAGGGCAGGTCTGCGGGTGCTACCAGCATCTTTGGTTATTATGCAGTGCCAGCCCCAAGCAGGGAAACACCGACTTCGTTCCTGACAGGGTGCACGTAGGTGTCAGTGCCAAATCCACAAGTTAATTAAAAACTGTATTTTCTATGGGAAAACAACACGGCCAGCATAATAGAGCTATAATTATATCCAGGTTTCCACTGGCAACTTGTTAATTGAATCTTATTCTGTTTCTGAAAGGAGAGCAGGGCTGCTGTCACGCCCTCTTTCCTTCCCGCTGCTGCAATTTCTCCAGCAATATTCCCACCGAAATGTCAATACATTTGTGTCCCTGCTCTAAAAGGGTATTGGCATAATATTGGGTGACACGCACCATCCTGAAAAGAACCTGCTCTGCCTGTACCGCAAATCACTACATGTGTAATTACCTACATCATTTTATATAGAGCATCAAAAATGAAAATATGGTAAGTCTCTCCTCAGCCCTGCTCTGTCACCATGGCAACTGGACACTTTCTCTCCCCCCGCCCCTTCCTTTTTCCCAAGGGACAAAGAAAACCGCTGGAGATTTCACAAATCGTCATAGATTAAGCACAAATAGTTTGCCAAATGCATTCGTTCACTGACATCTCTTACTTTGGTAATTGCGTGCATTGTGCTTGCTAAAAGTGAGCTGCTGTAAACACTGCTGCCTGCTTTCTGCCCCACACCTTCCCTGCAAAACAGCCCCCACCTCCTCTCCACCTCCACCTCCCTCCACACAGCCAGGCAAACTCCTTCAGGCCAAGCTGTTAATTTTTTATTCTGTTTAGCCATCGTTTTCCTGTTTACACGCGCATGGATGAATGGAGGGGGAACTCAGTTTGACTCCTCTCGTACTGCTGAGTCCAAAATTACTCTGGCTAGCAACAGGTTGGAGCAAATACCTACGTGCTGTAGACAGCCCTTTAAGACGTGCCAGGCTAAAGAGAAGAGGTGAGGTCTCAGTTTTGTGACCCAGATAAATGGAAAATTTGCCAGCAGAACTAGCAGCTTCTAAGCACCACCTCAGCTGCAGGAGGTGCCTGGACCAGGGTTGGCACAAGCCCTCTCCAGGGAGAGTCGCCGAGTGCTGCCTCCCCAACCCCTTTCGGTTGCTTATGCCTTTGCCAAACTTTAACTGATCTGGCTTCAATGCCCCGTGCCAGGTCTCCGTCATACACCAACAGAGTGGTTTGTTTTGGTTTTTTTTGTCAGAAGCCCTTATTAAAATGACTCTTTTACTCCTGAAAATAGATCTTCCTAATTTTCCTCTTGAAAAGAGGACTGGGGCACCTATGTTTGCATGGCAAAGAGGTACCTCTTTCTGTTCCTGAGTACTCCCTATTGAGTTTGAGTAATCAAATTGGAGAGATTTAGATTGGATATTAGGAAGAAATTCTTTCCTGTGAGCGTGGTGAGGCACTGGAACAGGTTGCCCAGAGAAGCTGTGGATGCCCCATCCCTGGAAGTGTTCAAGGCCAGGCTGGATGGGGCTTTGAGCAACCTGCTCTAGTGGGAGGTGTCCCTGCCCACGGCAGGGAGGTTGGAACTCGATGATCTTTAAGGTCCCTTCCAACTTCAATCATCTTATGATTGTATGAAATCCTTCCAAGCCCCTCCATCCTCACATGCTGAAAAGCAATACCCATATTGATGGAAGTTGCCACCTTCACCACGGCTGTGACACTGGGAGGGAAACCCCAGCAAAAGGGGTCCTGCTGACCTGCAGCACCCATCCCTTCCAACGCCAGGAGCTATGTGGCCCCATGCCTACACCTCCCCACTGCAGATAGCCACGGAGCTGCTGGCCACAAGCACCAAAAACAAGACCCTCGTCCCACAGGCAGGACGTGGGCAACACAACCAATTGCCTGTGAAAAAGTTCCAAATGAGTGAGGATTCTCACTGCTTCCAATGCAAATGAAGACAAAGTGCTGCAAAGGCAGTGATGACCTCTCATGCCAGCTGTCAGGAGGCCATGTGGAACATGACATCAAGGATAAAAGACTTACTGGCACCCTGCACTAGCTATGTCCACTTGCCCCAGTAAGTCACTAGACATTGTTCTTGCAGATGTATGAGGCGCTCTCCCACTTCAGGTCATAATGAGCTGCAGATGTGACAGGCGTTTCAGATTCTGAGTCTGCAGCAATGAAACACTCTACAGATGCTTCTGCCTCATTTTTAGTTGCTAATTTTTAATAATGACAATTTAACTTCATTGTGCTCTTCATATACTATTACGGCCAATTCAGAAATCATCCTAAAGGGCTCTGATTGCTTAACAAATCTCATAAATAGCTTTCCAGCATTTTTTATAAAGTGTGTGCTCTGAAATTTCAGTGTCACTTTGATAGTTCTCTGGAGGGAAGTAATAAATAATTAGGAGGCACCATACTTTGGTGATACTGAGCCACTGCTTCAATTAGAAGCATCCCCATCTCACTTTTAAAGAACTTCAAAATCAGCATGAAAAAAAAAAAGCTGGTGTTATACAGAATATATTTACACACATCAAAGAATAAGTCACAGGGAAAAGCTTAATTAAACTGAAATTTGGGTTGATCAATTCATTCATACATTTCAGAAGGGAAAAAACCCTTATGTAACTCCAAGAAACTATGATAAATGTTGGAGCACAGCTAAAATCAAATCCCTTCAACATTGCGCATTTTACTCCATCAAAAACCTTCACACTTTTCCCGTAACCCTTTCATGTGGTGATGTAATTAGCTCCAATTTTTTGGTTGCTTTTGGCATAGAGCTAAGCCTATTTATATTATCCTATGGTACCAACTCCTACCGTGGTTAAGAGTACAGTGAATACTGTATTGGAAACAACGTGGAGTTCCCCACAGAGCTACAGTTCCTCCATGTCAAACTCCAGCACTGACTCTAAAAGCTGCTTTCCAGCACAGTTTATTTAACATTAACCATGAATATATATACAGTCTTAAATGCTCCTCATTTCAGGGAGGGGCTGCAATAATATAAGCTTTGCAGATGCCTGCAACACACAGAGTAAGATTCTTGCAAGTTATGTCTGGATATCATTGCCTCTCCGCATTCATGAAGGCAAATATATTTTCCAAAGCCTGTGTTGCAATGCTGCAGAGGAACATTTTTGGTTTTGCAGAACCAAGAAGCTGCGTTACGTGACACCAAGTCCTTCCTTATTCTACTCTAAGTAACCCGCAACCCAGTTTTACCTAGTTTTACCTGTTCACCAGTTAAAGTAATAATCCTGAAGTTTTTAGTAGCCTGTAAAGTAATAACCCTGTATGTTTGCAGTAACATACTTCACTTAACAAAGATAAACTCTTAACAGTTATGCACATCATATTCACAAAGTGCACATATGCACACTTACTTTGGATGCACTCTTATATTTCGGATATTCACACCTTAAACACATATCAATTACATACATGTTCTGCAAGCATATGGAAATGACTCCTGCCGACCAGGAATATCTGGAGGCAAGATTTTTGGATTTTTTTATGTGAAGCTGTACTTAATATCCACATAAAAACCTTTACACAAATGTTTCTGAAGAACAAAATCTTTTTAATTTCTCTATGATTTGCCCACAGAAAAAAACCATAAATTCTGTATTATGAAAAGTTATGGTGTGCAAAGTCTCATGTTAATTAGTTCATTTTGTTTCCTTTAAGCAGAGAGGAGGGTAGAGAATGAGTTTTGACTTCAGATTTGGAAGGACAAGCATTCCTCCGTAACGCAGATCATTGCAGCACATTTCCAGGAATAAGTTTAAAAAAAAACAACAACAAACCAAAGAGGGAGGAGGGATAGAGCCTAAAATCTAGGTCAGAGGAAGAAAACAGAGAAGTATGAAGCATCCTTTTCCGCGAGTCTCACAACTTGTATGTGTAAAGGTCTCCTGCTGCACTCGTGCATATGTGACACTGCCTCCACGCAACACAGGGAATGACAAAAATGTTAAACAAAGGGATCCCAAGTGGCACCTTCTGTAAAGCATGAGAGATGACACCAGGATAATAGCATCCCTGGCTCTACTAAAGAGATCTCACTTCAGGGAGAACTCACAGCCGGCAAAAAGATTTACTTTTCTCAATAAAAATAAAGGCCAAGGAGCAAAAAGGGATCCCCAGCAATCCTGTGCTCAAGGTAGAGCCCAAAAAGATAGGAAGAGTTTACTGCATTTTTTCATAAACAGACAAGATGTACAAGTGGTTCTTATACCCCAAATTTTTATTTGCAATCTTCCTTCTGCTGCTTAGCCACCTGGTTTTTCGTTTACAGATGGCTTTGAGATCACAGTTTGTTATCTTATTCAAACATAATTAACAAACACATTTCATTCCCTTACATCAACAGAGATCCGACTCTCCATGATAGAACAACGAAAATGGGAAACTTCAGCAGACGTAGCTGGTTATTGCTTTCTGTCATCCTCTTAGAGATGTCTTCAATACCTCCTTCTATTCTTGCTGTCTTCAGAATAAGTCCTTTCCTATTGTACCAGGGACACAACTCCTACTTAAAGTCACTATCATTTTTCTTGTCTTTGAATAGAAAAGCAAATTAACTGATGAATGCATCTGTTATTTCCTTATCTTTTGTGTTAAATTAACCACTATCATTCTGAGTGACAAAAACTGTCTCTTACCATCTGCCCACCAGAAATCTGATTTAAGAACGTTTACCATCATTTATTAATCTCTATAAATCAACTTTTTTCTTAATTATTTATTTTATTCTTAAGGTAGTGCTTTTGCATTTCCTCTGACTTATGCTTTTTTGTTGGCTCTTCCATGAAGCTCACAGCACCTTGTGTGAAGAGAGTATCATGGAAGGAAATTATTGGATGTTGTACCTTCACATTGCATTGCACCCTGACAAAACCAGAGCAAGTATAAATTTGAGAGCTGCAGAGAAATGCACAAATAACTGGCATTTCATCACAAATTTTATTTCTAGCATCTTGAAACCTCTTCATCTCGACGGCTAACTTGGGAACTGTGAGAAGCAGGAGGGCAGAGAGGCAAGAGATGCTCTAGCACAGGGGTGCTTTGTGTGACCCCTGGAAGCCACCCACTGGGATAATTCCCATAAGGCACACAGCAGAATTCTCACCATTCTCATGCCCGAAACACATTCAGTGTGGGCAGAGGGTGAGACCGGGTAGCAGAGGCACATACTGGGGGCACAGGCTGCCCTGTGCCTCCCACCCTCCCCTTCATACCCATTTGCTGCTTTTACACAGGGCATGTGCCCACACGTGTTTTCACAGGTCTCAAGTGGGAGCTTGGAATAAGTCCTGCGGTGATGCCAGCCCCACTCTTCCCCTACAAAACTAGCTGGGGTTCCACTCTGAGGCTCAAGGCAAGGGTTGGCATGACATTGGTGTGGGCAGCATACACAGTTCGTATCAGACACTTCCAGCCCAGCACTGAATGATCCCAAGCTCCTCTGCTGACGAGCAATTCTTTGCCTCTTCCATGAATAAAACAGCAAATTAATTGATGAAGATATCTCTTTTTCCTTATCACGTATGCTCAATTAATTACTGTCTATTCCCCCTCTTTCTGGCTACACCTAGAGTGAGGTCAGTCATGAGAGCCTTGATCATCCACAGCACTTAATTTTTGTTGTGCCCCTCTGGCTTGGTTTGCTCTAGCCAGCTCTCCCTGAACCAGTGCCTCAGCACCCTCCTGGAGACAACTCATACTAGGGAGCACTCCCCTGAACTATGGAGAAGACCACAAGTATGGCCACCTCCACTCTACGCAGCTTTGTAACATCCCAATGGATTTTGTATGTTCAGTTTGGTTCTTTTGACCTTATGCCATGCCCCAAGTCATGTAACATGCATCTTCAGCTTCACAAAATAAAACCAGCCCTCCAACAGAGAGTGAAAAACTCTGAACAGAAAAGAAAAACATAAAAACCTGCTCAGGGCTACTGGAGCAACATCTAGGGCTCAAAGGAGTACTATATGGGCTGGACGTACCTAGTCTGCTCTGGATGGAGCTCGTCATAAGACACGTGGGTGCAAACCAATCTGCGCCACTTGGCCTTGGGGCTAAGGGTTAGTCCTGGATTTCTTTTATGTTAGTCCAGTGGGTCCAGGACATAAAAGATTCCTTCATTTCATCTGCCAGTGAGACAGGCATTTAGTATTTCAAAGTACATTACTGAGTTAGTAACTCCCAGCATCCTTTTTAATACTTCTCAGTAAGCATTGTTCCTTGATGCTTATCACGAGTCCTGCAACAACTCTGGACTGAATGACCTTTCTTATTTGATCTCTTCTAGTACTCCTTTGTCGCTAACATTGAACCTTTGACAATACTGACTCCTACAAAGCACCTGCAAAACCTTTTTCTCCACAGCAGACACACTGGTTAGCAAAGCAGGACAACTTTAACTAAGGCCTGTCTGTGCCTCAGTTCCCTAGATGTGAAAATAATAATAATTAAAAAGAAATCCAAACAACTTTTCTGTTAATACTTCCTTCCTCACAAAGGTTTTGAGAATGACAATGTCAGTATCTCTTCCATTTTTCTACATTATGATGGGAATCCATTTGGCACTTGTATCAAAATATGACACAACTTTGAGCCTGACTTCACACACATCCAGAGCTGTCACCACGTAATCCCATGTCAATGCGTCTCTGCTCTTTGGTCCTTCCAGCTGCAAAGTGGATAATCATACGTCCACAACTCTGTCGGAACAATTAAGGCTGGTAAAATAGCACAGTAGCCCTGAATGAGAATGAGAAGTTTGTGCCAGAATGGTAAGGAACCATTAATAACTGCAGCTATATTACTTTCTCAAATGATGTCTCCACTAGCCTCTGCAGGATTTTTATTCAAATTATGTAAGAAAACAGTTCTGCATTATTTCTACAGAAAATAAACTTGCTTTCATTTTTTTTCTCAGTTTTTTTTCAATCCGTGCCAGAATAATTAAAAACTTTCAACGTCCAGGATTTGTCTGTTTTTGTTTTCAAATAAGCTTCTCTTATCTGTGGAGAGACTTTGTCATCTATTTTCTCAAACTGTAACAGATTTGCAATAGCTAGAGATTAGAGCAAGGTCGGGTGGTTCTTAATTTCTTTGTGTCAACCTCTAGTATCTTTTCCAGAATCCTTAAATCTTGTCCTTCTGTAGATGGCAAATTATCAACTGTTATGTTTATTCTTCTTCCTGTTTTATTTATCCCACGTATCTTGTTTTTTTCATTCCTTTTATAAAAACCTATGAAAGGACACAATATGTGGAAGAAAGATAACTACTTAATGTATTCCAGAGAAGACTTATCTATAATTTAGTAAATTTATTTCAAAATCACAGCATTTGGATCAGTTTTGTTTCCATCTTATACAGCAGTCACCATCAAAATATTACTTCCTTCTTGCAAGGGAAAGCTGTTACCATGGCATTCCTATTATTTCTAACACACAGACTAGGGGGGGGAGATTGTTAAGCTCCTTAGAAAATTCCCTTACTTCCAATGCAAAGTTCTGCAGGGGCAGATGCAACAAGACTTGTACCTGCTGTGCAGTTTGAGGGCAAAAGGAGACCAGTCGATGGCTGGCAGGAGCATCCCCATCTGGAGCGACTCCTGCACTCGCTACAGTTCCCATCTGTTTCCTTGAATTATGATTGTTTTTTGGGCAAACACCACACAAATTTCACTGTGGTGTGGCATAAGAAAAGCTTGCCCATATCATGTCCACTCACATCTGAATTTTAAATGCTCCATTTAAAATGATTGGCAGGACTTGTTACCCAAAAATGGAAAATTTGGAGTGAGAACAGCTACATTTTCCAGCTCTTGGCTGTACTGTGGCCTGACTGAAACCTGCTGTTGAAAAGCATGGAGAAGCATCTGCAGCAAGAAAGACATTAGTGAAAGATGATGGGCTACTAAAAACACGATGAAGGGACACGATCACAGCCAGAGAGAGATCCTGCTCCTGGGGAAAGGCAAGAGTACCCAGGGACAGTGTTGGGGTGGCTGATAGGCGGCAGGGACAGTTTGTTTCTCACTTTGAAGGTTACAGCTGCATCAGGGCTACAATAAAATATAGGGGGAGAAAACATCCATAAAAAAAAGCTAGATGACATCATCGGATACAGATCTCAGCTGCCAAACCTGGTCCGGGGAGAGGAGAGCACTGGTAAGTCAGAGCTTCTCCTGAGGACACCATTCGTGGTGGAACCTCTTCAAACCACCTCCTCTTGAGCACATGGGTCACATCCCCATGTACAGAGGTCTGTCCTGGTCTGCTGGGCACAGTGAAGAGCCACATACCTTTCAGGAAGTCAATTCAACCAGGGATCAAGGATGGACATCTTCCAGTCATAGTAATTTATATGAAAGTTTGATGAAGAGCTTTACTTCAGTTAAAACATTTTCTGTCTCTTCTTGTATTGAATCAAGTGGAAGTTTGGAATGACATTTTCAAAATAAGAAGTTAACTTAGTTTTGTTTTGAAAATGCCAAAAGGGAATGTTTCAAACCATGCAAAATTATTACTTTTGTTTTATAGTTAGCCAAAATGATTCAGCAAGCAGATTCAGATGCCCCAAAACTGTATTTCTGGAGCCAGTAGGACTGTAAATTTTTGCACAGCTCTAGCATGGCTTTGGTTTCCTGTGGCGCTGTCTTTGCTACAGACTTCACTTGAATTATCTGCACTTATGCTCTTCTCTCAAACTGAGCTGCCACAGCGTGAAATGGGAGCATGCAAGTGTCAGGATTAGTGAATAGGATGATTTTGTTAGCAGTGCAAACAGATTACAGTGCTAGCAATATGGTAAAGTGAAGGTTTTGGATGAACTGTTTATTTGACAAATACACAGTCTCAGAATCATTAGAAGCATTCACAACTTCCACTTGAATTTAGAAAATAATTTGATAAATATTTGATATGTGTTACATTGCAAAATATTTCAGAGAACTCCAAGTGCTCTGGTTTACCACGTTTTTTTTTGTTTAAACAAAAGGTTTCACATCTTTTATTTTAATATACGCTTCAGGAATGGCACTTAGCTCTTGCCAAATGTCTTGAAAGATCATTTTGCATCAATATTGACAGCATTGCCGTCCATTGCTTGTTCTGTGTGAGACCTGAACAAGTCTCACAGCCACAGACTGTTATCTGGAGTTGGCTGTGGGATACAATTGTGACCTCCAGCCTGATGGGCAGCACTCCTGGTGTCGCAGCCTTCCCTGCGGTGACAAGGGACTGGTGGCTGTTGCTTTGAAGCCATTTTTTCCCCTCCTTCTCGAGGAGCGCAACTTAGCAGCCCTAGCACAGTAGGGGCAGAAGGAAATAAATGCATCTGGCAGAGGTCCACCACGAGCCACTCACTCACTTGCTAGTGAAGCAGAAGACAAATACTCTCGTTTTCTGGCTCTCACCAGGCCAGCCCACCCCTGAAGCCTGTAGCAGCAGCAGCTGCTGCAAATGCTCCTTCCTCTTTCCCCTTCCACCCGCTGCCTCATCCACCCAGAAACCAAATGTGTTTCTAGAGCACAGCTGAGAAAGCTGAAAACGTGCTATGGCAAACTGTTAGTGGTCATTTTGAAGCAAAGTCTGGAAATATTTCTGTGGCAGGGAGAGCTGGCTGAGCAGTTGGCTTCTGGGGAGGTGGCAAGAAGAGGGAACCCCAAGGGATCTACTGCTGCTGGTCTCAAGCAGCCTCCCGGGGCTGCCATGGGCTGCCATACCCACCACCACAGAGCCACGGACAACACACTGTAAATTCCTCTGTAACATCTACTGTAAGTCACACTTCAGTGAATCACCACTGCAATCCTCTTCTGTATTAGATATTCAACGTCTACCCCAAAATGTTAAAAATAACTGATTTTCCTCCAGCTGGCAGACGGCTACTAAATCCTTCTCCCTTTTTCTGCATCCCATAGAACTTAGGCTTGTATCTTCAATATACATACTCTGCAATATTAAGATATTAGAAGTATTGAAAAGACAGCAGTTAGGAAGCTGTTGTAATTAAATATAGCCCCTAAAGAAAAGCTGAAATTTGTCACTGAAACTATGCCAGAGCTGTTACTCAGACATCAATGGCACAGAATTGCCCAGAAATTAAACAGATGAGCAAACCTAACATGTCTTTGGGGCCCCTTTTACATAGTAAGTAGTGAGATGGATAAACCTTTGGGAGACACGGCTGCCTGCATGCTGCATCCCATCCTCCCAAATCCAAGTCCTGCATAGGAGGCTCTGAAATTGGTGTAACGTCTATTTTTCTCCTGACAGATCTACCAGGGAAGACAGTGAGGTTCAGCCAGGAGCCAGGGGACAAGGGCAGATCTGGGAGCTGCAGGGAGATGATCTGCAGGTGATGGCATAACACAGGCAGGAGGGAGCCAGACCCCATTTGTACAGCTGCCAGCAGCCAACAGCCTCGGGGGCTGGTTGCCCCCAGGCCACACATAGCTTTTTTCTCAGAGGGATCCAGATGGGTCACTCAAAAAGCAGTTTGGCAGGAGAACAGTATGGATGGAGCAGCCACTATCTGTCTGGGGGCAGGACCCAGGAGCAAAGTAGGGAGATAAGCTATGAAACAGTGCAGGTTCACACGTTTACTCTATGGAGCTAATAAACTTGGGTTTTGCTGTGGAAAAAACTCCCACCCAAACCATTTCGTTATATATGACCCTATGTCTACAAGAAGAGCTTTTCAACCATCTTCAGGCATTCAGCAGTACCATGAAATCCCTGAGAACAACCTAGTTCAGACAGACTGGGACGGATATTCACTTTCTGACTTTCTAAACACTTGCTAAAGAAAAAAGCAGGTAAATGCCTGTCCTTCAGTAGAATCCTGAATTAATGGCTGGAATCCCATTGCCTGGCTAGCTATCAGGACACCAGACCACTACTTGCCCAAATGGCTCCATGTCCAGGCTCTCACACAGGCCCTTCACCTGACAGAAGCATAAAGGTCCTTGAAATCAATAGGAAACTGCTTACAGAGCTGATGGTGTGATACTGCCCTCCATTTTCACTTCAGCATCAAGGACACCTCAGCCTTTAAGCCACATACAAGGCAAGCACAACTGCCCCAAGCCCCTTGCAGGCTGAGAAGCTAATGGCAAGCTCAGATATATCATCCTAAGTGACAATTAATTGACCTCAAAGTTGCAGCAACTCCAGAGGCATCATTACTGGCTCTATTGTTTTTTAATGTGTCATTCGGAGAAGGTCAGCAGGATCCTGTAAGAGACGTACAAAGGACTTGCTGAAGCAGATTGCCAGCTCGAGAGAGGATTAAATTATGATTCCTCAGACTCCAGTTTTATCTTACTGTAGGTGATTTGTGTGCGGGGCAGAAAAGAAAGAAACAGACTTCTCAACATTTTTCAAAAGCTCTTCCTGTTCAAGGGACCTAAAACAGACTGTTTGCAATATCATCAGGTACAAAGATAGTGTTTTGCCCTTGCTACACAGCTTTTCTAGGCCTTGTTGATGTATCCATGCTACTGCAAAAACAGCTGTAAATCAGAAATTTAGGTCTCGTAGAGTAACCAGACACTGTTAAAGAGCTGCTGAGTTTGGAAATGAGAAGTCCTACACTAATAAAAAATTAAAGAACTTTGCTCCAAAAATGGATCAAGGAGATGCCCTTCCCCAGCATTCAAATCTTCAAAACCACTTCCAGAGTGCCTGAAGAAAACAAACCATTTGTTTTGCCTCAAGGCATTAAACGCTGCAACCACCCAGATATCAAAGGCCCATATTTCCTCTCCCTGTCAGCAACTATTACAATTAAATTATATTGTTTAAAAACAACAGCAAAATGTCTGCAGAAACTTGAAAACAAAGAAGCCTGTGTGCAGTGTGTAAAAACCAAAGCACTCCTTTCAACTGGATGTGAGGCTCTTTCAACACTTTCTACTGCATCGCCTTGCAACTGGATGGCCTTCAAGGCAGCTGTGAGGAACAACAGGGGCACACCTACAGTGCACTCACCTTATAAAAAGATGTGGTTTGGTTATGCTGATGACGATGACAGCCTTGGAAGAGTGCACCTTCAAGCAGAAAGTAGCAAGAGTGTATAGTAGTAATAATGTAAGCAGCACTCAAGATTGAAACCCTGAGTATGTGAAGGGTGGGGTAACTTTGTGTTTCAAGAGGAACAAAACAGCATCTCAGCAGAGAAAAGAAGACTCCTCGCTTTAGGAAACTCTATTCATCTACAAGAAAGAGCATCAAATCCAAAATGGTCTTTTAAACTACTTGAGCATACAATTAGGCTTAAAATTAGCAAGAACAGTGCGTGTCAAATTTGGCAAACACATTTGACCTTTTTTTTCTGTTTGTTTTGGTTTTGTTTTCTTTTAGTCAAAACTAAACTTCTTAATAAAATTATTATTTTTTGTTGTCCTGACCCTACGTTTTGTTTTGAGGTTTTCTTTTTACTCTTAAAAAAAAGCTGCAAATAAGCTGGTAGATGTTACTAAAGACCGTCCTTCTGCAATAAATTGAAAAATGTGAGATGTTTCATAATTTATCTTTACAAAATATTTGTAAAGGAATTTACAGTGATAGAAATGCATTTACACTCTCGCTACAGCCATGGATCTACTGGATCTGTGCCTCTGCATTTTTGGTTTCTTCTAGGCATTTTAGCAGCCCAGAAACCTGAACCTGCAAGACCCTCAGCTATCTGGGATGACAGTGCATGGAGGGGATCTGGGGTGGGAAATTATGCCAGTGTGCAGTATTGGGCACCCCTTCTCTACGCTGACTTCAGTGACCCTGACAACATGATCACCTGTTTGAGACAGCTGCTGGTGGGAACTGCAAGGGCCATCAGCTCCAAACACTGTTGGTTGCTCTGGTTACTTTCTTTGAATTTTGCCTAAATCTGCTTCCACGACTCTTACCTGGAGAAGAGAAGGCTCCAGGGAGACCTTATAGTACCTAAAGGAAGCCTTACAGGAGAGATGGGGAGGGACTCTTAGCCAGGGAGTGTAGCAATAGGATGAGGGGGAATGGTTTTAAATTGAAAGAGGGGAGATACAGATTAAATAGGATTAGGAAGAAATTCTTTATTGTGAGGGTGCTGAGGCACTGGAACAGGTTGACGTGAGAAGCTGTGGATGCCCCATCCCTGGAAGTGTTCAAGGCTAGACTCAATGGGACTGAGCAACCTGCTCCAGTGTGAGGTGTCCCTGCCCATGGCAGCGGTGTTGAAACAAGTTGATCTTTAACATCCCTACTACCCAAACCATTCTATGACTTTTAAGCACTATCTTCTTAATCCATTTATGGCAGTGGTGGAAACTTCAGGATGCCATTCCCCTTCCACAGTCTTCCTTGAGATCTCTTCTTTCAAGCTTTAACAGCTTCTATTAGGTTAAACAGTGTAAGAATATATGTCCCCTCCTCCATGTGTAAATGTGAGGCTGAGAACTATGCAAACTCAGAAAAGGTGTTCCAAGAAACACAATGTCAGAAGAAAACAGCAGTTTCCGTTAAAGGGGGATGCCATGTAGTTTGATTCAGAACAAACAGGACCTGAAATTCTAGTCTCAAATTTCTGTGCATGTTTTTCTGTGGCTGCAGGCATAAAACTGACTTTTCATCATTCATGTGCTTCACAACACACCCATCTAGGCTGATGAAAGTACAATGTTGACAACTATGCAGTCAAGACAAATAGGATTTTTGCATTGCACTCAACAAAACAGAAGTCCTGAGTAACTTCTATAAAGGTTGAAAATAGCTTTATTCAACTGCTGTTGTGTTAAGGTTGAAATTATTTAACATTATTTCATTTGGTTATACAAGCTTCCTCAAAAAGCTACCATCAGCTTTTTTAATGGGAACATCGAGGGGCTGCTTTGGAAAAGAGCAACTTAAAATTATTGTGAAAGTACTCTGATGAGCACTTTCACGATAATTTTAAGTTGCTCTTTTCCAGCTCATGCCTACTTCTGAGAGATAACGGCCCTTTTTAGGACAGACTGGGTAACATGAAAAATCAGGAGAAAATTCCTGATGTTTTCGGAGAACAAGGTGGTAACTGCAGAGCATTTGTAAAACTGAATAGTGGAGCTGGAAACTGAAGAACAAGCATTGACATGACAGAAATAAAAGCTATTGACTGAGCATGGTCCTTTATTAGGGCTTCGCTATTACAGACATTATGGATATGAGGTTCAAATGTGTAAGAAACATGGTTAAACAAGGTGACGCTGAAAGCCCCAAAGGTCAGGAAGAGGGATGGGGTCTTACAGGTTCTCCATCATTCCTTTATATAGTCCTGTTCCTTTTTATTTCCCTGGGCTCTCTCTGGCTGGGGAGCAATCCTGACTTCCAAGGCAGCAGAGGGGGGACTGCCAAGCTCTTGGACTGGGGCAGGTCCCTCACTTGCCCAGCAGAGTCTGGTCCAAGCCAGCCACCTTGCTACTTCTGACACAGATGTATCTTAGGAAAGTGATGTAATTTTCTGTACTTAGGCACAAAAAAGGAAAATAAAACATGCAGCAAAGGAGTCGATCCCTAAATTGGCTAGTTTGATTAATATATCAAAGGGAATGCTATTTCAGAAATACAAAACCTTATAAAATAATGATGAAACCATATTTACTACATCTGATTAAACAAAAAACAGGCAATTTCTTGGACAGTGCACAAGATCCTGGTTTATTTTGGTTTATTAATAAATCATGATAATTGTGTTCCATTGCTTTGCTATTAAAAAGTTAGCATCATTATTGTATTTGTTTCTATTAGAATAGTGATTTATGGAGTACTCCTTACATTAAAACTATTACAGAAACATCAATTTATCAGTAAACTTCAATGGACAAATAAACTGGAGACAACATGTTCAGTTCAAATAAGATTTAGGCTATTATTTGGTTTCAGACTAAGGACACAGAAAATTGAACCGTTATATATTAGACAATATTGTAAGCAAATGCAGTTTACCTCTTTGTTAAACTGGATTTCCGTAAGTAACCATAACCCTCTGCATTGCAAACCCCTAATTCTTTGCTGAATCTGAAGCTGGAATACAGCAATATTATTCGAGCAGGCTGGTTTTGCATCATTTCCATCTTACCCACAGGAAAAGAAATCCAGCAGCACCCTGCCATCAGTTCACCAAGAAGTTTTCTCCAACTTTGAACCCACCAGGAAAGCTGCCCAGGCATCCCCAAGGTGTTGGGCAGGACAGCAGGAGGGGTCTCCCATGCCCAGTGGCAGGCTCCGGGGTGGGTGTTTTGGGGACGTAAGTTGAAGCAAGCGCTGGCCTTCCTGAGATGGATTTTTTGTGGTGATACTGGGACGGAGACAAGGATGACAGGAGCTCCAGTCCTCCCAATCCCAATATGGAAGAGCACAATGAGCCATGTTACTGCCCTGCTGTCCCTTGTTGGGCTAAGAGACACCCAGTTTATTTTGGTAGGTAGGGGAATTTCCTCTCCAATCCTTTGTGAGCTGGCAAGTGGCCCTCGACGTG
The DNA here is from genome assembly GCA_013400375.1 of Thinocorus orbignyianus. Taxonomy (NCBI): domain Eukaryota; kingdom Metazoa; phylum Chordata; class Aves; order Ciconiiformes; family Thinocoridae; genus Thinocorus; species Thinocorus orbignyianus. The sequence goes on along the minus strand of VXBW01007510.1, from coordinate 1,631,588 downwards.
TAAGGGACCACCAGAGACCAACCATGGAACAAGCCTGGTCTGCAGTGAAGGGTCTTGGTCTTGCACAGCAAGGTGCAATAATTCAGCTCCTCTGCACTCTGCTCCTTACGCCTGTAGCAAGACCCAGTGTTAACTACAGAAGTATCCATGTATACTCACCATAAATTTTATCAGCCTTTTAAAGGTATCTATTCTCCTTTTTTTCTAAATGTGTGAAAGGGTAAATAGAGGATCCTGTTGACTTCTTGGCTTGTTTTTGATTTATTTTTGAAGATGCCACAGATATACTTAAAGCAAATTAATTTACTAATTTGGTATGAGAGCATTTTGCATGCCTGTAAACTCCTGAAAAACTGCACCATAAAAACACAGACACAGTATCTGGCTAGATGTAAGCTTTGGTTCTCACCAAAAATACTCTAAAGTTTCTCATATGCTAATATACAATTAGCAAGCTAATAACAATGACACATCACTGGGGTAACTCAGTGTTTTGTCACATAAAGGAAGCTTGCACCTTGTTATTTAATAAAGTCACATTTGCAAATAGCAATTAAGTCGAGGCCTTTGCCATACAGTAGTTCTCATCAAACTTCAAATAGGTGAGGGAGTCTTAAACAAGATCAGCATAACGAGCCAAAGGACGTGTGACTTGGTGACCTCATCTGAAAAGTATTTAATCAGTTATAGCCACACAACATCTACTTTTGCATCAAAATTATTAATTATTAAACAACACATTACTAACACCAGTATTTGTAGAAATTCACTTACCCTCACTGAAATGGAGTTTCAAGCAATTTACTCTTTTACTGCTCATTTCTAAATGCTCTAAATAGGACACTGGCAATAACAAACCAATTTCAGTCCAAGAGTTCGAAAAGGAATTGAGACATCTGCTGCGGCCCTAGGGCTAGGCACTCGTGTTCTGCCCAGGATGTGCTCCACAACTCACAATGTCTGCCCAAACAAATGCTCCCTCAAGCCAGGCATAATGCTGAACACCACGGCAGACTACCGAGAGACATGATGGCTAAGCAAAATCTGGAAAACTACAGAAATTATTTTTTAAACTCAAATAGCGCCCCCCACAAAAAAGAAAAACATAGTGAGCAACTTTAACGGTACACTTTAAGGAAAAGGGTGGTTATGAAACATTTTACTTTTATGGCTTTTTAAATATGAATTTTAGACTTTTACAGCTATTTGAGATATGAATTCTTACATGTTTGGAAGAAAAATCTATCCTACAGCAAGAGAGAAAGGAAGATTTAGGTTATAGCTGGTCTGTGCCCTACCATAGATTCAAAACCATAGCTATGTATCTGTGATTCTGTGTACCTGATCCACACGTGGGCAGCAGTTCTGCCATGCAGTGCCCATGTCAGATTTATCCCACAGGTCTGGAGCATGTCACCTTCCCGATGCGGTGAGCGTGATGTGACCAGAGCCCATCAGTCTGGCCATCAGTGCCCAGTGGCTGTTTGCTCTGAGCTGTTGGATTTCCAGCCATCCAGACCAAGCTACCACTCACCCTACTTGCTGGGCAGAAATATGGCAGACGATACCCCCCCGCAAAAAAAGCAGGGCAGGAATCACTGGATAAAGCAATAGTCTACCAAGATGACAAGAAGCAGTGGAGCTGGCAGACATGTAGTGTATCGCCTACATCTTTTTACTAGGCAGGTGCAATTGAACCAAAAACTGCGAAATGAAAGATGTCAAAAAGCAACGGAGAAGAAACTGGTCAAATTCTATTAGCGTGAGTGAAAATTAAGTGCCTAGCTGCTGTACGTGCCTTTGTAAATCTCTGACCTAAATTGAGAGAGAAATGCCCTTTGCAGAACACGCAGAATGCCAAATACAAATTTTGGATTCATCTATGAAAATGAAACAGATTATGTTACTATCAGAGAGCGTACAGTGAAGCCTCAACACTCCCATAAACCCAGTTACATACATACATACATAAATAAATCCCTGACTTGCCAAATTTCTTCAGCTGATGTAAACTGTTTTTTAAGATTTCTATTACACGAGTAAACATCACTTCCTATATTTTTTGTCGACTGAGTGTAAGGATTTAAAGAAGACAAATCAAGTTTATTTTAGATTCCCCGAGGAAAAACAAACCCATCTGTCCTCACTCTTTCCCTGCTGCTTTACAGTGTTCACTATTAGTTATTTCCATAACGTACCTACATTTATCCTTATCTGCAGGAGGAACATTTATCTCACAAATATTCCTGTCAAATGGCTCTAAAATGCCAGCAGAAAAAAGAAATAAAAACATTTTAAAAGAATTGATCCCAATGGAAATGGAATATATAACATAGCAAAGGAGTCAAGACGAGGTGTAACCTGCTGAGCCTAAAGCTGGTCCCTTGACACCTCTCATGCAGTGTGACATGGTCTACACGAGAACAGACAGAAGAAGTTGAGAAGCAACAGTAACAGGCAAAAAGAGAACTGTGACGCCTGTTTTACTACATAATGTAATGTCAGACTTGCTATCAAAACGGCGCTTCCTTAAAAGCTCTCTGGTTGAAGACATCACAGCTGCTTGCTCTTTTCCTTCCCTCCTCACGGGTGGCATACGTAAAAGCTGAAGGCCAGTGCTACCTGTAACAGAGGTGTGGTCCCAGCACGGGAAGTCCCTGGCACTGAAGAATTTCTCTTTATTGTCACCAGCACAGCAGTGACTCTCACAGCCCCACAGCCCAGCAAAAGGTCTCAGTCAAAGTCCTATGGAAGCTGTTTTTAAAGGCACTCTCTCCCAGCATGTTTGTAAATCACAGCAAAGTAAACCCACTGGGAGATCAGCAGCATTAAACAATGCGGGGAGCATCTCAATGTGGACAGTAGTTTAAGTAGCCACCACAGGATCACAACCTGTCTTCCTATTTTTTTATGCATGAAAATGGTCCACTAAATTTGAAGAAAGAAAGTGTATTAACAAATCACAACGACTTAAGCCTGCAGAGCTGATGGAAAGGCATGTTTACTGAGCCTCAAAACACACCTGCAGAGGATGCTTCACTGGAAAGTTTCATCGTAGTGAGATTTGAGCTCTCTACAACTGTCATTCAGGGCAATACGAGCAAAACCCAACATTTAGCAATGATCGCATATTGTGAACTTCCTCTGACAAAGTAATGCGATGCACTGTCGTAACGATGGTTTTACATAGTTCTTTCTAGGAGAGCGGTAATTTATAAAACCGATTCTGTTGTGCTTTTGTCTTACACTGTGGGACTTCAGGTTCACTCCCCCTCCTCTCCACTGACAGTGCTGCCATTCTCACCGCACACGGACGGCTGAGGTGTGAGGGTGGTGCATTACCATCCCGATAAGAAAGTTAGGACAGCAGCAATGGAGTTGGTAATTTTCTATCTCAAAAGCCGCATACTGCTTGCCTCACCTCCGCGGCACACAAGCCTCCAAGGCACATCTCTCTTAACGCGTGTTTCCACGTCAGTGGATGTGGTGAATACCTCAAGACAGTTTTGTTTAATGTAGCACCGAGCTGTGCTGTTTCATTAGTCTCAATGACAACGTCTCAACTTCCCTAAGCCGCAGGTTCACGTTTCTCTGCGCTGACAGTTTGAACACAATTTAGCTTGCGCTCAGGATAATCACAAACCCCATCTGTCTCTGCCTCCAGAAAGACGAGAGCCCTTCTAGGGAGGATCCCGTGCTGTTTTGTCTGCCAAAACTCAATCTTGTGATACTGATTCAAGGTAGACGAGACAGGAGGAGGCAGCTGGGCCAGGCAGGGAGCCCCACACTATGCCTACACCACGCTCCGTGTTCCCACCGGTGTCCTCCCACAGAGCACCACCACAGATGAGAGACAAGGTTGGCACTGGGCCCCTTTCCACGGCTGCTCACGCCCAGCGGTGTAGACACAACCGCTGACCTCAAGCTGTTCCCCGTGTCTTTCCAGTAAATAAACTGTCTGCTCAAGGCAGCTTCGGCGTGACATAGCTGGAAGGCTGTCGATGGAAATTCCTACCAGGATGGCGTGAATGCACTGGCACGACGTGTGCTGGGGAGGAGAAACCCCAGGAACACAAGTCAAGGGCAATGAAGAGAAGAAGTGCATCCCGTCGTAAGGGATGTCAAGAAATAAAGGCTATTTAGGAACAGAAAAGGCTTTTTCAATGACCATGAAGAAGACCAAGCTGTTTTTAAGAACCATTCTCATTACTTCTAACAGCCTGCCTACAGGAGCTGTTGGACAGATGAGGTGCATTTAGACTCTGCTCCTGCATTTTTTTTTAATTCTGTCTGAAGAAAAAGCATTTCAACAAGCCTTGAATGTATCCTAAATTTCATGTAAGTACTCTTTCTGTTATAATGCCTAATCTGGTTGGAAAAAGATAAATAAGTTTAACTAAAGTTGAATGTACATTTGTTTTCTATTTGGCTTTATTCTAAAATCATAGTAGTCTTTGTAATACCAATACTGAACACAAAAATATAAATTGTTTACTTAATTCTTCCTTTTATTTGCTTTGATTCATTTAAAAACAAAAACATTCAACATCCTTAACATTCTCACCATAAGCAAACACAGACAAACAGCTTGCCTCAAACTTGAATTAAGTCCTATTTAAAGCTCACCACAAGGCTAATTTCTAGTACTGGCAGCACAGTGATACTGATAACCACATTATGCTACTGAGCCCAACTGTGGCTTCCAGAGAAAACAAAACAGAAGAGGAAAAATGCATCTACTTCTGAAGAGAAATCTTCACACTATTCCTCATCTAACGAGCATCATGGTACATGCATCTGCAATTGTACATGTTGTTGCCTTTAACATTATCCTCTCTGTAAGAACACTCCACCAAAATCTTTACCACTAAAAAGATGAATGTTGCGATGCTTCACCTTGCACTAAAAATACCTTCTACATTAAACACACAGAAATTATATCAAATTGCATTTCCTTTACTTCAATCTTCCATGCTTTTTGCAGCTTGCAAGACCACAGGACAGTTCTGCCTAACCCTCAAAGGATTTTCCACCCTCACATAGCATTACAATGTTATGAGCAACCTTTGAGTAAACTTCTACAATTTAACCCAGTCTGCAGTGCACAAAAGCCTGGCCACCCTGCTCCATCAGCAGTGCAAGTTTCCAGGACCAAGGTAACACCTTGTCAGTGTTTGCTCTCACTAACACGTCCATCCCTTAGGCATTCCATTCCCAGTCCGTAACTGCTGATATGGTTTGAATGTACTTTTCGTTAATGATCTAGTATCTCACTCCTTCAAGTTTCAAACATGAGGTTTGAAATGAAGGGTACCTCAATGTACACTAAATTAAACCTTCACAAAGCTCAAGGTCCACAGCAGCAGCTGACCAGATGGTCAACAAAATAAAATACAACCTGCCAGCAGCAGAGAGTTACTTCCACATATGGCAGCGCAATGGCTACAAATCTCCATGGACAACATGAAAAAACACCTCCTGCACCTTTGGCCTGGAATTAAAACCATGGCTTCATTAACCTTGATAAGTAAAGAGTGGTCACACACATCTCTTTGCTGATACACCTCCTCCATGTTCAAAACGTCTGCTGAAATCAAGGGCAAGTTTTATATGCTTTTTTGTCATTAAAGCTATAAAAGATTTACAGAAATTGAGGCCCAGCAACATCAGTCACTCCTTACATTTCATGCTGAGAACAGCAAAAGGAGTGACCATTACAGATCCTTGGAATAAATGTGGAGATTGGATTGTCCGTACAAACCAAGAGAATAGCACAGAAAAAATTATGTGTACGGTGCAAAAGATGCTTTCTCCAGCAGCAAACATTATCTACAAGTTATTTTTAAGGACAAGTTATGTTTAAGGGACCTTGTCACTGATCTGGTTTACAGAGGCTCAAAGAGCTGCCTCGGCACGCTGAAAGGTGGTGAGTATGAGGTGAGAGTAGGCAAAGGGACTGGGGGGAGCCAGGGCTGCAGCTTCTGCAATGGACTTCACTGCTAAAGAAACTGCATGATGGAAATACACCCTCATGAAGGGCTTAACCTGCACCTCGGGACTAACTAAGGCCGTGACACAGGACAAAACCACACCGCAGTCGTTCCAGATTTGGCAGGACAGCAAACAGAAACCAAGGTTTTTAACACTGCAAAGTAATCAAAACCAGTGATTTCTAGCACATGGCTCAAGTGCTGTTGTCACTGCTTGGGTGAGAGGGGACTGACATCTGCCCAAGGATCCCAGGCCAGTTCCCAGGGACCTGAAGCCCCTTTCCTGAGTGTCTCCTGTTGTGGCATGCCCGCTCCCATCGTTGAAGGTCTTGGGAATGATGGAGCAGAGCTGAAGTGCGCTGTGATCAGGTAACATCCCCAAATCCTGCTGCACCCCAGCAGTCAACAGCCCACCTGTGACATACATATGTCACCTGTGGTGACATACACAGAAACCTGCTGTTTCTGACCACAGCCTGGTACCGTGCTGAGCACCGAGCTTCCCTGTACAGCTAATTTAAGCACATTAGGGCTCCCTGAGTGTTAGCAACATTAAGTGCTTTCCCTAGAGGCAGACGACAAGAGGATTTAGCTCCAGTAAGATAACTGCAGCATACCCACAAGTCCCCAGAGAGTACTGTTCCCACCAGCAAATTAGGAAAATCAGGTATTAAGACCTGCAAACAAGGTGAATTGGTTTGTGTAACTCATGGGAGATGCTAAAGGTAATGACCCAACAGCCCCCTGTCGCAGTGCCAATTATTTTACTAAATTTAAATAATAACAAACTGTCTCTTGCTTTTCAGTAGAAATAAATACCAATACACACTAAGGGCTTCATCACTTCTCATCTTCACCTTTGTCATTTACAAGTCGCAGTGAGCTCATAACTAACTGCAGTGGTGAGAGTTTACAGCAGATGGTAAAAAAACACTCTTCACCTTTCAAGCTCTAATTCAAGCTCCACCAATTCCCAGTCTTCACACTATTCCTCAATCAGGGCTGTGTTAAAGTATCAGAGAAACAGGAGAGGGCTGGAGAACAAGCTGTAAAATCAAGTGTAGGATTTGGTAGCATTCAGTACAGTCCCGCTTCTCACATCGTTTTTAAGACTGTAGGAATGCAACACTATGTCATGGCTGGAAGAATAAAAATCTCCCCTTGCAAACCGAAGAATTACCATTTGAAGTATCGTGTTTTCTGTCTACCGATGTAATCCTGTTGATGTGTCCTTGTAAAACACCTTATTCCTTAACCCCAGGCACACCTGCAGCATGTGCTGTGCTCATACAACGGCAATTCCATTAGCCTTACCAAAAGTGTCATCAATTTGCTGCAAAACTCCGGCTGCTGAAGTGCTCTGTACACTGCAAACAGAGCAGGCAGGCCTTCTCCCTCGAGGCTGTACGTACGCTCAGCTGCATATTTTCCAGCAGTATATCTAACTTCACACCTGAATTTGTAACTACTCCCAGGGAATCCAGAGCAGCCTGTAGACAATACACAGAGGTGAAGATCTGACGTCCTCACCACTTCGTAAAAACAACCTATGACAGACTTCTGGAAAATAGAGGTTGCATAAATAAAAGGAGAAAACCATCACCCTCATGTCTGCTGTCTCCCTGCTTTTTAATCCTATTTCTGAAAGGTATATTTTCCTAAAAAAAAAAAAAAAAAAAGAAAAAAAAACAACAACCCAGCCCTATGGCAGACAAATCCCGTTTTGAACTGCATACCCACCTTTTTTTTTACAGTTTTCCCGGTACTTCACTTGTCAATGGACCAATCCACGAGTAGCAAAACCGCAGAAAAGCAATCCGCTGAAAGCTGCAAACATGAAGGAATTTTCACAGAATCTCCTCTTGAGAAGAAAGTAAAGTAACATGAACTTCACAACCAGAGAAACTGCGATAAGGGGAAGTCGAGTGAGTGGCCTGGCACAGCTGGAAAATTGCTCAGCTTCAGTACTGCATGACATCTGGTTGCTGTTACTAGTAATACTTTTTTACACAATAGCCTCCTAACAGGGGACTTTGCAGGTAAAATCAAGATCCTGGCCTTCGGGAGTTTATGGTCTGTGTTACATGAAAAAAATGGCAGTGATAATGCACATATGCATGCTGTAAATGCTGGGAAGCAGGTGAGCAGAGCCAGCAGTGGAGCCAGCAGAAGACACACTGTGTTATAGCTCTGGAGAACCATCATCAGGTGCATTTCTTAACCATTCAAATGGGCCAGTTTTAACATTTTCTCAGGAATATACTTCACATAATTGAAACTCTCTTTCTTTGCTTTTTCTTGAAAGAGCCCAAATAAGGCAGCTAAAGTCAACTTTTAGAAATAGCACAGAAGATGACACAATCTTGAGAGAGGATGCATCTCCCTCACTACTGTCTGAAAATCTTCCACAGAAAATAGAAGGTATTCTAGTAAACTGTCAGTAATAAACAATCAGGTAGAGTTCCCAAAGCAGAAGAAAGGCTAGTGATCTTTTCTTTTTCCCAGCCTAAGCAGAAGTTGGAGAAGGGAAACACCAGGTGTTTTGGGGGTCCCTACACCCCAGGTCTCCTTTCACTCCTCCCTTCCCCGTGGACAACCTGATCCCTTCCCACGTTAAATTCTATCTCCGTTTCAGTCTGAGGGCCTCCTCCTTCAGTTCACACGCTAAGGTGGGGGGAAGCAAGCAGAGCTGGTGGAGGTCTGAGGAACACAAATGCCAGGAGCTCTGTGTGATGGACACCATGATCGCAGCTCACATCCTACCCACCCACCCAGATCGCCCACCCCAAAGCAATGGTGAGAGACAGCCATTTGCCACACAACTTCCCAAGGTTTTGTTTGCCTCTTGGGCACACGTAAAACCTACATGCATGTGTTAAAGCAATAGTTCATGATTTTATAACAGGCTGCCCAGAGAAGCTGGGGATGCCCCATCCCTGGAAGTGTTCAAGGCCAGGTTGGATGGGGCTTTGAGCAACCTGCTCTAGTGGGAGGTGTCCCTACCCATGGCAGGGGGGTTGGCACTCGATGGTCTTTAAGGTCCCTTCCAACTCTAACCATTCTATGATAAAGGAGCACTCATTAAAAAAATATTATCTGAGCCCGATGACCTCTCTGTCTCTGGCTATAAAGGGAAATGTGAATGTGATCTGTAAACACCAAAAACAGATTAGCGTTAGCATATTTTGGTTAACTGTGTTCAACTACCTCGAGTACTCTTACCTTATACTCACATATATAAGGATTAAAACTCTCTTCTTAAAAAGTGCCGCTGTCAAGGCATGTATATTTAGAAATAAAATTATTCTGTCAGTGCTTCTTTTGGACCTGCAGGCTAGTAAGACTTGGTAGAGTATTAGTTGTACATACATTAAAAAAAAAAATAAATCTGTTAAGAGACCTTCACCTTCACTTAATTCTGTGGATTCGGGGTCTACTATGGACCTAATGGAAATTCCCTGTCATAAAAATACTGCTTTTTTTATGTAGCGTTTCGAAGATGCTTCTTAAGTGTTGGTTACTATTTTATGTCAAACAGAAATGTGTAGGGAAATGGTTCATACAATACCATTTACAATGGATTTCCACAGTTTGTAGCCATCCTACTAATGTGAACAGTATGAGAAACAAGAATGTGTTTCTTTTCTAAAAATTAATATCATGGCCACCAGATTTCCAATATCCACCATATTCACTGTTCTTCCTCTTTTACTGAATTAAGAGCACATTCTGAACTGAATTAAACCCAGAGCTTTCATACAAACGAATTTGAAACCCAAGAATGGAATTGGCTTTTGCCATCCATTAGCATGCTTCTCTTTCACGTGAAAAATACTCTCCCAGTTTCCATTAAGGAACTTGAGAATTTATCCTCTGTGCAGGGGCCGAAATGGAGCACACCTCTAACTGTGGACAAGTGGAAGCCCATTAGCGGTTACTTTCATCATCCATGAGATCAGCTGTGGGGAGATCACAGGAGAGCAGGGAGAAAAGCCACACAAAGGAGAAAAATATAATTGTTTGTAAAATATTCCCTTTTATGTCATACTACGCCCGCTAAATAATTAATTACAAATACATCAGCCGCTCTTAAAGGAAAAAAAGAACGGGGCGGGGGGAGGAAGGGAAGGGAGAGAAGAGGGGGGGAAATCAATGAAAAGCTCACAAACACAGTTAATAAAAAAAGTACAAGAAGGACTGCTGTTCAAAACCGCCCAGGTTAAACGCTGAAGAAAGCACTGCTCGCAGCAATTGCCTGCAGGCATCCCATGCGTGATTAGTGACTTGGTGCCACAGAAACCGCTATGTTGAAGAAACCCTCTGACCTGAGGATCTTGACACCAGGAGCTAATTGCAAACCGTGTAATCGCCCGTTCCAGATGGCTCCGTTGCGTAAAGCCACGCTGCCTGCGCCCAGTTTTTCCACAGCAATAGCACCATACAGGTCAGAAGGAGCCTGCATTAATTATTCCCCGTTGTCAGCATCACCAGGAATCCCTAATGGCTTTTGGATCTATCTGTAAATAAAAATTTCCATTAAAATGCCTTGGAGGAAAACACCTTTCTCCTAGCTAAAGATGTGAATTACAGATAAAATACCCTGCCTTTTAACCTGATTTTATGTGAATATAAAATGAAGTTTTTAAAAAATACTACACATAAAATCTAATTGTCTTTACTTTGGCAGACAAAAAATCATTTCTGTGGAAGAGTCACACTCTTTTACCTACTCCCCGGGTATAGCAGAGACAGGCAATACATGTTTTCGAGGTTTCACTTTGCCACAGATTGATCTCTTTCACATTACGTGCGAGACAGCTGATAACTTGCTACCTGAAAGGCAACCGTATGGGTAGAAAACCACCCGAAAAGGGGAAATGGCTCAGACAAGAGAGTTCACAGTGGTTAACCTCCTGGAACACATTAGCTACACCAACTCCCAGTTGCCCAGACTAAACAACCCTGAAAACCTCTTGATTTTATTCACTAACAGGAAATGATTCAGATACAGTTCTGCAAAGGCAGTCAACAAGAAGAGGTAAATTACACACACTCGCTGTATTACATTTTACTATGAAACAATCGAGTATAAAAATTATTCAGCTCTGGTGTAATTTTTTCTTCCTTCCTTTTAGTGTTTTGCCCTCGGTTGGCACATCTAAAATATAAATTGTGATGCTTTTGTATTATAGCTCAATGCACATCACCTAATTTTTTTAAAACACATATATCCTACAGACTCCTGACAGAGCAATGCATTGCCAGCTGTGAGGGAGAGACAGAAACTGGCATCTCTTACAGAGAATTGTGCCTGCATATAACTAGTAATGAAAACCAAAGTGCTGTTTGGGGTCTGGGACTATAGAGAGAGACTTTCTTTTTCCTTTAAAGCTTTCTTTTCGTAAGAGAGATTTACTTACCAACATAAAAGTTACATACACATCACCAAAACAGCACGTAAAAGGATCAAAATCTTTTCTGGCTCCACGAGTCATCCTAACTGCTCTGCGAAGCACAGCTATGGTCACAAAACCAAACTCAGCCCCACCATCCCTTGTCAAACTATGTAGTACCACCAGCAGCAGAGCAGCCTGCTACCTGAAAACAAAGCCAACCTCCTTCTTCCTGCATGTATCTGTACAAATGAAACTGTCAGATTTCAGGCTGAGCTTTCATAAGGCAGAGAGTTCATGCATTTTGCAAAATTTTAACTATGTTAGTCCTATGTATACACACATATACTTGGAGTTCAGCCACACCGAGCAGGCAGAGGAATGACATTTGGGAGAAGCCACCTGCATTCTTTCACGTTTCGCTGGTCAAACACCACCTAGTATGTTGACTACATTATCAGACACCTGGAGCATTGCTGTGATCAAGGACAAACTAGAGACCCAACAGCCCTTCCCTATCATCAGCTCCAGACTTTGTTGATGGAGACTACTGGCAATTATTTCCCTTTGTCCTTTCAATAAAAAAGTTCCAAGGGGCCCAGCAAAACTCCTTCATGGCCCATCACCGTTAAGGTTTTAATTAAGAGCTGCAACTATGTGCTTATGCCCCATGCAGCCAGGCAGAACCCATGTTCAGGTTAGTTCTTCTGAGGCAGCTTCTGGAGCTCTTCCTGCCAGCAAAGACCTACCTAAACAGGGGTGGGTGTGTCGGGGGGAGCTGTCTGGCTGAGCAATTTGACCTCAAACACAACGCCAAGGGCCACAAAAGGGTAAGAAAGCAGCAATTTGCCTAGTCACATGCTGAGGCTTGCTGGGAACCAGTCTCTCTTCAAAGTCAAGGGAGGAGGCACCTCACAAAATGCCAGCTTGTGACAATTTTAAAATACGGGTTTTGCAATGTCCAGATTCCCACAGCTGGAGAGATGATGTTGGGTAGGGAGCAACATAGCATACCCTGACGCAAAAACCCCTTGCACATCAGGCTGACGTACTCTGTTCCCATGCTCACGTCAAATGGATTCCCAGCTGGGAGAGATGGTTTCTTGGATATCCAGGTATACCACACCTCCTAGGACCTTCCAGGAATTGTACCAACATTTTTCCATGCTTTTCTAGGCATCTATAAACACAAGCAGGTCCCTTCCTCCTCTTTCTGTTATCTTTTTAGTTTAGGTCTTACATGTTGGTAAGCAACTTGTAGCCTCTGCTGAATCAGGCCATGGGGAAGCAGGTAGTTCATGGATATTTCCAGAATGACCTTTATTTTTTGCCCAGTTGCCTCCCGTAAGAGGAAGCTGAAAGCGATGACCACATGGTCCCATTTATGTATATAGCACTGGAAAACATAGGCCAAGAATAATCTATTGCCTTACCTGACTTTTAAGAGCAAGAAGAGAGTCATGTGAACTAGTAGTAAGAACCAGAAGTGACCAGGGTCCTGTCAGGGCACAGTGTCAGTGTGAGCCCTGAGGAAGGAGCAGTACCTGAGACCATCCAACGCACCACAAGCACCAAGGCTCTCCCTGGCAAAACAGCCACAACTGCTAGGTAGGATTACTACACACCAGGCATCCTGCAAGCAAATTTCTGAGTACGTCATCTGGTTAAAGCCAGGCTTCATTTGGAGACATTTTCCTAAAAATAACCGTGACTTGGCTGGAAACACCACACTAGATGAGGCCAAGAGGCACGTATGACTGCAGCTAAACATGTCTGTGAATAAAGGCACCCACCATGAGGAGGCAGAGAGGGAGGAAGCACCACAGGGGCATGTATAGTTCAGCCAGTCACCATGAGAGATGTGAAGGCCACCTGCAGACAGGGCAGGGGACAAGGCAGCCACAGCTCAAGCGAATGCTGGCATGTCTCAATGGTGGTATCTAGTGTAGGATAGTTCCACGGAGAGGTTGTTCTCTGCTTGCACAGGAGATAAGAAATGAAATTCAGTGACAGGCACTCCCCAGAGATGGGGGGGGACGGATGGATGACTAGGATGATGCTGCAGATGTTTGGTTCATGGAGGTAACGTCACCCTTCCTTCCCGTTCCACCATCCCTGTGTGACAGCAGCACAGTAAGGGGCTGGACCAGGGTGCATGCCAAGGCAGTGACAGCCTCCAGTGTGCAGAAATGAATGATGACTGCTCTTGGGGGGTTACTGCTGGGCTGCACCTAAATGAGTTTTGTTATTAAAACAGCAGACCCTTTAAGTCCCACTGTCTGCATCTTGCCTTTCCCCTGCACATCCAACACAATCCTTCTGTTTCTCATCCTCCACCTGTTGCCAGCTGTAAAAGTTTAGTGTTACGCTTTCTAACAGCATCCTGACATAAGCGCAGACAGTAAAAAACACAGTGCTAAAACCAGTTCCTCTATTTTTACCTTTGTTTCAGACTGGAATTCGCACAATTTGCTAACCATATGCTTTATGGGACTTACCAGTCCTGCAGGGCTCACAGGACTCACCAAACCTCAAACTGAAGAGTATACTTACGTTGTTCTGTAAATCACTGCCTCCACTCCCTGGCTGTTCATCAGAAGCCAGGATTTTTTTCACACCTGCAGCACTTAGTACTTTAAGACACTGCTATGGCAATTGTTATTGTGGGATGGTTTACCAAGGAAAAGAAGACACATGGATGAAACAGTTTTGACTTTTTTTTTTTTTTTTTCCTTCTGCAAATGCAGCAATCCAATCATTTTGCTAGATACAGAACCTGGTAGGGGAAATGGCCATGTTGATATTTAAGAATAACCTTTATACCTTCCAACCAGAACTTTCACTTCATATCTCCATTTCTTATTAATATTTCAGAAAGTAGGCCATATATAATTAAAACCACGTGTGACACTTGTAACTCTTATCCTCCCTGCAATAGCTGACAAAGAGCAGCAACCCTGAAATTACATTTTATAGCCCTGCTTCTGCCCAACTCCTTCAGCTCCTCTCTCATGAATTAGTCAAGTGGAAGACTTCATCCATGTTCTTAAACAATTCCAGATAGAAGGACCGCAAGCCACTGCCTCCTGTGTTGCCTTGTGCGAAATAGATGCAGACAAGTACAGTCTGAACAGAGTTCAGTAGCTACTCAGAGAAAATTATCTCTAACCTCAAGTCAGCCCTTTATTTCTGCAGAGGACACTTCAGACACGTGTTTAATTGAGAACATGCTGCTATAGTTAACCACAGGCAAAACTGCTGTAATGGAGATTAACACAACCATGCATTTAAAGTCTCTGCTGAATTGGGGCCTTACGTGAGTACCTCACTTGGGAACAGGGAATTATCATCAGAATACCTGCATCTGTAATAGGCCGCTGGAAACTGCTTTCCAAATTGCTTCTGAAATACACTGTTTTCAACATCCTATTATCGACTCTACTTGGGAAGCAATGGATTTAATTTAGAGAAACAGTTCAGCAAAACAGATGGGCTGCATGTCACTTCTGGGCTCCTTCAAGACCTGTTTCCTTCCTGCATTTTGAGAAAACTCACTAATACCGAAGGGAACAATAGTTATGAACCCCATATGCTTTGAATACATAAAACACCTATATTCGAGTCCTGAAGCCGCTTGGCTTCTGGTTCTGAGGGAAACTAGACTGTAAGACTTTGTGCCCTCTTTGTTTATCATATTCATCCATTCAATACTACTGACAAAGTGACTGATTTCTTTGATGGCTTGTGGTGAGCCTTGCCAAGTTAAATAAAGGGCTCCCTGCTATTAATCTGCTCTGCTAAGGTCTCTTATTTGGCTGAACCTGTTTGTTGAACAACTATAATGGCTATAAATACTTCAGATTAACTCACAGTAGCCCCAAAGCAAAGACGAGCTATAAATTTTCAGGACAGGTGACAATTTCCAAAGTCTGAAGGGAAAGGAAGACTCTCAACAGCGAAGTGGCTGGAGTGATGGTTGCACTTTCCAGCTCAGTCTTCACTTGCTGACAACACATATATGAACATTAAAAAGCACACCCATCCAAGAAACTAGCCAAAAACCTATTTTAAAGATTAGCAACGAGTGATGTAACTCCTAACAATGCAAGAGCAATGGGTCTACAGTATTAAGGACTGCTTACTTCTGAAGCCACTGTCTTCACTGCCATGACCTGGCAAAGCTTTTCTTCCACTGATGTGTTATTCAGTATCTCTGTTCACGTTCCTGGGCAGCCAGGGGCCCTGATAGAGCAGGGAGACTGGACCAGATGTCCTCCAGAGGTCCCTGCCAACCTCAACCAGTCTGTAATTCTGTGATCTAGCAATAACACACAGGGACACACTCTTCATATTCAGACCCAAATCTTCCTACACAGCCCAGGAGGCAGATCAGCCACTTTTCTGGTGATTTTTCAGTCCTTCCTTCCAGGTCCCTGCTAAGGACCCTTTTGGCTGTTTTCTTTCTACCAAGCGTGTATGTTCCTCAATGCACCCAGGAGTCCTGGTGTCCCAGGACACTACACAGCTGAGCAGAAAACCCAGGGACACCCCATCCTCATTCTGATCCTTCATATGAATGCACCTGATAAAAAACACTGAATGTGAATAACTCTGTCATTTATTCTTAACTCATTTAGAAGTCTCTAGGGCATTAAATAAGCCAATAGTAGAAAATAATTCTAGAAATATTAATAATATACATTGCAGCTTAGCAAAGCTATGTGTTGAAGTTGTAGTGTGTGTATGCCCAGCTCAGTTTTAATCACTTTAGTAGGAAAGGAGACAATCAAAATCTGATTCAGAAGAAAGAAATGAGCCAGGGCCTTTCCACTGGCAAATAATAGAAAACCAGATTGATCACAAACAGCCAAGAGAGAGATTTGCATGCCTTGTACTGAAGGAGCAATAGACCATTCATATTAGCTACAGATGAACTTGTTTGTCTTAGCAGACGATTTCCTATCAGTAATGCTGGTTATTTTTACGGGTAAAATAGCAATGTTTTATATTGAAATAAAATAACAAAAAGAAGGTTTTACTCTGAGGTAGTGAGTTGAACTAAGAGCAACATTTCCTTAGTAATAGGCTGACCACTTGCTATCAATCTTCAAAGAAAAATACAGCTCTCAAATAAAAACGTTTATATTCTTTCTCATTTGTTTTCCTTCTTGCTACAGGAGCCACTTTGCCAGATGGTGGTTAGCAGATGAGCAGTTTCCAATGATGTGGCTCCTTTGGACCTGTATTGTCAATGCACGGGGTATTTAAGGGCTACTGGTCAGCACAGAACTTCTGGACAGCAATTCCCAACCCTTTCAGAGGGATCAATGCCAACTCCATCAGGAACATCACCAAAGGAAATGTGAGAAAGCTGCAGCAGTATAGGGATTTATTCCTTCTGAACTTTTCTGGGACGCTTTCAACAGGAGAGGGCGGTGCAGGCACAACTGAACGTCTCTCAAGAACTAATTACAGCATCCTTAATCATAGGTGTCAATGAGAGAAACTGCTTTGGTGTCCCTTCTTCTGGGTTCTCTGAAAGACTACGTACTCCATGGGTGGAGTTTACTCTGCATAAGTACTGATTTACAGCAAAGTTATATTTTTACTAAAATAGTCCTATGAACAACACCATCTGTTAGAAGAAAAAAATTATATTTTTTTTAAGAATTCTCCTTTCCTGTTCAAATTCATAGAAACAAGTTTTCAGAGAAACGTATAGGAGCCTACAGGAAACAGACGGGGCTTTGACAAAGACTCTTATTTTGCCTTCCCCTTCCCCCCTGTTTATTCATCAGTTCTCTAACACTAGCAATCATCTCCTATACCATGGATAAATGAAATGGTTACCATTTTGCAGACTTAATAAACATGTCCTGTTTTCCCATGGCAGATGTATCTAAGGGCATGAGTTTCCAGTACTGGACAAACTAAGGAGAACTCCCCCATATTTTCTCTGCTGCACTGGGCACCAAAAAGGAGGATCACCTTTCAAGTCCTCAGAAAAGTAGAGTGGTTTCTCTTTCAAGTCCTCCATGAGGGCCAGGGAAGAAAGTATTTTTTAAAAAATATATTAAGGTTAGCAGAGACAGTATCATGATTTCCATGTTTTCTGTCTTCTCCAGACACGGAATGATTTCTTCTAACAATACAGAACAAAGTGCTATTTAGCAAGGGAAGTAAATTGAGGCTGTGCTTCATCTTTTTCCTTTCCCAACACAATGGAGCTGTCAGTAATATAACCTTGAATGTGTTCATTTTCACATATTAACCCTTTCAGTCCTGTTAAATATAAGCAGTCTTTTTGTCTCAAGAGGGAGAAAGTGCATTTTAAACTCCTGAAACAATGGAGAAGAAAAATTTTAATTAAAGTTTTCCTTGTACACATGCACGGATAACCCTCCCTTTAGCAAAGAAAAGCCCTTTTTAAAATTAAAGTTATCATGCTGAAATGATTAACATAACTCCTGGGAAAAATGCATAATCTTTGCATATCAAATGCCAAAATGACTAAGTGAACAATGTTTAATAAATATTATGTTTTCCTTCAAGTTCATACACTCAGTTAACCACTCACAGATAGGCAAAAAGTATTTTTAAAGCAACTTAAGCATCTTAAATTTAACTGGCATCCTGGTCTTTGTGGGTCGCTGAAGGTCTCAAATCTTCCCTCCTCGGGATGCGAGCCAGCAGGAGTAACTTACTGGAAGAGATCGGGACTCTCAGATCAACAGCATTTTTCCACAGATCCTAAGTCCTGCTGCTCTCAAGTGAATCGCTGAGCACATTCACCTGCGCTGCTCAGAGGCTGGCTGGTACTGATTTTTGTTCCATTCTGGGGCAGGGGAGGCATTTCCAGCCAGTGCCTGGGCCAGCTGAGGGTTCACCCTGTTTGATTCCCAATGAACTAGCACCCGTTTGTTATTTGTTTTCACCCCCACAGCCTAGCACCTGGCTGATTCCTTATTTCAGGATGTCAGCATTTTGACATGCAGGGGAGAGAATTTATTTACGAGTGGAAATTCAGAAAATACTAGGCTCTACCCCTGCTTTTTTGAGGCACACCTTTTCAAGTCTGACTGTTTATCAAGCTTGCTTAAAATCAAATCTCAGCCTCTCTCAATACCCAAAAGGGTGAGCAAAAAATTGTTAACATTATTATTATCTGTTTTGCACACTTAGCAAGAAGATTTAAATGTCACTCCCCAAAAAAAACCTTGACCAGAAAATTACCATGGGTGCGTGATTCTGCACAGATGAAGGGAAGACCCAAAAGTAAGAGCAACCTGATTTGATGCAGTCTCCTTTATTTATCACCACATCTCCACCCTGGAATCAGCTGCTTTCAGCCCTTAATTCACAGTAAATATAGCCACAATCAAAGGATGTCCTTCAGCCCAATTAGGGTATATGTTGATCTGCAACATCCACCTGTCCCTCACCCCTCCTCCCAAAATTCAAGGTGCACTTGCATCCCAGCTGCAATGGTCCTTGGCCACCACTAGTGTTCCTCTATGAGGTCTTCCACCCTGGGAGACTGGCCCTGGGCTAGACAGTCACCTTAAGAGACATATGTCATCTTGGGAAAAAAAAAAATATAAGCAAGTTGTACATTGCACAGCTGTACCATTTAGCCATTAAGTATATGGCAGCTGTATTTAAAAGTAGCCATGAACATCCAGTGAAAGCAAATTAATTATTTAGATATATTTATAGGATTTACAGGGCAACTGAAGGCAAAACTAGTTAATTGAAATCCTGATAACAGACTGAAGCCTGCGCTAGATCCTATACTGTGAAATGCAAAGTCTTTATTAAATAAAGCCATTAGGGAGGATGATAATCCCTGTGGCCTTAAATATGAATAAGGTGCAATGTAAATAATAAAAGGCAAAAATCCAATTTTCATGCAGTGAACTTTCAAATACTCTGCTGTTTCCATTAAATTACCTTTTATTCAACATATTGTAATGGCACTGAGGGCACATCAGGCCTCCTTGTAATACAATTATTGTTCAGCATAAAAACCGGTTTTTAACTTGAAACAGAAATGTGAAATATTTTATTTGGCTTCTCTCATACGTCAAAGGACATGAAAATTGAGAACAAAAGCTTCATAGATGCAATAAAAGAGAAAATAAGCAAAGGGAAAATAAACACATGCAAACAAAAGGGAACCAGAACGTGGAGACAAAAGAAAGAAACAGGGTACATAATAGTAGTTTTCCAGTTAATTTTGCAGCAATTTAATACTAGGAAATAGAACAGGAAAATAATTTCAGTAACTGAAGTAACTAAACTTGGATATAGGCCAAATGGAGCTGAAGCACACTGTAAAGGAGGTGAAACTCATCAAAGCTCTTTAACCAGAACTATATCTGGTGTGAAATGTCTGTCATGCTCCTTCCAAACATGGGGATGATGACAAGAGTTCGAGTGCATCAAGTGCCACAACAGCACAGCACTAGAGTCTGGAGGCGTGCGTTCACTCCTTGGCTCTGCTGTGTTGGTAGCAGGTCTCTTTGGACGTGCTTTAACTTCTCATCTACAAATGGAGCGGTGATATTTACTGTTTTCTGTAAAGCATTCCGTGGAGTTAAGAAACATTAACTAAAGATACCTCTATTTATTATTTATTAAAGAACAGGAAACTGTAACATAAAGTCAAGAATTTACTATTATTGTTCAGAAACAGAATATCCCTATTGGGAAATTTAAACAATACATTAAGGATGAGACTATATTTGCAATGGATGTCAAACAATTGTTCCACTATAAACCTTTCTGCAAATCAAAATAATTCCTCCAGCAAAGCTGCAATGAAATAAAGAGAAGTGAATGACTTCATATTTATTCAATTCTATATTCAATTTGGAAGCATTATACCCAAAGAAACCCTTCAGCACAACAATGCAATTTTCCTTATAGCATCTTCACTGCATCAAGATATATGAGGAATCATCAGTAGAGACCTGAACTACTGTAACCTCCAAAAACACATAAGCATTCATTTTACAGTATTTACTTTTCATTGTCTGTGTCTTGTCTGCCACGTCCTGTTTTCTGTGCCTATTCTTTTGTCATTGAGTCACAGACCCACAGAAGGGACTGGGTTATAAAAGCACTTCAAAGATCATTTAGTCCAATTCCCCTGCCATGAGCAGGGACATCTTTCACTAGATAAGGTTGCTCAAAGAGCCATCCAACCTGACCTTGAACACTTCCAGTGATGGGGCATCCACAACTTCTCTGGGAAACCTGTTGCAGTGTCTCACTACCTTCATCGTAAAAAATTTCTTCCTTATACCTCATCTAAATCTACCCTTTTTCAGGTTAAAGCCATTAACCCTTGTCCTGTCATTACAAGTCCTAGTAAAAAGCCTCTCTCTGTCTTTCTTATAAGGCCCCTGTAAGTACTGAAACACTGCAACAAGGTCTCCCTAGTGGCTTCCCCAGGCTAAACAACTCCCTCAGCCTTTCTCCATAGGAGAGGTCCTCCAGTCCTACGACCATTTTTGTAGCCCTCCTCTGGACCTGCTCTAACGAGTCCATGTCTTCCTTGTACTGTGGATTCCAGAGCTGGACGCAGTGCTCCAGGCGAGGTCTCACCAGAGTCGCAGAATCACCTCCCTCCACCTACTGGCCATGTTTCTTTTCATGCAGCTCAGGATACAATTGGCTTTCAAGGCTGCAAATGCACATTACTGGTTCACATCCAATTTTCCTGTCAACCAATACCCCCAAGTCCTTCTCCTCAGGGCTGCTCTCAAACGCTTCATCGCCCATCCTCTACTGATACTGGGGACTGCTCCAACCCAAGCGCAGGATGCTGCGACCTTGTTGAACTTCATGAGGTTTGCGTGGGCCCACTCCTCAAGCCTGTCAAGGTCCCTTTGGATGGCATCCTTTTCTTCAACTGTATCAACAGCACCACTCAGCTTGGTATCTTTGCAAACTTACGAGGGTGCGCTCAATATCCCTGTCTATGTCATTAATAAAGATACTGAACAATTCTGGTCAGTACAGACCCATGAGGAAAACCGCTTTTTACTGATCTCTATTTGGACATTGTCCATTAATTTGGTCCACCTCTGCTCCAACGCTGCTCATGTGCAAAGTGAGTAGGAATTGTCTGAGCAACCAAACAGCTCTGTGCCACCAATCGCCTGCCACCCCACCTCCTGGGGCCAAGAGGTGATGGTGATGGAGATGGGGGACAATGCTGATGGGCCACAAGGGTGATGGCAACAGACCTGTCTGACCTGCTGCTGCCCAAGTGGCTGTGAGCAGCAAGGGACATTGGTGGCATGGGGAGCAGGGGTGCAGAGCAGACAAGGTGGGCCAAGGGGGCTTCCTGAGCCGTCACCTCCCAGCCTGAGCGAAAACACAATGCGTCACTCTATGCTCCAAGAGAGAACCATCAAAACCCCCACACAGCCTGAATGCCCAGGGAACCCAGTGGCAGGGACATGGTCTCCGTGAGAGACCTTTATTATTGTCAAAATTGTTTCCTTTTGCTTCTTGTGTGAGCAAAGCCAGTAAATACATAAAATAAGAGGGAAAAGACAAATCTATTCATGGCATGCAGAGCAGAAAATAGTAACACCTGGCAGATCTAAAGTGAAGTAATCCAGCAACCCCATCAGTGCAAACCATTATCCTGAATAACATTTGCTCCAGGTCACTGAAGCAAAGCCATTCCAACAACGTTCCTCAAGTTTTTCTTCCCAGTAAGGAGACTATTTCCTTCCAGCAACACTCTAAAAAACAGCTCTTCTGATGTGCTACAATATTGCTACTTACTACAGTAGTGATTTCTCACACCTCCCACCGAAACTGAGTACAGTCCTAAAGAAGCCTCCAAGACTCTCACATGACCCGAGGAACAGCTTGGGCATCACAGCTCTTTCACTCTTAGCTTCCAAATCTGCAGTCCCTTAGAAATACAGGGACTGAAGGAAGAGAAGAAGGAAGTAAAGAAAGAAATCAGTTCATCCTTTTTACTACAGAAAGAGAGGCTTTTGCTATCTTACCACATGCCTAGCGGCGCTGCCAAGTAACAGATAACTCACTTTCCTTCATTAATTATGGGGGAAAAGCTACACAAAACAGTGCTTATTTGAAATTCATTCAGACAAAGCTACTAAACAGCTAGGATACCAAGCCCTATGAAGGTCAGAGTCTCCCCACACTTTCTTGGCTCTGCAACTACACAACTTCAAAAGGTGAAATATTGCTATAGAGACATCTTTTAAGGCACATTATCAATGAAGGAAGCTTTTCAGATGGGGGGAAAAAAAAAACAAAACAAAACAAAAAAAAAACCCAAAACCAAACCAAAACAACGACAAAACAAACCAACACAAAATAGCCAACATAAAAACCCTAAGTAGCCTTTACCATCTTGCCTGAGATTCACTCTGGTCCTCATCTGCTGCTGCCAATTGCTTTGGGTTTATGGGCTAATGAGACAACTTCAGGGTGACCACAGCCTTTGTGTTTGGCTTCTATTTATTTCACTGGCATTGGAAAGGAATCGCTGATTTGGGGAGCTGGTATCACTATGTGAAACCTTTAAGTCATGAGTTGACTCGTCAAGGAAGCACATATTCATTGAAAGCATCAGAGCAGCTGAGGAACCTCAACTCTATCTGATTTCCCATGTTCTTTCATTTTAAATGTGAGCTCAGAAGCCCACTTTCATCACAACTTTGATAATCAGAGTAATTAATTCTCAAATGATCAAATTAAACAGGGAAGGGCCCCTTTGACAGGACAGTGTCCTAGTACAGAAACTGCCCAGCACTGCAGAAGTGTTATCACCTGATCTTCTTCCCATGCTCATGGGCAGCAGACAGCTGCCGCTGCCATTGTTTTCTAAGCAAGTGTTGGCCTACATGAAGAGTGGTCAAAGCAAGGTGAGTTGAGGGAGTTTTAGTCTGATAACAAATATGCCACAGCACAAGCCCACCAACTCCATTTCAGCTGTAGCCACAAGGAAGATGCTCATCAGCAACAGTCAGCCATGCCCCTGCTGTGACAGTGGTTCCTGAGTTTGGAGAGGGAGGTACACAGAGTCAAAAACGAGAGTTCAACATGCTCTCCAAATCTTATTAGTCTTATTATTCACCTACAATGCTGTCAGGGCAAATTCTCCATAAACACTCCCCTCATATTTTTAAGATCAAGCTATCGCACGAATCCTACTCCCACAGGAAACCAAACATCCAAAACGATCCACTCTCATCTTCTGCACAGCCCTGTGCTGCCTTTCAGTATGACTAAACCTAGTACAGTCATCGCATTGTTGGCTACTGCCAAGCACACCCCCTTCCCAGGCTCCCCTACCACTAGCACCACTGATACTCATGAAGCACATCATCACCCGTGTGGAAGGAGCTCATTTTCTGGGTCCTTCTCTGGAAGGACCTCATCTTCCTGGTCCCTCTCTCCACCCAGTGGACAGAGAAGATTGATAATGCCCAGCCTGAAAGCCAAGCTCTGCAGAACAGGCTAGAAAGGATTCAAATGTGTTAATTTGGGAGATTAACAGTTCAACAACCACCCGTGCCCATGTCTCTGCTCTTGACATTGGCAAATGCCCTGGCCTGCTGGAGAGGGAGGACGCACATGGAGAGGGAAGGAGGACGGGAGAGCTGTAGCCCACCCCTTGGACAGGTTGTTCCTGCCCGCTCCTGCCTGCTGGATGCCTTTGACCACCGGCAGAGCGTTGCAGGAAGGGGACAATGACATAGATCCTTTCCTGGATCTTCTGTTAGCACTACTAACACAGCAGTTTGCTTCTGAAGTTCCTATTTTTAGTAACTTTTTTAAAGTGGGCGAAACATCTGGGAGAGGAGATGCATTAAAGAGCATCTCAAACTCCCCCGCATCCCCCAGAGGACCATGGTGACTCGATGCACCAAATCCATTTCCCACTCTCATCCAGGGGCAGACAAGGGTTCATCTTCTCAGCTCTACATGCTGCAGAAGGCAGCAAATTCGATGCTATACTTTGTACTTTGACAAAAAATAACAGAACAGGCAAATCCAGAGATTTTCAGTATTTCCTTATGAAATAAACATTAGAAGCCAAGAAACTGGAAAGCAAAAGCCCTGTGAGTCTCTACACCTCTGCATCTCTTGCAGTGTGCTGCTGGCGAGACAAAGGGAGGAAGACGCCGACCTTCCCCTTAGCTACTAGCTTCCTTGTTTTTGAGGACTAGGATGAGTGGGAGATGGCTATTCAGCCCTGGCTGTTCAGTTCTTGTTTGTTAATAAGCACAAAACGACCTCTCCCTGGCTGAACAATGCTATTACAGACACAGAACTCTCCACAGCCCTTTCTTTCAAGTGTACTAAGTTCTTTTTAACAGTGATGACTACAGTGATAGCCCTACCATGGAAACAGATACTCAGATAAAAGTGAGACTGACCACATAAAAAAGGAAGTCCTGTGTTTATCAAAAGAACAAATAAAATTCGAGCTAGGAAAAAATAAAGTTTCCTTTCTGCAATATAGACCAAAAGTACGACACTTTCAGAAAATAATGTACTGATTTTTCATTACTAAAAAGGTACGATTGGTTCAGATTTCACATTGCTACGTCCCTGTGAAATATAAATAATCAGATATTTTCCACTGTGATCTAACACCACGATTACCTACACAGCAGAAGAGAATAAGCAAAAAAAAAAAAAAAAATTAATCTCATGGCTGTCGGCTATTATTTTACTGTATTTTATGACGTGTATGTATGACTGTATTCTCCGAGGGCTCTTTTATGATTTGTTTTAGAAAGGAAGTATGCGAAAGAACGAGGCTCTTCACACGAAAACTCTTGGCTGAAACACAAGATGCTCTGGACTGAACACGAAGGCGTCCACGCCTGCCTCTTCTGTGGCGCTGCACCCTCCCCGTGAGGAGCAGCAGCCCTGATGCATCCTGCCCACTCAACATGCTGCAGCTCACGCTTCTGCCAGGAAGGCCTGTGCTATTTCTGGCTCTTATCTCGTGACATTTTAGCACAAAATTGCAAGGAGGCTTGGCAGCGAGAAGCAGAAAAGCCTGTCATGAAGGGCCTCAGCATCCTCAGGGGACAGGCGCCTCGCAGCAGTCTGGTACCCATTCCCCCGCCCCGCCTCCAGTCGAGTCTTCCTTCCCTTCCTGGACATCCCTCCTCCCTCACGTGACAAACACATATATGTATTTTGGGGGTGTGAGAGGAGGCTGTCTACATGCACACCTATCATCCCTCCAGCAGGCACGGTCCATCACGGAGGGTGACAGCAGGCACAGGTTCAGAGATGCTGCAGGACCAGCCACTGCACCGTGACACAACATACACCCATGCCCAGCACACGCTGACAAAACTGCATGATTTACTGAGTTGGATATGGACTCAAGAAGAATGCTTGGAACAAGCTTTTCTGCCAAAAAACTATACGTTCAGGGGTGTATTTATACCCACACATACCTATAGTTGTGTATGTGTGTCTTACTTACAGATAAATAAATGTTAAGTGAAGACAATCAAAATGCAATCAATCAAACCAAAATCTTCCTTCTACTTACTACTACTTTACTGTGTTAAAGTAATAAAAAAATCATAAATTATTACTATTATTGGAAATGAAAACATATATTGATTTGCTTACAGGGATGACAATATAGCAAACCTGATACAAGCAGCAATAAAAGCATTTCAAAACAGGTAAGACGGCAGCCAATAAAAAGGCAGCCTGTTAAAAGCTGCTTCAAAATGAATTTAGAAATTCAAAACTAAATTAATAAAATCGTGTCCTTTTATAGTAACTCACAGAGGAGTTTTTGATTGGAATTAGCCTGAAATTAATCTCCAAATAAACATGTTCAATAATATTTACTGAAATGATCATTTAGTAAAGCAAATATGGTAGTGCCTGTGTTCCACTGACTTTTTGGCTGCCACTCAGAAGGCAATCAGGAGGCAGCACACCAAACACAGCAGGATCCTTTTCTTTTTGGTTAGGACCGTAATATCCTTACCCATAGTCCATTCAAATGGCACCATCAGCATTTTAGATCTCTCTTTCCTTCTACCCATCTAGCACCTAAACCCTTTTTTATGATACATCAACTGCAGCAATTAATGAACCTTTTGTCCAGAAGGGGAAAGACTTTAACAGCTTAATGAGACAGTAATACATATTAAAATCAATATTATTCAGATGATGTGTCTATTCTAGTCCTCCCTCTGAAAATAACTGAGACTGTAGGAGAAGTGATCATTAGCATTTTGATAACGATCTTGCCAGCCTTCTGTTAAAATATTTTCTCTTTAAACTAAAACTGGGACTTTTTATCTCATGCAAGCAGACCATTCTAAAATTAGCAACGGCCAATTCATAATGGTTTGGATCAGATCTTTAAAATACTTGGAAAAAAAAATAACTTGTCTGAATAATCAGACTCTCATGCCTGTTGCTGTAACAGCAGAAAGATACTCCAAGCATCGACTACGAAGCAACCTCTTCCCATAAACACCATTTTTGTGCACAGAAAGGCACTCCTTAACCATATACAGCATTAGTTTCACTTGTCCAATAAATCATATTCCATCTGACAGCCAACACAAGGGACAAATTCCTCACTACCACAAATCCTCAAGGTATCTTCAAAACGAAACTTGGTTGAACGTCTCGGAGCAGGGAAGGGCTTTGCACCTTTCTCCCCTCGCCTTGGAGAGTAGACAAGAAAATTCCTCAGCATCCTCCAGTCAAGTTATGTTATGCGATCGCCATGGCAAAAGAAAACAGTCCCATCTTTCTCTCTTTTTTAATTAGCAAAATCCCACAGCCTTCCCCTCCTCTGGCACCCAGCACTGCAAGCCAGACTGCTAAGCCTTCCAGTTTCCAAAACGGGACAAGATGGAGACCTGCTGCAGAAACAGCTCCACGGCACCCATGAGGATGTGCATCCCTCCAAAACCCCTGCCCTTGGGTCAACCACAGCCAAAGAGACCGGTTGCACCAAAAATCCCAACCACTCTCACAGGACAAGAAGCCAAATGTCAGCAGGGGCCAACCTGAAAGTGCCAGCAAACCAGTTATGAGACAAACCCAACCACTGTGGGTTTTGTCATTTAACCCCTCAGTAGCTGGCCTGCAGATGCGGAGGAGGGAGCCTGGTGCCAGACACCAGTTCTTCCCAGTAACTCCAGCAGAGGAGGGGTGCAGCCCCATCAGCTCCTTTGGGCACTTACTAGGCTGCGGCTTGCCCAAGCTTGCAGGTGACCCCGGCTAACAGCGACCAGCTCTGTGGAGCCGATGGAAGTTGTGCTTAAAAGACTGGGCAGAAAGTGCTCTTAATTCCAGATGTTTTACATTTTTCTCTCTACTTTTGAAAACAAAATGTCTTTTTAATACCAAAAGTAATATTCCCTCCTTCTGTCCTTCCCCTGAACTGAGAGGCATCTCGTGTACATGTATCGTTAAATTAATGTTTGTTCTTTTTAACCAAATAAAAACGGTCAAATTACATGCAAAAACAATTAAATTAGATTATTGGGCACACGCTGTGGGGTTTTTTTTTAAACTATTCAAACAATTTTAAGGGTTTTTCAGCAATGCTCTAGCAACATAAGCAAAACTTCCCGCAAAGAGGAGGTAACGAGTTTAACATTACTGCTGAGGAAGACGGTAAATGGAGCCAAGCAAGTAAAACCAGCACATCAGCAACCCCCCTGCCCCACTGCCCCAAACTGTCAGGAAAAGGCATGGCTCAAGCTGTCAGAGGAATCTGAACTGGCAGAAGAAAGAGGATTTGGGGCTGGTAAACGGGGAGAACCTGCTCCAAGGCCTGTCTGCACAATGAACAAGGAAGAATATTTTTTTCTGATTTTTTTCGCTCTCCTATTTGGGTTTGCTGGTCTGTCATTTTATTTATTTATTATTATTTTCTCTTTTGCATAATGGTGAGGCCAGTAACTTCCCAGCCAAAGTACCAGTCTGCTCCATGCAAGAGGCTTCTGTAACGGGGAGCAGTTTGGTTTGGTGCAAGACTAAGGATAAATAGGTAGCTTTCAGCTGGCACTGGGTTTCCCCATCGCTCCCTTCCCAGCTGCAGAAGCACAGCTGCTGTGGGAGCTGGGCCAAGGCCAAGGTCACACAGCTTTCTCAAATCCTGTAGTTTATCTTTGTCCAGGCTCTCATGTCCTATTAGTACTAATCTTGGGTTCTTCCCATGACAGCTTACCCCAGATTGGGAAAACCTGTTGCAAAATATCAGATCTTAACGTGACCGCATTAAAAATGTTTGTAAAAATTCAGCTCAATACGTGATGAGTGAGTGCTGAAAAGCTGAAACCCTGTGCATCCTGAACAGTTTTGGTCCAAGGAGTCACCAAGTCTCTGAAAACAGAATCAATCCAGTTCAGCAGAGGTCTGCAATTACAATCTTGCAACGCTTTAAGACATTAATCAGGGTGAAATATTAGTTATAACTGGCCTTCAGAAGCTTAAGGAAAAGTTTCTAAGAAAGGATGATCTACAACTTCAAAACAAAGGGGCATCCCATAGTTAGGGATACTACAGGTGTGTAACTGAAGTACAAGAGGAATTTAGGGCTTTTATCTGAAATTTAAGCTGTGCTACTTAACAGAGGTGGCGTGAAGTGCTGAACAGGATAGTGAAATCAGAGGGGACATTCTAAATACAACAGTGCAAAACTCAAGAAGTACCCAGACAGACTTTTCAAACTGAAACTGTAATGGAATTATTAACCTAAAATTATGAGGCAGCAAACAAAAACAACTCTATAGAAAAAGACCCTTCCCAGAGTGTGAAATCCCCCACAGCACAAATAAAACAGTGTTGTAGCGCTTGATGTGGCAGCTTATTGACCGCACGGACGCAGCTTTGTCTAGAAAGAGCAGGCATCGCCTCCCCCTGACCTGCAGGGACGGATGCTCGAGCATCCACAGCCAGCTCCTCCAGCTGCCCTGACCTGCTGGGCACCTGGCCAGCACCAGGACTCTGCCTGAGCAGGGACTGATAAGATTAGGAACAAGGAATACAGTGTACTGTTACAGCCCGTACACGGCGCTCATCGCTGCATCCCCGCGCCCACGTTCCCCACAAAATCAAGTGCAGCATCTCTGCCAAACCTCATTCAGCAGCAGAAAATAACTGTCGGAGCCTCAGTGTATACAATCAGCACTTTTTAATCTCCCCCAAATCCCAGCCTCTCGAAGAATAGCTCTGCGTCTGCAGGGCAGCTTCCCCCCTGAAGATTGCAGAGGTGGGTGAGCGCTGCTGGGGCAGGTTTTCAGGCTGGGAAATGTGAAGCTCAGAAGGTCCATGCAGCTCACCAGAGGTCAATGACCATGTTCTGCACAGAACCACACTCTCTCTTCCTTCTCAGCCTTTAAACTACAGTTTAAGCAGTGACATCTCCAC
Organism: Thinocorus orbignyianus; assembly: GCA_013400375.1. Lineage (NCBI taxonomy): Eukaryota > Metazoa > Chordata > Aves > Ciconiiformes > Thinocoridae > Thinocorus > Thinocorus orbignyianus. The sequence continues at coordinate 1,601,767 of VXBW01007510.1, read as the reverse complement.
AAACAGCAGAGATTCTGGGGGAAGTGAGCAGAAATCATGAGAATTAAAATGTGCACAGGACCTTAGGGCTAAGTTAAGAATCTCCCTTTGAGTAACCAGCTACCCAACACTGTCATACACTAAGCGTTATCGGTGTTCATCATGAATCATTCAGTGGGATGACATGCAGGGATTAAACTTAGCATTCGTATTTGACAGCAAGAGGAATCCCGCAGAGGCATGGCCACATTGACACAAACAGTGGCAGAAAGTCCCCTCCGTGGCCCCATGACTCTCCTAAGTGTGACTGAGCCACTGCTGGCCACCCCAAGCCAGAAGGAAAACTCCAGTCAGCACTGGCACCCTTTGGTCTCATGAGGTTCATCATGCACATTTCTAGCTTGCAAGTAAAGGTTAACATTACCCAAAGATGGGTAAAAAATAAAATGGACATGAAGATGACACTTGTAAATTATGAGTTTTCCAGAAAGTGTTAAGAGTAAATGAGCAATTTTTCTGACTCAGCCCCTCCGCAATGCCCCTTCCTACACTCACTCACTTCTGCGAGGGCAACTTTAACTGCTGGGACTTCTGCCTATATTTTTCACAAAAAAAAATATAGTATGATTGTTAATGTCCCACATTGAAACTCATTTTTCAGCCATCTGCCAGCAAAAAAAAAATAAAATCCTCAAGATCAGAGACTTTGACATGTGTACTATCAGTCCTATTTGGATGGCTTTACAACAAAGTTCAGGTACTGGCCAGCCAAACCACAGTAACAGAAGCAAATAAATCAGAGAGAAAGAACAAAAGTGAGGTAGGTCCATGGGTGCACTGCCGACACGAATGACACCCCTGTCTGTGCAAATCTCATTAAAAAACCAAGTTGAAGAGTCTTCGTTGCCCAAGACAAAATGTGTCCCTTACGCAATCCGCTACTGCTTGTAAGGTATGTAACTGGATATAGACACCAGGCTCCATCCACTTCCTCTTGCGTTACCCAGGGTGGGATCTTCACCTGAGGCAACATATCTGAGAAGGAAACGTGGTAGGAGAAAAAAAAACCCACAACACAAGGTCTACTCCATGCTCTATCCAGCATAGGATGAGGCAGCGCTCTCATAAAAAATAATTACTTGAGGCCTCTTGTGGGAGAATTTCTACAAACAGGGCAACCGAAAAGCCTCGACAGCAAATTAGCACCACTCGCTCCACTTGCAAAACTCCCCTGAAGCCAAGGGTAGCCACCTTTCCTCCAGGCTGGCTAATGCAGCCTTCCACCTGGAATAGTTGATGGGTGGGAGAAGCACCCAGTGCAACGCAGGGGAGCGCAGCCCATCCATCACTTCACTCAAGCACGCTGACACATCATTTTCTTTAGGCCCACGTCTTAGTCTCTACCATTACCTATATCCCCATCCCTCCTTTCGACCGTGTTCTCTCTCCTGGGAAAACCGAGACATGTTTTGTTTTCATAGGTTGTTTCTTTTTCATGCAAATGTTGTTCTCAGTTTGCGTTGCGAGCAAGCAAGCAATAAACCCTGCACCTGGAGTGGGAGATGCCTGGTTTGGGAGGAAATTAATAAGGCCTTGCATGCATTTAGCTGGCTATTTGTTCTTGAGAACTCCTGAAAAAAATTCTAAGTGATAAACTGCAATAATTGTTTAAAAAAAAACCCCACACAAAACCCAAACCCCACACCCAGTAAAGAAGGCAGATGCACCATAATGCCTCAACAAGCTAAGGGAGCCATTTACTTTGACAGAACCTGAATTCCCCAAGCGGTTCCACAGTGGTAATGGAAACAGAGGAGCCAATAAATTATAACCTTGTGTGTAATGCGCCTACCATTATAAACCACTCTTGGCCTCCTGCTTTATCCCCTGAGACAGTGTGGGGGGGGGCATTCTAACAGATGCTGGATTTCCTTTCCTCACTCTTCCAGTGTGTTCCTTCAGCAGTCGGACCCTTTTATGTCTAATACCACGCTCTGCATTTACATAGCATCTTTAATAGCCAACATCCCCACATGTGACATACCATCTAGAAACAAAGTATTAGAATTTTTTTTACAGGCTGAAAGGGAGGTGTTGGGAGACTAATTGGTTTCCCAAAGGTCCCATAACCACTACATATCAATAGAATCCCAAATATTTTTCAAGCGGTAAACACCACTTCCGGATGATCTCTCATGCTGAAGATGTACACCACATGTCTTAAAACACCTACAGCATTCGGGAAGCGTTTCTGAAGAACGGTCTCAGACAACTTGAGGAGCAGCCCCAGTGTCAGTTCTTCCTCAGCGCAGCCCCTTGGGCTGGGTTTCAGCACTCTGGAGAGACCGAGTCTTCCAGAAACTGGGCGAAAAGAAGGACCAAAGTCCAGATAAAGACATACAAAACCCCCAGAGTTTTGCCAAAGTGCTAAACGACCTTAGTTGATTTTAGAAAGTATCACCTGTGCATAGTAGACTTCCCCCAAGTACAAGGTGTGGAAGCAAAACACAAGTGTAACAGCAACACAGAAGCTGGCCCTGCAGTGTCTTCTAAGGTTAATTAAAACTCTCAGAGAAACAGATCCCTGGTGTGATTCTAACATATCGGTCCAAGGATCTGGGCAAGACTGAAGTCTGATAGAAGTGACCTTGGCTCTCTGCCACTACATTGCACAATTAGCATCTTCCTTCCTAACCAAAAAAGCCCATAATGGTGTGTCTCATTTTATATACTGCATTACCTAAAGTGAAAGGTATTAATTAGTAAAATAGTGTAATTTGCATTTAAGCCCCAGGCAGCAAATCTACAGCAATTTCTGAAATTATAAAAAAAAAAAAATTGTATATATCATAAAGAATCACTTCAGTTCTCTCCAGGGGAGAGAGGAGTTAAGCTGTCAAAGACTGAAAGGGATACAATTCTGCTCTTCAGTACCAGCCTCAAAAAAGGCTAATTCTAGGCAGGTTTGTACCATCTATTGTTCAGTACAGAGAGAGCTGCTGTACTCATGTCTCCAGGATAGCTCAGCAATCAGCTGTATCAGCAGCTCCAAGGAGGATTATTCTCCCCTGCTGCTTTTTTTAAAAGCAGATTAGTTCAGACTCTCTTTCACTGTAATGAATCTTGTAAGGATCAAGCACATTGCACTGATTTCCAGGGGAAAAAATTGTGTGGTCAGTCAAAAGGCCAAGCAAACAGTTCCACAGAGCCATTCTGCCCCAAGAGACCCACTGCCCCAGAATCACCCATTAGCCCCAGCAGAGGGGGAAAAAAAAAGCAGTTGTTAACCATAACAGCCAAAATATGATTCTCAGGTCATGTGTAACTTTGCTTTTCATCAAATTCAGACAGAAACAGACAACAGAACTGAAGATGCTCACTGAAGTCCTATTCCATCAAAGTCAGAAATCGACAGAATGTGATGTGGTTTTATTTACTGTATGATATCTGCAATTATGGCTAGGGAAGTTCTTCTTAAAAATCTGGCAGTTTAGGGTAAGATAATGAAAAGTCAACTTCTCTAAAAATTTGCCTTAAGATACAAAATTACTCTCAAGTAACTTTCCCCATCAAGCATTTCCTTACATGCACATTCCCCTGTAACATCCTAGCTTGACTAGGATTTAAAGATACAAAAAACAGAGATTGCCTTCTTGCTGGCGGGTCACAAAAGCTTTGTCCGGGCAGAAGATCCTGCTTCCTCAACGCAAACCCTGCAGGTGCAACAAGCCTCCCTTACCTCCTGTAATAGGCTACTCTCTGGACATCAAACCAGACCGTGAGGATACTGTATTTTAAACTGCCTAATGAATGCAAATTTCCCCTTTTGTAATGCTGAAAGTCAAGATGACACAAGTTGCCTGCTATGACAAGGCCCTCAATAAGTTTAGTTGAAAGACAAATAAGCAAAAAAAAAGAGGACAGAATCCCATTGACTTTTTTCTTCTTCAAGTCTGACAAATCTCTATTAAATACCTGAAGATCACTGTGGTCTACAGCTCAGTAATAAAGGATCTACCCTTCCAGAAATATTGCCAAGCATATTTCACTTCAGACTCCAAAATTGAATTTTATGGAACAATGTATGGCATTTGCCATCATTTCCTGCAGGCAAAACTTCAAAACGCTGGTACAGGTCTATTCAAAAAAAAAAAAAAGGAAATGAATTAATTGAAACATTTACTATAGTGATACAACTTCACAAGGAATCTCTGCACTGACCTTTCCAAATCAAAAGCCGGTACACTAAACTACAGCTCAAGCAGATGTCACGAAAGATCAAAGACAATTAAATATATCCACTACCTATATGACATTAGAAATAAAATGAAGTTCAGAGTCTTCAGAGCATCTCCACTCCAAAGTCTCCTAAACAGGTCCTACAGCAAATTTTATCATATTGAATTTCACAATAACACAGAACGCTGTGAGGAAATTGATCTTGTCCCCTCTGAGTCAATGAAACCCTCACCATCGATTTTAAAGGGAGCAAGATCAGGCAGTTTCAAAATAAATAAATGCATATGTTGCAGTACTCTCCTTCAATAAATCACACACCTTATACATAAAAATGAAATTACAGTCCCTTGGGAGGGCAAACTTCACCTCCCAACCTCACTCGATTCCGGCTGTCAGAGGGACCCTGCATGGCCGTAACCCTGGGAGCGGCGGGGAAAACTCGGGTGTGCGATGCGGGAAAGCACCGGCTCCGGGACCGCCCGAGCGTTTCTGGCCACCGGTCCCCGCAGGCAGCAGGAAAGCGGGAGCCAGCTCCTGCCTGCACCTGACGGACACCTGGCAGAGGCCGACACGCCGAATAAAAGCGCTTTCCAGGCACTTCGCCCTTCTAAACTCCGGGAGCCGCGTCCGGCTCCGGGGGGATGCGGGGACCGTCGGTGCGGCAGCGGCCGGACAGCCGGTACAAGCCCCCGCGGGGGCTCCGGGACCGCTCCCTCCCGCCTTTCGGAGTATTTTGGGGACACCCCCGGCCGAGCATCCCCTCTCTTCCACCTTTACACGCGATGCGTGTGTTTGCGGGGCATCCC